>CM046943.1:51620399-52005336 GCA_025698515.1 Gossypium sturtianum
TATACGCTCTGAAATCAATTGTAACAGAGATAATATATTTTCCAAATATACATACAAAACAAAACAACATCCAGTAGAAACAGAAGAATAGTCTCACATAAATTTTCGCCAACAACTTTTTTTCCAAATATAATAGAATAGAATCCCAAAGAAAGAGATAAGAAATGATGCTCATCAACCAACTAGACTAATAGCGCTTTAATCTATCATTATAATCAACTAGCATTCTCATACGATAAGAATTCCCTCAGAAAACAAACATTCACATATATCTCTAAGGATACATGAATATATATAATACCTAGGATAGATCATCATAATCTATTCTATTACAACTGTTACACTCGGACATCTTTACGATTCAAATATCACTTCTCTGACTAATTCTGTCATCACTAATCCCGTATTATTCCATTCACTAACGAAAATCAATCCGGAAGAAATTTTAGCAAATACATACTTTAGACATCATACCTGAATGAGTCGATTAGCCGAGATTAACTTTTTCCTTAACCGTGACATCACGAAATCCGAATGATCTTTAGAATAACCCAACATCTTTTCCAGAACCTTATTCACTTGCCAAATTATTCTTAACTCTGACCACATTATTAGTTATTCCGCTACTGAACTCTTTAGTCTCTTACTTGTGAGCTCATTCAACTTAAATCTAGTGAAATTTCGTTATAAAATACCACATCGGTAAGGGGGTGAGGTCGTAAAGCCTCTAACTCGACTCTCATAAATACACACATATAACTTAGCATTCATCATCAACATAATATCTTCACAGTCATATAATTCACTTCAAGCTAATTTACATATATATTTATGTCACACAAACTTTCCGATTACCTTTATTCAAACAAGTGTACTTAAACATACATTCCATAAATTTGAGTAAGTTTACTTATCACATTCACTTAATCAAACAAGTCAGGCACATAACATCATATGAATGCCAAACAACATGGATGCTTATCACAATATAAACTTTCATTTCGTGTCACTTTTCCATATTTCAAGAATAATTCCCATTGAACTATTGTAGTTTCGATGGATACTCGGGTAGTATACTCAAGATATGCATGTCAACAACCCGTAAATTCATATTCCAAAGTGTCCTTTTGGCATATATTCATAGAGCACACTCTCGAGCCACATATGATATACCAGGATTGCCAGTCCAGGCTAAATCCTTTCGGTAACGTATGCTCTAAAGGGCTTACTCAAGATTACCCGTCCGGGCTAAATCCATTTCATAACATATGCTCGAGAGGGCTTAATTCAGGATTACCCTTCCGGGCTAAATCCTTTTTGCAACATTTAAAACATTTTATCTGTTTCATAAAATCACCATAATCCATCGAAATACAACGTTCAACTGGAACAATGACATTTTATCCATATTTCTCAACTTATGGTTATTTCATTTTGTACATCATGACATACATATCATTAACTCTTATTCATACCTTTCCAAGTTTCGAGTTATCACAAACACATTTTCAAATATCTTAGTATCACTTTCAGCGTTTTCGAAAATAGCTCGGTTGAAAACATCTCTGCCTCAACAAAACAATTTCATCAGAGTCGGGAGATATCACACTATCACAGGTTATATATGGCATGTATAGCTAGACTCTCACACATGCTAGGTTAGTCCGCGAATCGACTAAACTTTGGCTCTGATACCACTAAATGTAACATCCCTTACCTGTATTCAACGCTAGAATAGGGTACGAGGCATTACGGGACATAAACACAAGTAAACATACATTTTCGAGTCATAAATTTCCATCCAAATTAAAAAAAAATTCATACACATTCATATCGTCCCTAAAACGAGCCTACGAGGCCCAAAACATGCTTTTGAAGTGAATCTAGACTAAACCGAGAACTTTAGAAAATTTTACAAAACCTAGAAAAAATTTCCATGTTAAAGGGCTCACATGACCGTGTGGTCCAAGGGACACACCCGTGTGACCCTTAGACATGCCCTTGTTGTAGGCCGTGTTCGAATTTAGGGTGCTCTCTGACTTGTGCCACACGGCCGTGCCACACGCCCGTGTGCTAGGCGGTGTGGTCGATTTAATGTCCATAATTTTTCATAAAATAAGTGCAGACTTCACACGGCCGAGACACACGCCTGTGTCTCTGCCCGTGTGCTCAATTCTAGACATTCTGTTTTGCATCAATTAAGGTGCAGGGGACACACGGCCGAAACACATGCCCGTGGGGCAGGCCGTGTGTCACACACGGTCTAGACACACGCCTGTGTCTCTACTCGTGTGGACAAATTAAAGGCTATTTACCAAGCCATTTGCCACCCTTGTACACACATACACTTACACCAATTCAAGGTACATACATAACATACTTAGGTAACCAAATCATCCACAATTATGACCGACACAATATCCACAGCTATCATACTCATAACATTTACTAAATTACAATTGAATACTTTCAAGATACCTAATTGTACACTACTTTATCATTTCATCAATAGACCACATTTCCAAGCATCACACATTCATGTCATAAATAACATTTCTACCATTCACCAAGCATACTATGACCATATCACCAAAGTCATTAGCACACATATATATATACTTAGGCTTACAACCGTGATAGCCCAAATAAACCAATCTACATGGCCAATTATCAAAACAAGCATTTGACAATCACAAGCCAACACATTGGCTACAATCACAATGTCACATACAACAAATTGGCCTAGTCCCTATACATGCCATAGACTTAACATGCTTGAATTCATTTATACCCAAAATGATAGTGTGATAGGATCTCCGGCGATCTCCAACCCGAGCTAGCTTGACGGCACTATAAAACATGGGAAAGGAAGGGGGTAAGCTATAATATATAACTTAGTAAGTCTGTATGAAAATAATGAACAACTCTTACAAATCTTTTATCAAGTCCAACAATTTTAAACACAAGATAATACAATTTACTATAAATCTCGCAGTTATAATCCTTATTCAATCATAATATTTACTCTATCAACTTATAAGCATGACTTAACATATCTTGGCATTAGACTAACAACAATAATCTCTCCTTTGTAACATATTACAGTAAATAACAAATCATTTCAAACCTCATAGTAAACTTGCTCATTAATTATGAGTATTTACGTTTCAAGCATATACTTTAACATCTTTCAATTTCTTAATCTCTTATCTTTCTATACATCCATAACCTTTTTAATAGGCAATTATGCCAAACTTCCTTTTTTCTCATATCCGATAAAATACAATTTGTGTGAATAAAACATGCTGTATCATAACTCAATTTAACCCGAAAGCCAAACACATATTCGTCAATCGAATTTACCATGTATTTCATACATCACAAGTATTGACCAATAATCACAAGGCTTTCACAAAAACATCACTGTGGAAATCATGAACTCACAATTTCATGAACATAATACACTCAATCACATTCTTACCATTGGTTCATCATATACCGAATTCACTTCCTTTGAGTTTTTCGTACATACATGTGCCAACTCGTAACATAATCACATACTTTCTCGTCTTTGACATACCCGTTGAACACTTGGAATATTATTCGGATACACGAAAAGTCTTGCACATAAGTGCCACATACGTAGCCAATGCTACCTCATATCTCATAACACAGAGGGGCTCGCTCTCGAGCTAATCACGGGCCTGCTCACATAAGCTGTCAGTCAAGACGTAACTACGCAGTACTGCTCACACAAGCTGTCAGGTATCCGCAACACATGCCGGACTACCCAGCCACTGGTAGATGTACGAGACCAACACCCGGATCACATAAATCACATATATCACATGATTTCCTAGTGACATGTCACTCGTATCCTAATCTATTCTTAAGGTTCAAACGAGATTTCTCACTTGTCATTTCATCGTCGAACGTATCCACAATGTCATTTATACAATTCATGCATAATAAAACATATAAAAATACAAATATAACATTGTCGTTATTTACACACGAACTTACCTCGATACAAAATAGTAGAAAAGGATTTAATCGTCAAACACCTTATTATTTCCCTGATCAAGGTCCGAACTTCGTTTTTCTTGATCTATAATAGAAATTTTAGCTTATTTTATATTCACATTACTCAAATCAGTCCAAACATCACATTATGGTAAAATTATCTTTTTGCCCCTAAAATTTCACATTTTTACAAATTAGTCCCTAGGCTCGTAAATTGAAATGTATTCAATTTCTTGATAACCCAAGCCTAACCAAACCAACTTCATACTTATAGCAGCCCACATTTTCCACTAAATAAGATTTTTACTACCCATTTTACAACTTTTTACAAATAGGTCTTTTTTTTAGGTATTTTCATGAAAAATCACTTAGTAAAAGTTGTCTATCACACATCAAACATGCATAACCTACCATTAGCTATCAAAACACATACATGTCTAACATGGGTCAAACCCTAGACATCAACCATAACTCAAATTAATGTTAGAAATAGATAGATCGGATGATAACGACTTCAAAAATACAAAGAGCATTAAAAACGGGGCTAGGATGTACTGACAATCAAGCTTGGAACTTGAACAAACCCTAGCTATGGTGACCTTCTAATTTTCGGCACATGAAGAAGAAGATGGACAAAAAATTTGGCTTTAATTTCCCTTTTTTTTCATTTATTTACCAAATGTCCAAAATGCCCTTAATGCACAACTTTGAAATTTCTCCTATTCATGTCAATTTTTGTCCACTAACTTATCCAATGCTCTAATTGTAACACCCCAAATTTGGGCCTAGTAGAATTGAGCCCACTGGGCCTTGGGAATGAGAGCGTTTAAAATTTTTGGGAATAAGAGAACGGTACTAGTGCAAGTTGGACCTATTAGGTGAGTGATTTTGGAAGGTTAGGGGGCTTTCATGATGTCCCAGGTTCAAACCTAGGCTTTAGGAAAAATTTTGGTTTTAGGTGAATAAAGCCCTGGGGGTAAGTAAGTAGGCTTTAAGAATAAATTGTGGGAAAAAAAAGACACAAAAGGAGTTGTGTTCTTGTGGCAAATGGCGCCACATGGGAGACAAGGAAGTGACGCCATAGAGGAAGCAAGGGGTCCAAGGTTCAAGTCTTGGCGCTTGCAATTCATTTTGTTTTTCTTTTGAATGAACTTAGACTTTGGCCCATAGGCTTATATTTAGTTGCGCATGTTCTAAGTCACAAAAGGAGCTTGTGTTGTGGTGGCATGTAGCGTCTGGAGCATAGGAGAGGGCAAGGGTTTGAATCTCATGTCAAGCAATGGAGTGTTTATTTTGCGGATTGGACGACCAGAGTTTGTGTTGGATTTAAACTCTAATGAAGGTGGGATCCCACATCGGGAAGCTAGCATGAGGATAGGCAAGAAGCTGGATTTAAATAGAGCAAACCATGAGGAGAGTAAGCATACCTTTCTTGGCTTATCCCTTTCACTTTGTGGCGTGCTCGTTTGGGTTAGGCGTTGGATCATTCGTTGATCTGTATGCCGTTGGGTCGCGGTGGTGGTGACCGAAGTTTATCGACACACCCCTTGCGGGTCAAGGGTGCGATCATTGTTGGCTTCTGCGCAGAACAGTGTTCAGAGCACGGATTAACTTTAGATTCCTATCAGGTGTGTATTTCGCACTACTCTAGCTGTAGAGCGGCAAATGCCGAAATGCCAGTCACACGGCGATGGTAGCCACACGAGCGTGCGAGCGCACGTGTGGGAGCTTCGACGCGATAGTTGAGGCCATCATGAGTGTTCTTGTGGGTTTAGGCTGTTTGGGCCGAAAGGTGCCATGTGGGCCCAATGGGCCCGTGGGCCCATAGGAATAAATTGTATGATTGTGTAGTAGATATTGACTGGACTATGTGAATCTCATATCTGTGGCTAGATTTGGGCTAAATGGGCCACACGAGCGTGTGGGCCCATTTGGGTCGAGAATGGGCCCTAGGCTCGTTCGCATCGTTATCTCTGTTTAGAATACCCTTGGTTTACAAAATTACTGAAATACCCTTGGTTTACAAAATTACAAAAACACCCTCGACTTGTAAAATTACTGAAGTACCCCTGGTTTATACAATTACCGAAATACCATCGATTTGCAAAATTACCAAAGTACCCCTAATTTGCAAAATTACTGAAATACCCCCGATTTACAAAATCACCAAAATACCCTCAATTTACGAAATTACCAAAGTACCCCTAATTTACAAAATTACTGAAACACCCCCAATTTGTAAAATTACCAAAATACCCTTGATTTGTGAAATACCCCTGTAGGGTAGAATTACTGAAATACCCCTGTAGGGTAGAATTACCGTAATACCTCTGTAGGGTAAGATTACTGAAATACCCTTATAGGGTAAAATGACTATTTTGCGTTTGCGGGTAACTGACTGATTAGGACTATGATTGATCTAACTGTGAATGTATGACTGTGTTTTAACTGATTTGACTGAGATTATATGGCTGATATGTTTTCAATATGTGTGTAAATGACTGTTTCTGAGCATGGCCATTTTGCATACGCGTGTAATGATTGAGCATGACATACACGAAATATTGGATGGGTTTGGGACTTTGATACGGAGGAAGTTCTGATAGGGTCGCACGGGTCACATGACGACTGTGGATCCAGTATTGATATGTTAAGGTCACACGGGTCGCATGACGACTGT
The DNA here is from genome assembly GCA_025698515.1 of Gossypium sturtianum. NCBI lineage: Eukaryota > Viridiplantae > Streptophyta > Magnoliopsida > Malvales > Malvaceae > Gossypium > Gossypium sturtianum. The sequence goes on from CM046943.1 coordinate 51,627,103, forward strand.
GGACCGACGGACAGCTTAAAGTCGCGTAATCCAAATATGGCTCTGTGCCATCTTGATTATGGCTTTGTGCCAATCGTATTTACCCGTGGCTATGTGCCTAACATATACACCGATGACTTTGTGTCGATCATATTTACCCGTGGCTGTGTGCCGGTTATATTACCGTAGCTGATGGCTATGTGTCGATCTTATTACAGTTATCAATGGCTATGTGCCAATTATGAGACCGTTATTGAAGGCTTAAAGCCGTATAATTACTAGCAGCTAGGCTGTATTATTGGAGAGATTGGCTGGGTGGGTCGACGTGGTCTCTACATGGAGAGATGGTTGGTACGGGTGGAGAGTTGGCTGGACAGGATTGGGGTACTTGCATGTGTTGCATTGATATGATTTAGGGCTTAGGCCCAGATTATTACCGAATAGGGCTTAGGCTCAGATTGTTACCGAATAGGGCTTAAGCCCAGATTGTCACCGAATAGGGCTTGGGCCCAGACCCTGACCATAATAGGGGATTACACATTGAGTTTTAAGTAAACTCACCCCGCTTTTAATCAAGCAGTAATCCCGGCTTTAGGAGGATCGGTCTTTGTGGGACTCGGAGAGATGGCCACACGTCTACAGCTTTATACTTTGGACTATATTTTTGAGAATCTAGTTTGGGTTTTAATTTTTGTAATAAGGCCTTGTTAGTGAAGTTGTGGGTTTTTGTTATGGTTTTATAATTGCTAGAAGTAGAACATGGTTTTCCAAATTAACTACTATTTTTAAAATATCATGCTTCCAAGAATCGCTTTTAAATTAAGTTTCCGCAACAAGCAAGGTTTTAAAGATAATAATGTTTTACAAGAGAATGACTTTTAATAAACCACGTTTTGAAACTAAGCAAACGAAATCTGAGATTTTAAAGGCAGAAAGTTTTAAATTGTAAGAAGGGTTTTCAATGAACGCGTAGTTTTCAAAAAGACTCTTCAATGTGACACGCCAGATTTGGGCCTAACTTCTAGGCCGGGTTTGGGGTGTTACATTTAATGGTATCAGATCTAGGTTACAAAACTCGAATGTGGGTTGGGTTTTTAAAATTGAATTTCTGAAAGAACTGTTTCAAAAGATTTGAAGTATGTGAAATGTTTTATTGAATATTTTTCTGAAAGTGTGGTTCACCGAAGTCTCCTACGCCCGAATCCGTAAGTTTTACAAAATCATTAATCATCTTTATGCAATAGGAAACACTGTGATTACCCTAGATATTAGACTGTACTGTGATGCTTAAATTTTAGATTTTGTATTTATTCTGTGTGATGTTGTGGATATGGAAATTATATTTGTATGATATCTATCTGCTCTAGTGAATTGGTATTTCGGGTGAGCGTAAGAGGTAAGGTTTTGGAAATAGAGTGCACAGCGGAAGCGCGGTTGTGTAGTTGGGTTGTGCGACTGTTCTAAGAGTTAGAAATTTCGAGGACAAAATTTCTTTAAGGGGGTAGAATTGTAACGCCTCGAATTTGGGCCAAGTGGAATTGGGCCCATTGGGCCTTGGGAATGGGAGCGTTTAAAATTTTTCGGAATAAGAGAACGGCACTAGTGCAAGTTGGACCTATTAGGTGAGTGATTTTGGAAGGTTAGGGGGCTTCCTTGAAGTCCCGGGTTCAAACCTGGGCTTTAGGAAAAATTTTGGTTTTAGGTGAATAAAGCCCTGGGGGTAAGTAAGTAGGCTTTAAGAATAAATTGTGGGAAAAAAAAGACACAAAAGGAGTTGTGTTCTAGTGGCAAATGGCGCCACATGGGAGACAAGGAAGTGACGCCATAGAGGAAGCAAGGGGTCCAAGGTTCAAGTCTTGGCGCTTGCAATTCATTTTGTTTTTCTTTTAAATGAACTTAGACGTTGGCCCATAGGCTTATATTTAGTTGCGCATGTTCTAAGTCACAAAAGGAGCTTGTGTTGTGGTGGCATGTAGCGTCTGGAGCATAGGAGAGGGCAAGGGTTTAAATCTCATGTCAAGCAATGGAGTGTTTATTTTGCAGATTGGACGGCCAGAGTTTGTGTTGGATTTAAACTCTGCTGAAGGTGGGATCCCACATCGGGAAGCTAGCATGAGGATAGGCAAGAAGCTGGATTTAAATAGAGCAAACCATGAGTAGAGTAAGCATACCTTTCTTGGCTTATCCCTTTCACTTTGTGGTGTGCTCGTTTGGGTTAGGCGTTGGATCATTCAGTGATCTGTATGCTGTTGGGTCGCGGTGGTTGTGACCGAAGTTGATCGACACACCCCTTGGGGGTCAAGGATGCGATCATTGTCGGCTTCTGTGCAGAATAGTGTTTAGAGCAGGGATTAACTTCAGATTCCTATCAGGTGTGAATTTTGCACTACTCTAGCTGTAGAGCGGCAAATGCCGAAATGCCAGTCACACGGCGATGGTAGCCACACGAGCGTGCGAGCGTACGTGTGGGAGCTTCGACGTGATAGTTGAGGCCATCATGAGTGTTCTTGTGGGTTTAGGCTGTTTGGGCCGAAAGGTGACATGTGGGCTCAATGGGCCCGTGGGCCCATATGAATAAACTGTATGATTGTGTAGTAGATATTGGACTGGACTATGTGAATCTCATATCTGTGGCTAGATTTGGGCTAAATGGGCCACACGAGCGTGTAGGCTCATTTGGGCCGAGATGGGCCCTAGGCTCATTCGCATCGTTATCTCTGTTTAGAATACCCTTGGTTTACAAAATTACTAAAATACCCTTGGTTTACAAAATTACTGAAAGACCCTCGACTTGTAAAATTACCGAAGTACCCCCGATTTGTAAAATTACCGAAATACCCTCAGTTTGTAAAATTACCAAAGTACCCCATATTTGCAAAATTACCGAAGTACTCCCGATTTGCAAAATCACCAAAATACCCTTAGTTTGCAAAATTACCAAAGCACCCCTAATTTGCAAAATTACCGAAACACCCCCGATTTGTAAAATTACAAAAATACCCCTGGTTTGTGAAATACACCTGTAGGGTAGAATTATCGAAATACCCCTGTAGGGTAGAATTACCGAAATACCCCTGTAGGGTAGAATTACCGTAATACCTCTATAGGGTAGGATTACTGAAATACCTCTGTAGGGTAGGATTACCGAAATACCCTTATGGGGTAAAATGACTATTTTGCCCTTGTAGGTAACTGACTGATTAGGACTATGATTGATCTAATCTGTGAATGTATGATTGTGTTTTAACCGATTTGATCGGGATTATATGGTGATATGTTTTCATTATGTGTGTAAATGATCAAGCTTTTAGCATGGCCATTTTGCATACACGTGTAATGATTGAGCATGACATACACGATATATTGCATGGGGTTGGGACTTTGATATGGAGGAAGTTCGATAGGGTCGCATCGGTCGCATGACAACCGTGGATCCAAAGATGATATGTTAAGGTCGCACGGGTCGCATGACGACTGTGGACCGACGGACAGCTTAAAGCCGCGTAATCCAATTATGGCTCTGTGCCATTTTGATTATGGCTTTGTGCCAATCGTATTTACCCGTGGCTATGTGCCTAACATATACACCGATGACTTTGTGTCGATCATATTTACCCGTGGCTGTGTGCCGGTTATATTACCGTAGCTGATGGCTATGTGTCGATCTTATTACAGTTATCAATGGCTATGTGCCAATTATGAGACCGTTATTGAAGGCTTAAAGCCGTATAATTACTAGCAGCTAGGCTGCATTATTGGAGAGATTGGCTGGGTGGGTCGACGTGGTCTCTACATGGAGAGATGGTTGGTACGGGTGGAGAGTTCGCTGGACAGGATTGGGGTACTTGCATGTGTTGCATTGATATGATTTAGGGCTTAGGCCCAGATTATTACCGAATAAGGCTTAGGCTCAGATTGTTACCGAATAGGGCTTAGGCCTAGATTATCACCAAATAGGGCTTGGGCCCAGACCCTGACCATAATAGGGGATTGCACATTGAGTTTTCGTAAACTCACCCCATTTTTAACTGTGCAGGTAATCCCCAGCTTTAGGAGGATCGGTGCTGTGAGGGACTCGGAGATGGCCACACGTCTACAGTTTCTTTATACTTTGGACTATATTTTTGAGAATCTAGTTTGGGTTTTAATTTTTGTAATAAGGCCTTATAAGTGAAGTTGTGGGTTTTTTGTTATGGTTTTATAATTGCTAGAAGTAGAACATGGTTTTCCAAATTAACTACTGTTTTTCAAAATATCATGCTTCCGCAACTGTTTTAAATTAAGTTTCCGCAACAAGCAAGGTTTTAAAGATAATAATGTTTTACAAGAGAATGACTTTTAATAAACCACGTTTTGAAACTAAGCAAACAAAATCTGAGGTTTTAAAGGCAGAAAGTTTTAAATTGTAAGAAGGGTTTTCAATGAACGCGTAGTTTTCAAAAAGACTCTTCAATGTGACACGCAAGATTTGGGCCTAACTTCTAGGCCGGGTTTGGGGTGTTACATTTAATGGTATCAGATCCAGGTTACAAAACTCGGCTGTGGGTTGGGTTTTTAAAATTGAATTTCTGAAAGAACTGTTTTAAAAGATTTGAAGTATGTGAAATGTTTTATTGAATATTTTTCTGAAAGTGTGGTTCACCGAGTCTCCGGCTCCGAATCCGTAAGTTTTCTGAAAACCGTTGTCTGCTGTTATGCAATAGGAAACACTGTGATTACCCTAGATATTAGACTGTACTGTGATTTTTAAATTTAGATTTTGTATTTATTCTGTGTGATGTTGTGGATATGGAAATTGTATTTGTATGATATCTATCTCGCTCTGTAAATTGGTATTTCAAAAGCGTAAGAGGTAAGGTTTTGGAAATAGAGTGCGCAGCTGAAGCCTTGGTTGTGTAGTTGGGTTGTGCGGCTGTTCTAAGAGTTGGAAATTTCGAGGACGAAATTTCTTTAAGGGGGTAGAATTGTAATGCCCCGAATTTGGGCCTAGTAGAATTGAGCCCATTGGGCCTTGGGAATGGGAGCGTTTAAAATTTTTGGGAATAAGAGAACGGTACTAGTGCAAGTTGGACCTATTAGGTTAGTGGTTTTGGAAGGTTAGGGGGCTTCCATGAAGTCCCGGGTTCAAACCTGGGCTTTAGGAAAAATTTTGGTTTTAGGTGAATAAAGCCCTGGGGGTAAGTAAGTAGGCTTTAGAAATAAATTGTGGGAAAAAGAGACACAGAAGGAGTTGTGGTCTAGTGGCAAGTGGCGCCACATGGGAGACAAGGAAGTGACGCCATAGAGGAAGCAAGGGGTCCAAGGTTCAAGTCTTGGCGCTTGCAATTCATTTTTTTTTCTTTTAAATGAACTTAGACTTTGGCCCATAGGCTTATATTTAGTTGAACATGTTCTAAGTCACAAAAGGAGCTTGTGTTGTGGTGGCATGTAGCGTCTGGAGCATAGGAGAGGGCAAGGGTTCGAATCTCATGTCAAGCAAAGGAGTGTTTATTTTACGGATTGGACGGCCAGAGTTTGTGTTGGATTTAAACTCTGCTGAAGGTGGGATCCCACATCGGGAAGCTAGCATGAGGATAGGTAAGAAGCTGGATTTAAATAGAGCAAACCATGAGGAGAGTAAGCATACCTTTCTTGGCTTATCCCTTTCGCTTTGTGGCATGCTCGTTTGGGTTAGGCGTTGGATCATTCGTTGATCTGTATGCTGTTGGGTCGCGGTGGTGGTGACCGAAGTTGATCGACACACCCCTTGGGGGTCAAGGGTGCGATCATTGTTGGCTTCTACGCAGAACAGTGTTCAGAGCACGGATTAAGTTCAGATTCCTATCAGGTGTGTATTTCGCACTACTCTAGCTGTAGAGCGACAAATGCCGAAATGCCGGTCACACGGCGATGGTAGCCACACGAGCGTGCGAGCGCATGTGTGGGAGCTTCGATGCGATAGTTGAGGCCATCATGAGTGTTCTTGTGGGTTTAGGCTGTTTGGGTCGAAAGGGGCCATGTGGGCCCAATGGGCCCGTGGGCCCATAGGAATAAATTGTATGATTGTGTAGTAGATATTAGACTGGACTATGTGAATCTCATATCTGTGGCTAGATTTGGGCTAAATGGGCAACACGAGCGTGTGGGCCCATTTGGGCCGAGAATGGGCCCTAGGCCCATTCGCATCGTTATCTCTGTTTAGAATACCCTTGGTTTACGAAATTACTGAAATACCCTTGGTTTACAAAATTACTAAAATACCTTTAGTTTACAAAATTACTGAAACACCCTCGACTTGTAAAATTATCGAAGTACCCCCAATTTGTACAATTACCGAAATACCCTCATTTTACGAAATTACCAAAGTACCCCTAATTTGCAAAATTACCGAAATATCCCCGATTTGCAAAATCACCAAAATACCCTCAGTTTGCGAAATTACCAAAATACCCCTGATTTGCAAAATTATCGGAACACCCCCACTTTGTAAAATTACCAAAATACCCCTGATTTGTGAAGTACCCCTGTAGGGTAGAATTACCGAAATACCCCTGTAAGGTAGAATTACTGAAATACACCTGTAGGGTAGAATTACCGTAATACCCTCGTAGGGTAGAATTACTGAAATACCACTGTAGGGTAGGATTACCGAAATACTCTTATAGGGTAAAATGACTATTTTTCCCTTGCGGGTAACTGACTATTTAGGACTATGGTTGATCTAACTGTGAATGTATGACTGTGTTTTAACTAATTTGACTGGGATTATATGGCTGATATGTTTTCAATATGTGTGTAAATGACTATTTTTTAGCATGCTCATTTTGCATACACGTGTAATGATTGAGCATGACATACACAACATATTGCATGGGGTTGGGACTTTGATACGGAGGAAGTTCTGATAGGGTCGCACGGGTCGCATGACGACTGTTGATCGACGGACGGCTTAAAGCCTCGTAATCCGATTATGGCTCTGTCCCAACCTAAATATGGCTCTGTGCTATCTTGATTATGGCTTTGTGCCAATCGTATTTACCCGTGGCTATGTGCCTAACATATACACCGATGACTTTGTGTCAATCATATTTACCCGTGGCTGTGTGCCGATTATATTATCATAGCTGATGGCTATGTGCCGATCTTATTATAGTTACCGATGGCTATGTGCCAATTATGAGACCGTTATTGAAGGCTTAAAGCCGTATAACTACTAGCAGCTAGGCTGCATTATTGGTGAGATTGGCTGGATGGGTCGACGTGGTCCCCACATAGAGAGATGGTTGGTAGGGTGGAGAGTTGGCTGGACAGGGTTGGGGTACATGCATGTGTTGCATTGATATGATTTAGGGCTTAGGCCCAGATTATTACCGAATAAGGCTTAGGCCTAGATTGTTACCGAATAGGGCTTAGGCCCAGATTGTCACCGGATTGGGCTTGGGCCCAGTCCATGATCGTAATAGGGGATTGCACACTGAGTTTTCGTAAACTCACCCCGTTTTTAACTGTGCAGGTAATCCCCAGCTTTAGGAGGATCGGTGCTTTGTGAGGACTCGGAGATGGCCACATGTCTCTGATTTCTTTATACTTTGGACTATATTTTTGAGAATCTAGTTTGGGTTTTAATTTTTGTAATAAGGCCTTGTAAGTGAAGTTGTGGGTTTTTGTTATGGTTTTATAATTGCTAGAAGTAGAACATGGTTTTCCAAATTAACTCATGTTTTTCAAAATATCATGCTTCCATAACTGTTTTAAATTAAGTTTCCAGACAAGCAAGGTTTTAAAGATAATAATGTTTTACAAGAGAATGACTTTTAATAAACCACGTTTTGAAACTAAGCAAATGAAATCTAAGGTTTTAAAGGCTGAAAGTTTTAAATTGTAAGAAGGGTTTTCAATGAACGCGTAGTTTCAAAAAGACTCTTCAATGTGACACGCCAGATTTGGGCCTAACTTCTAGGCCGGGTTTGGGGTGTTACACTAATTACCAACTAAGGACCTCTAATTTAAAATCTCATAGCAATTGCACACCTTTAACAAGTAGAACTCAACTTTTGCACTTTTTACAATTTAGTCCTTTTTACTACATTAAATGCCCAAACGTCAAAATTTTTGAACGAAATTTTCACGAAATCATTTCATAAAACTTTAAAACATAGAAATATAATAAAAATAAATTTCACTGCATCAGATTCGTGGTCCCAAACCCACTGTTCCGACTAGAGCCAAAATTGGGTTGTTACACAAAGAGCTGCGGTAGTGCGCAACACATGTAGGATCATTACCAATCAGGATGCTCGCAGGAACTATATAACAAGATGCTCGAGAGGGATTTTATTAGGATTACTCATCCGAGCTAAATCCCGTCCGCAACATATGCAGGACCTTAATATTAATATGGGAAAATAATGTATCCATCGACTTTCATTTATTCAAACGGGATTTAACATTTTTCAAGCATTATCAGGCATGTGATTATTTCATACATTTATCATATTCACAATACTTAAATAAACACATTCCACATTCATTTCAACCATAAAAGTAACATTTTTTATCATTTATCATTTATCGGGCATTATCTTTTATCGGATTTTGTCGGATATGTTTTCAATGTCATACATATATGATATTTATACAATTCACATACACAACATCTAATTCAAGCAGATAAATATACATAAAATCTACTAATCCGACATTTTCCTCTTTTCCTCGTTCTAGCTCCGAATTTGGTCTATCCGGATTAGACCTGGCCCGGCCCGAAGGCTAGCCTGAAAATTTGAGGGTTCGGGCAAAAATACAGGCCTGAAAAATGGGCTTGGATAAAAAACGAGGCCCGTTTAGAAAACTGGCTGGGCTTCAGGCAAGATTTTTTTGGCCCGGCCCTGTAACACCCCAAACCCGGCCCAAACATTAGGACCGAATTTGGTATGTCACAGAGAAAACCATTTTTGAAAATCCCTTTAGCCTTTTTGAGTTTTGATGAAAACATCTTCATTTTCAATTATCTTGCTAAAACCATACTTGGTTTGTTTTAAAAATATTTATTAAGTCAAGTTGTTACAGGTTTCAAATGTACCCGATGGCATTTTAAAACATTTTGCGTTTGATTTGAGAAAACATGTGCACCCATTTTAATATTATTAAGTAGTTTAAACAAAATATTCAAAACATGTAAAGATAATAAAAATAATCCTAGGAGGCCTTATTACAACTTGATTAAAACAAAACCAACAATAAAAATAAAATAACTAAAATCCAAGTTCATTAAATTCAAATCCTTTGCATGGCCACCTCGAGTCCAACCTGGCTCCTCAACCGCCCTCTACGAGTCACTGAAAAAATGTTAAAGGAGAAGGTGAGTCACCAAGACTCAATGTGTAACCCTTCCCAATTTAGTGCAACAACATACACAATTTATAACAAATTAACATGCACTAAATCATGCACCCAACCTAGCCATCCAAACACCTTTCTACCCCGTGTGGTACCAAACCACCGGTGGTGCCAAACCACTGGGTGACTTATAGTCACGAAATCCGTTATATTGTGGTGCCAAACCACCGTGGTGCCAAACCACCGGTGACCGTAGTCACAAATCAAGTGATGGGGCCAACCCATCGTGTGATACCAAATCACCGGGCGTCAATCCCATAATGTAAATCGTGGGGCCAACCCATCGTGGTACCGAACCACCGGGGCGAGGCGCTATGAGGTGCCAAACCTCTGGAGGTGCCAAACCTTTGGTGACCGTAGTCACAATGTGGTACCAAACCACTGGTGTCCGTCGACATGAATATCACTGCCCCCTCCTCTCATCAACCCACATCAATCAACTACATGCATATACAGAAATCATGCTAATAGGTTTATTTAGCAACATACATAGAGTTTACCATTAGCTATAACCACATATACCAAATATGTCATGCTTCCCAAAAGCATCATAACAACAAGGACTTACCTGGATCCTTGCTCATACCTTTTATGGTATTAAATCCCATATCTACACAAATCAGATTTAGCATGCACAAAATACTTAGCACATTAACTAGCTATAAAGTGTGTATGTACACACCTGATTCAAACGCTAACTCTAAACCCCCAAAGAGTCAATATGCCACCCTTGCTTTCTTGTCCCTATATTCGGCCAACCACAAGGTTAGTGCCATGGCCTATTCGGCCAAACAAAAAAATTGAAAAGGGTTAATATTTGAACCCGAAAACCTTACCTAACGCCTTTGAGTACTAACTTCAGCACACGATATACGATTCTGCTTCACCTCCTACAATCGGCCATCATCAATATTACTAGCCTTCGGCTTAATCGAATACTGAATAAATAAAGTAGATCCTTACCACCTTACCAAAACCGATTGATCAAAGATGATGGATTCACTTGCTCGCTTCCAAATCCCGAAGGCCCTATGACAAATCGGTTTCAACATGTGATTAGCACCCTTAACAATAATTGCCGAAACAAACTCTTACCTTTGTAAAAGTCGACAGAGAGCAGAGAGGGAAGAAATAGCCATTCGGCTAACACACTTACCTACCCAAACCGATTTGGAAAACACTGAAAAGGGATCACCCTCACTTTGATATTCGGCCAACGCTACACCAAATAGAAGAAAGAAATTCGGTAAGGTGGTAGGGAGTAGGTTCGGCTAGAGGAAGAAAATAATGGGAAAAAGGGAGATAGGGTTTCGGTTTTGAGAAGATGAGGAAGAAAAAGAGAGGGAAAGAGGATAGGTGTTTCGGCTAAGGGTCAAAAAGAATAAGAGAGGTAGATGGCAAATGGTATTTTCGGTTTGAGAGAGAATAAAAAGAGAAAAAGAAAAGATGGAAGATGAGAGAGTTTAGGAAATCAAATGAAGGATTTTGGCACTCTCCCCCCCTAACTTGCCGTCCACTCCTATCAATCAAGGAGTTCAAATTTCGGCAATCACCTAAAATTCCTCTTGGCCAATTATTTAAAAATATTCAAAATCATTTGAATACTCAAATGCCTATATTTTCTCTTTGCCATCTTTTTGGAATTAATAAAATCCAATTAATATCTAAATAATATCCTCATTATCCTTATTATCAAAAAGAGTTTGAAGAGAGAAAATCTCTCCCCCCTATGCCGTCCCAATTAAGAGCAAAAAGGGGATTTCCGCGACTCGAACACAAGCTCCCCCTTGCTCTCCCTGTGGCGTCAACTCCAACTCTTAAGTGGCCTTCCTTTTGCCACTTTTCCAAGGCCATTTCTGTGTCAAAAGTTCCCTCTTTTAACCTTGTAACCCCTACTTGCTAAGGCTCCCTACCTTTAAAGCTTATAAAAATATTTTCCCACTATTCCGAGCCTACTCAAGACCCCTAATTAAGCCTTACTACACCACAATTAATATCACAGCAATTCAAACGCAAGAAAAATAATTCAATCACAAATAACCCCAATTTTAGGATGTTACAGTTCTACCCCCCTTAGAATAATTTCGTCCTCAAAATTACCTGATCAGAAGAGGTGGGGGTATTGCTGCCGCATCACATCCTCGGGTTCCCACGTAGCTTCCTTTGCACCATGGCTTTGCCATAGCACTTTCACCAAAGGTACTGATTTCCTCCGTAGAACTTTGACATCTCGATCTAGGATCTGAACTGGTTCTTCCTCGAAAGATAAGTCTGAATTTACCTCAATCTCTGCCACAGGCACAACGTGTGATGGATTTGACCGATACCGTCTCAGCATCGACACATGAAAGACGTCATGAATCTGACTCAACTCTGCCGGCAGCTTGAGCTGATAAGCTACCGGTCCCACTCGCTTCACTACTGTATATGGCCCGATGAACCTTGGGCTTAGCTTCCCTTTTCGGCCAAATCTCAATACCTTCTTCCAAGGTGACACTTTCAGGAATACTTTATCTCCTACCGCATACTCCATTTCCTTACGCTTAAGATCGCATAAGACTTACGTCTATCTCGACGCTTCCTTGAGACGAGCTCGAATTACCTTAACCTTATCTTCCGTTTCGTCACTAACTCGGACCCAAAACTTGTCGTTCACCTAACTCGTCCAACATGTCGAGTACGGCACTTTCGTCCATACAATTGCTTCATATGGTTCCATCTCGGATACTCGCTTGATAACTATTGTTATAAGCAAATTACGCTAACGGTGAGTACTCCTCCCAACTACCACCAAATCCAAAACACAACCTCTCAAAGATATCCTCTAAAATCTGAATGACCCTTTCCGATTTCCCATCGATTTGTGGATGGAAAGGCATCTTGAAATCCAATCGTGTACCCAAAGCTTGATGCAACGCTTTCCAGAACCTTGACGTAAATCTGGGATCCCTATCCGAGATGATTGATATTGGCACTCCATGCAACCTCACTATCTCTCGACACATGCAAATTAGCTAGCTTCGAAGTGAGTAATCCACTCACCGGATGAAGTGAGCTGATTTAGTCGACGGTCCATAATCACCCAAATCTGCGTCCCTTCTTGCTTTGGGCGTGAGGGTAGCCCACCGACGAAATCCATAGTGATCCTTTCCCATTTCCACCGAGGATCTTCACCGGTTGAAGTAACCACGATGGCAAGCGATGTTCACCTTAACTTTGTTGACACATCGGACACCTTCCCACAAACTCGCTTACCTCGCGCTTCAACCTGCCACCAAAATCGCCTCCGCAAATCCCCATACATCTTGCTTCCTCCAGGATGCATAGCGTATGGGCTGCTATGTGCATCTTGGAGAATTCTTTGTCTCAACTCCACATCCTTCGGCATACATGCTCGTCCTTGAAAACATAGTACACCATCACCGGTCAAACTATACCCTTCTAACCCACTATCTTGAACTTGCAACCTCTTTGCATTCAAACTATCATCCACCAATTGCTTTTCCTTAATCTCCTCAATCCAAGTTGGCTTAATTTGTAGCTCTGCCAACAGACTTCCATCATCATATAGACTGAGGTGAGCAAACATCGCTCTTAAGTCCGTCACGACCTTCCGGCTCAACGCGTCAGCCACCACGTTAGCCTTGCCCGGATGGTATTCAATTGAACAGTCGTAGTCCTTCAACAGCTCAATCCATCAACGCTGCCTCAAGTTTAAATTTTTCTGGGTCAAAAGATACCTCAGACTTTTGTGATCCGTGTAGACTATCGACTTCTCCCCATACAAGTAATGTCTCCATATCTTTAGAGCAAAGACCACTGCTGGTAACTCCAAGTCGTGAGTCGGATAGTTAACCTCATGCGGTCTTAACTGACGGGATGCTTAGGCCACTACCTTCCCTTCCTGCATCAACACACATCCCAAACCGGTATGGGATGCATCGCAATAAACCGTGAATAATTTTCCTGCCTCAGGCTGTACCAGAACTGGAGCTTCCGTTAGAATCTTCCTTAGCTTATCAAAACTTTCTTGCTTGTTTCTCCGACCAAACAAATGGAACTCCTTTTCTTAATAACTTAGTCAACGGCGCCACGCGATTAAAGAGAACCCTTCCACAAACCTTCGATAGTACCTGCTGCACTGACCGAGCTTCGAATTTACGCCACCGACCTAGGCGGTTTCCAATCCAACACCGCTTCAACCTTACGAGGGTCCACTCTAATCCCTTCAAATGACACTCGTGACCCAAGAAAGCCACCTCCTAAGCCGAGAATTCGCACTTCATCGAATTTGGCATATAAGCGCTTCTCCTCAATACTTGTAGAACTATACGCAAATGCCCGGCATGCTCCTCCTCCGTCTTTGAGTAAACCAATATGTCGTCTATAAACACCACGACAAATTGATCCAAATCTTCTTTGAAACACCCTATTCATTAAGTCCATGAATGCCGCCGGCACGCGTTGGTCAACCCAAACGGCATCACTAGAAACTCGTAATGCCCATACCGAGTACGAAAATGCCGTCTTGTGAACATCAACCTCCTTCACCTTAAGTTTATGATAACCTGACCTAAGATCTATCTTCGAAAACACCGATGCACCTTTCAGTTGGTCAAACAAGTCATCGATACGGGGTAAAGGATACTTGTTTTTTATCGTTAACTTATTTAACTGGCGGTAGTCTATACACATCCGCATCGAACCGTCCTTTTTCTTGACAAACAACACAGGTGCTCCCCACGGAGATATGCTTGGTCGAATAAACCCTCTATCCAAGAGCTCCTGAATTTGAGCCTTCAGCTCCACCAACTCCTTTGGTGCCATTCGATACGGTGCTATAGACACAGGTGCCATTCCGGGTAACAAGTCTATACCGAATTCAACTTCCCAATCTGGGGGCAGACCCAGAAGTTCTTCTGGAAACACATCAGTGAATTCCCCTACTGTTCGGACCTTCTCAACTGTTGACTCCCTAGCCTTCAAGGCACAAATTCGAACCAAAAACGCATCACAACCCTTCTTGACCATTTTCTCAGCCTTCAAAGTAGATACCACGTTAGATAGGTAATCTCTTCTATTGCCTATCATGACCACTTCATCACCCTCAGCCATCTTCAGAACCATGCGCTTAACGGCGCAGTCCAACCTTGCTTGATACTTAGCCAACCAGTCCATTCCAAGAATCAAATCGAACTCCCCAAACGACAGTTCCATCAGATCAGCCAAAAATACTACCCCTTGGAGTTCTAGGGGTACATTTCTATATAGCTTGTTCACAACTACAGAGTGACCTAGAGGGCTAATTACTGTCATCTCCCTAGAAGCAGTCTCAAAGTCTAAGTTCATAGTCTCTACCACACTACTAGCAACGTATGAATGTGTCGAACCCACATCAATTAATGCAACATATGGAAGACCAAAAATTAGGAACGTACCGGTTATGACGTCCGGTGCGTCTTCCTCCTCTCGACGCCTTACTGCGTAGACTAAACTAGGCTGCCTTGCCTCTGTGTTGCTTGCCCCTCTTCCAGGAATTCTGCGACCTCGATTAGAACCATTGCCTCCTCTACCATTACCACGACCCCTCTGTGGTGGTCCTTCATTTCTAACCTGAGTACGATTCTGACCCACTGGCTGATTCTTAGCTAACTTCCGAGGACAGTCCCTTACACGGTGATCCAGTGATCCACATTCAAAACATCCCTTATCACCGGTCCAACAACCTCCCCAATGTGACTTCCCACAGCGATTACACTGAGCCGGTCTCTGATTAGCAGCCATGGGCCTCCCTGTCTGATTCGGCCCACTCTGCCTAGCCCTTTTTCTGTGCATTACTACTCGATCCAGACGACCCAAAGCCTCTTTTCTGCTTATTCTTGTCATAGTTCTGTCTCACGGACTCCTTGACCCCTTCGGCTACCTTAGCCTTTTCTACCAGAACAGTAAACTCACGCTCCTGCTGTGGAGCAATCAACAACCTTAATTCATCCCTAAGTCCGTCTTCAAAGCGGACACACCGTTCATGTTCAGTAGCCACGATGCCTCTAGCATATCGACTCAGCCTTAAGAACTTTGCCTCATACTCAGATACTGACTTATTTCCTTGTACCAATCCCAAAAAGTCTTTCCTCTGAGCGTCAGTGTAGCTGGTGCCCACATACTTCTTCTGATAAGCAGTTTTGAAATACTCCCAAGTAAGATCATCTACCGTAGCACCATCCCGAACCGTGAGCCACCACTAATATGACTCCTCCTTTAGAAGCGACACCGCTCCTTTCAGCTTCTCCTCATTTGTCAGGTCAAGATCATCCATGATCCTTTCAGTTGACTCTAACCAATATTCCGCCGCACTGGGTGCCACTCCCGACACACCCCGGAATACCTCAGCTCCGTTGGATCGGAGTCGCTCGGGAACAGATTTTCGAGCTCCCATTCCTCCACTAGCTCCAGCCACCATCTCAAGGACTCGCAACACGCGACTTGCGTCTCGCCTCACCACCAGTCTGATCCTACTCCTCAGCTCCATAAGTTGGGGGTGGTGGTGGCAGTGGTACCTCATTCTCCGACCCTTGACCCGACCTAACGGGTTCTCGACACGATTCATCCACGCCCTCTACCGCGTCCACGATCGCCACGTCCTCTAGAGCTCATTCTAACTATCGCGCTTTAATCTAATTAAGAATTTTTTATGGATTAGTGCTTGTTCCACTTTGTTATCCGCGAAGAAATTTTATAAAGAGAGTTTAGTAGAAATTCTTTCGATCAATCAAAGGTTTAAGTCCTCTATCCTAGTTTACACGAAAGAGCACATCCATTCCCTAATATCTTTCATACTTATTCACTCATCCTGTGGGTAGTTTCGTCTTTTTCCTCTGAGGGGTGTTTTCGTAAATTTCCAAAGTCGGTATTATTTATTGTGTTTGGCCTATGACCGAGTCCTCTTGGTTAGGGTGAACCGAAGCTACGCACCAGGTAGGAATCCCGCGAAGAGGAGGTGAGTCACAAGGGCTGCTTAAATACCAAGCTCTTCCGGATCCAATCCTAGACATGCGCACAGGGGTTACCACACCCTAACTTGGCGACTTGATCGTAGGTTTGTTTACTTAAGCATTTAAAGTCTTATGTATTCTGTTGGGGTAAACTAGTCCTAAAGTTTATCATGCTATCTACGTCTCATACCTACCCTTCTACCAGTAATAATTCATACAAAAGTCGGAAGTACTTACCTGGGCGGATTGGTGCCGGAGACTCGGGCCATGCTGTTCAAAACCAAAAATATTTCAAAAAAAAAGGCTTACCAAAACATTTTGGGCCTTGGGCCCCCACAGCCGAGCTTTGAACTGGGCTCTGATACCAATTTGTGACACCCCAAACCCGGCCCAAACATTACGACCGAATTTGGTATGTCACAGAGAAAACCATTTTTGAAAATCCCTTTAGCCTTTTTGAGTTTTGATGAAAACATCTTCATTTTCAATTATCTTTCTAAAACCATACTTGGTTTGTTTTAAAAATATTTATTAAGTCAAGTTGTTACAGGTTTCAAATGTACCCGATGGCACTTTAAAACATTTTGCGTTTGATTTGAGAAAACATGTGCACCCATTTTAATATTATTAAGTAGTTTAAACAAAATATTCAAAACATGTAAAGATAATAAAAATAATCCTAGGAGGCCTTATTACAACTTGATTAAAACAAAACCAACAATAAAAATAAAATAACTAAAATCCAAGTTCATTAAATTCAAATCCTTTGCATGGCCACCTCGAGTCCAACCTGGCTCTCAACCGCCATCTACGAGTCACCTGAAAAAATGTTAAAGGAGAAGGTGAGTCACCAAGACTCAATGTGTAACCCTTCCCAAATTTAGTGCAACAACATACATAATTTATAACAAATTAACATGCACTAAATCATGCACCCAACCTAGCCATCAAAACACCTTTCTCTACCCCGTGTGGTACCAAACCACCGGTGGTGCCAAACCACCGGTGACTTATAGTCACGAAATCCGTCATATTGTGGTGCCAAACCACCGGTGGTGCCAAACCACCGGTGACCGTAGTCACAAATCAAGTGATGGGGCCAACCCATCGTGTGATACCAAATCACCGGCGTCAATCCCATAATGTAAATCATGGGGCCAACCCATCGTGGTACCAAACCACCGGGACGAGGCGCGCTATGAGGTGCCAAACCTCCGGAGGTGCCAAACCTCTGGTGACCGTAGTCACAATGTGGTACCAAACCACCGGTGTCCGCTCGACACGAATATCACCGCCCCTCCTCTCATCAACCCACATCAATCAACTACATGCATATACAGAAAATCATGCTAATAGGTTTATTTAGCAACATACATAGAGTTTACCATTAGCTATAACCACATATACCAAATATGTCATGCTTCCCAAAAGCATCGAACAACAAGGACTTACCTGGATCCTTGCTCATACCTTTTATGGTATTAAATCCCATATCTACACAAATCAGATTTAGCATGCACAAAATACTTAGCACATTAACTAGCTATAAAGTGTGTATGTACACACCTGATTCAAACGCTAACTCTAAACCCCCAAAGAGTCAATCGGCCACCCTTGCTTTCTTGTCCCTATATTCGGCCAACCACAAGGTTAGTGCCATGGCCTATTCGGCCAAACCAAAACAATTGAAAAGGGTTAATATTTGAACCCGAAAACCTTACCTAACGCCTTTGAGTACTAACTTCAAAGACACGATATACGATTCTCGCTTCACCTCCTACAATCGGCCATCATCAATATTACTAGCCTTGGCTTAATCGAATCTTGAATAAATAAAGTAGATCCTTACCACCTTACCAAAACCGATTGATCAAAGATGATGGATTCACTTGCTCGCTTCCAAATCCTGAAGGCCCTATGACAAATCGGTTTCAACATGTGATTAGCACCCTTAACAACAATTGCCGAAACCAACTCTTACCTTTGTAAAAGTCGACAGAGAGCAGAGAGGGAAGAAATAGCCATTCGGCTAACACACTTACCTACCCAAACCGATTTGGAAAACACTGAAAAGGGATCACCCTCACTTTGATATTCGGCCAAGGCTACACCAAATAGAAGAAAGAAATTCGGCAAGGTGGTAGGGAGTAGGTTCGGCTAGAGGAAGAAAATAATGGGAAAAAGGGAGATGGGGTTTCGGTTTTAAGAAGATGAGGAAGAAAAAGAGAGGGAAAGAGGATAGGTGTTTCGGCTAAGGGTCAAAAAGAATAAGAGAGGTAGATGGCAAATGCTATTTTCGGTTTGAGAGAGAATGAAAAGAGAAAAAGAAAAGATGGAAGATGAGAGAGTTTAGGAAATCAAATGAAGGATTTTGGCACTCTCCCCCCCCCTAACTTGCCATCCACTCCTATCAATCAAGGAGTTCAAATTTCGGCAATCACCTAAAATTCCTCTTGGCCAATTGTTTAAAAATATTCAAAATCATTTGAATACTCAAATGCCTATATTTTCTCTTTGCCATCTTTTTGGAATTAATAAAATCCAATTAATATCTAAATAATATCCTCATTATCCTTATTATCAAAAGAGTTTGAAGAGAGAAAATCTCTCCCCTATGCCGTCCCAATTAAGAGCAAAAGGGGATTTCCGCGACTCGAACACAAGCTCCCCCTTGCTCTCCCTGTGGCGTCAACTCCAACTCTTAAGTGGCCTTCCTTTTGCCACTTTTCCAAGGCCATTTCTGTGTCAAAAGTTCCCTCTTTTAACCTTGTAACCTCTACTTGCTAAGGCTCCCTACCTTTAAAGCTTATAAAAATATTTTCCCACTATTCCGAACCTACTCAAGACCCCTAATTAAGCCTTACTACACCACAATTAATATCACAGCAATTCAAACGCAAGAAAAATAATTCAATCACAAATAACCCCAATTTTAGGATGTTACAGGCCCCGCCCGAATTATATAATAAATATTTTATTTTACTTTTAATCATTTTAAATTTTTAACTTTACTTTTCTAATTTCACTTTCACTTTCAATTTGTGTATTGTTTTAAGAATTGTTTTAGTATCAATTTTTATTTGTTTCTTGTTTTAATATTTGTTTTTATGTTTTTAAATGTATTTGATTTATTATATTTTAAATTTTTTATTTAATAAAATAAATTAAAAAATTTTAATATGGGCCGGGCCAGGCTCAGGCCTAAAAAATGGGCCTAAAATTTTGGTTGAGCCCGGCTCGGCCCATGATCAGCTCTAATCTGGATCTATACGAGTAAATTGAACATCAATTTAATACAATTTAAACTCAATTCAGTCCAATTCACATCTTAGGCAAAATTACCATTTTGCCCCTAAACTTTTAATTAATGATGATTTCATCCCTAGGCTCGGAAAATGAAGTTCATGCAATTTAATCCTTGTTCTAACCCTAGTCGATTTTTACATGTAATATTTACAGCACATGTATTTCATAAAATTCAGAATTTTTCAATGAATTTTACAACTTTTCAATTTAATCCCTAAATCATGTTTTCATCAAAATTCACTTTGTAAAAGTTGTTTATCTAACAACAACCTTTCATTTTCTACCATAAATTTCAAAATTTCAGCATATTCATCCATGGAAAAATTTTCATACTTTGATAACTTAACAAATTAATCCCCAAAATAGCTAAATTAAGTTCTCCCGATCTCAAAAATATAAAATTACTAAAAACGGAACTTGAATACTTACTTAACTTGGCCAAGAAAGCTTGCTTTCTCTTTCCTAGGGTTTCCATGGAAGAAGATGATGATAAATGATGATATTTTCATCTTTTTATTATTTATCATCTTTATTTAATTCAATATCCAATTTTGTCCTTTTCTTTTTCTAATTTTCCATGGATGAATCATCCAAAAATACCTACTACTTTTCTTTAATAGTCTATTTACCATATAAGGACCTCCAATTTAAAGTTCTATAGCTATTTAATCCTTTTTAGCTATTAGAACTCAACTTTTGCACTTTGTGCAATTTGGTCCTTTATCAAATTAAACATATAATCAATAAAATTTCTTTACGAAATTTTCACACAATATTATTATCATATTGTAGATCATAAAATAGTATTAAAATAATTTTTCTTTCCAGACTCGGATCGGTGGTCCCGAAACCACTGTTCCGATTTTATCGAAAATGGGCTATTATAGGTGCCATCTATTTATAGGGAGAAGAGGTGAAACCATTGTTTAATTGTAGAAGTCTATTTCAATAGAAAAACAAAATCTTAGTCTAACTAAGAGTATAAGTGGCGGTAACCCTAGTTAATTCTACTAGGGGTTGTCGTCCCTAATATTATCATGAGGGGCTTTTGGTCCCCTCACATATTGGGTCCAATTACAAGTACTTTCCAGACTTTTAACCCAGTACATCATAATTCAATCTAACCTGATTTTTTTCTATTTCCCAAAATAAACATCTTAAATTAATTTTCCAATAAAATAATTTCCTAAACCTAATTCTAATTCTGTTAAAATCATGATGACTTCACCATAAAATAATCTATGGGAAATATATATTTAATATTTCTACATTCAAAAGATTCACAATGACCAAATGATTTATTTTCATTTTCAAACTTCATTTAATTCGAAAACCATAAATTCATTTCCAAATCATCTTCATTTTCATTTTGGAGAAAACCACATTCATTTCCAAATGTTTCTCATTTCTTCACTTTTACCATTTCTATCCATTTTTGTTGATTTGATTCAACATGCAATTCATTTCTGGTTCCAACGAGCTAGCAGAGGGTTCGATTAGACATATGCAATTAGGGCTCAAATAATTTATAATTAAGTTCTAGCGTTTCACCTATTAATTATAAACTCATTTAGTCACAAAGTCATCCCACTATAGTATCGTGACTGAGCTCTCCCTAACGGCTTACCATTACGAAAGCAACTCAATCAGTGTTCGTCCAATGACCTTGTCATAAGTGTGTTACACTCATACGATATCCTTAATCTCTTTCGGATAAATCTGTTCTCCCAATATGATCCCATTTTATCTCATGGTAACCATTACATCTTCTTTCATGAAAAGTTAATTACTATCAAATAGTAACCAAGTCATTCATCACAAAGATGAATTACCCCTAGCCACGTTTACATTTCATCAACCATGAAATGCCAATGAGAGAATAGCATTTACCTATGTGTCAGGCTATGAATTCCACAATTTTGAAAGACGTTACATACTGCAGAAGTCGTATTGTAACACCTCTAACCCATATCTGTTGTTGGAACAGGGTTTTAGAGTATTACCAGAACATTCAGAACATTTTACAAATAATTTACGTAGATTACTATTCATTTACCAAGATCATTCAAAACGTCCCTTAATTGGACCCTCGAGGTCCAATACGAGCATTAGAATCAAGTCGGGACTTAATCGGAACCCCTAAGGATTTTATGCGAAATTAAAAAAAAATTCTAAGTTATAGGGCTCACACGCCCGTGTGGTCAGGCTGTGTGGTCACACACGCCTATGTCCCTAACCCGTGTAACTCTCTGACTTGCAAGCATGAGGAAATTGAAGTCAAACGGCCAAGTCACACGCCCGTGTGCTAGGCCGTGTGGCGAATTTAATTTTTGAAATTTAGGTGCAATTTTCACACGGTCGTGTAACACACCCGTGTTTATGGACGTGTCAACCACACGACTGAGACACACACTCGTGTCTCTACCCGTATGCCCAATTCTGAGCATTCTGTTTCTCATTTTTAAGATGCAGGGGACACACGGCCAGGCCACACGCCCATGGGGCAGGCTGTGTGTCACACACAACCTAGACACACGTCCGTGTGTCTACCCGTGTAGACAAAATAAAGCCATTTCCTAGTTTTATTTTCTCACCCAATTTACCACAAACCTACACCAAATCATGCAAACATATATCAACCAAACCAAACATTATAAATCAAGCCAATTCTAACATCCATCATGATTCATTATCATATGCATTTCATATTCATGGTCATGCTATTAGTGAACTTATAAGTTAAGCATCACCTAATCAACCATACTCAATACATTCGAAATAAACATGAAATAACCTTATATAATATACCAATTAACCATAACTAGTCATACCAATGACTAGATTACAAAACATCACTTACAAGCCATCATTTGGCCAAACAAGCCTATACATGCCATTATACCAAAATGAGATTTCTAATTATATCAAAATGTGATAGTAGATAGTGTGATGATTGCTCTGACCGACTTCCAACCACCTCGAGCTTTCGGGCATTATAAAACAGGGAAAATTAAATGATGTAAGCATTTTCATGCTTAGTAAGTTCGTATAACAGGAAATAAACTTACCGGTTATATTTATTATTACAAGCATACACAATCCATCAATTTTGGGTAAGTTACCTAAGCACATACACTTATTCAAATAAGTTAGTCACATAATTTCATATGAATACTAAATAAACATAGATGAGCTCTTCGCATTATAAAATTCTATTTAGTTTCACCTTTCCGTATTTAATGAATTTTTCCCGTTGAACTATTGAAATTTCGATGGACATTCAGGTAGTATACACAAAGTATACATATCAACTATCCGTCAATTCATGTTCAAAAGAACCCATTTAGCACATGGTCATATAGCACACTCTCAAGCCACATATTTTATAACAGGATTTGTAACAGCCCGATTTAGGGCCTAGTCAGAATAATGGTTGCGAGACCACAAATCTGAAGTAGAAATAAGTGTTTTATGATTTTTATGAGGCTTATGATATGATTTCATGATTGTGTGAAAATTTCATGAGGAAATTTTATTTATTAGTGATCAATTTGTCCACTAGGACTAAATTGCAAAGACTAGAAAATATGAGATTCTAGAATATTTAAGTATGAAATAGAATTATAAAAATTACTAGAGGTCCTTATTTAGGAATTAGACCATTATATGTTTAGATGGACAAAATAAACATGGGAAGGAAAAATCTCAAGAAAGGACCATTAAGGGCATTTTTGTCATTTGGTAAATAAAAGATTAAAAAGGGAAAAAGAAGTCAAAATCGTGTCCATCTTCTCCTCCCATGGCTAAAAATCACTAAGGAGCCATAGCTAGGGTTTCTTCAACTTTCAAGCTTGATAGTAAGTGCATCCTAGCCCCGTTTTTAATGTTCTTCTCATTTTTGAGATCCTCGTAGCTCGATTTAGCTATTTCTAGCTATATTTTGAGCTAGGGTTTATATTCAAAAATTTACCCATGTATGACATGCATGTATTTTGATGATTGATGCAAGAATATGAAAGTTTGATGTATGATAAACATCTTTTTCTAAGTGATTTTCATGAAAAATGCATAAAAGGACCAAATTGCAAAAGTTATGAAAGTGGTCATACATGGGTGAAATAGTGGAAATTAGAGGTTCTTTTAGTTAAGAAAAAGATTCGGCAAGGCTTAAAATACAATAAAGTTGAATAAAATTCATTTTACGAGCCTAGGGGCAAAAGTGTAAATATGAGAAAGTTTAGGGGCAAAATTGTAATTTTTCCAAAGTGTGATTCATGAGTCAATTTAGTCAATGTGAGTATTAAACCAGTGAAATTGTTATTATAGATCAAGAAACACGAAGCCCAGACCGAAACTGAGGCAAGAACAAGGTGTTGGACTAAATTGAACATCTACACACATTTTGAGTACCGAGGTAAGTTTGTATGAAATTTAAACTATATAATGTTATTATACTTGTAATTATTTTATTTTATGAGAAATGTATATAAATTTCATGAAGTAAATTATGATGCTTTGATGAGATTGAAATGAGAATGTATTAAGTTCAAGTCCCGTTCGAAGATTCGGAATAACGAGGATACCTATGTCACAATATGAGATAAGGAAGGTCCCGTATAAGACCATGTCTGGGACATGGCATCAGCACCAAATGTAGGTCCCGAGTAAGACCATGTCTGGGACATGGCATCGGCACTGAATGTAGATCCCGTATAAGACCATGTCTGAGACATGGCATTGGCATCGAATAAGGATGGTCCCGTATAAGACCATGTCTGGGACATGGCATCGGCACCGAATAAGGATGGTCCCGTGTAAGATCATGTCTAGGATAAGGCCTTGGCACCAAAGGAAGATCTCGTGTAAGACCATGTGTAACGACTCGATACCCGAGCCCGAAACTGAGACTGGATACGAGACATTACTATACTTGAACTTACTAAAACATGTACTTTCGGGCTGTAAAATTTTGTTTCGAATTAAAACTTCTCTTTATTAGTCAAATCATACACTTCATGGGCCTACGAGGCCTTAAACTCACGTCCGGAAACTTTCAGAGTTCAACCGGAAACTTTTACTCACTTTGTAAACTTTTCCTCAAAGCAGAGGCCACAAGCCCGTGTGACTTGGGACACGCCCGTGTACCCCTAAGACATGCCTGTGTCTTCCACCCGTGGTCGACACTGACTAATTTCACACGGCCTTGACACACCCATGGCCCCGGCCCATGTGCCAAACCTTAGCATTCTGACTTATCCACACGGTCCATACACACGCCCGTGTGCTTCAGCCGTGTGGCGATTAAAATTCCAAGTGCAAGGTGTAGACTTCACACGGCCTGGGCACATGCCCATGTTCTAGCCGTGCCTCCCACACGGTCTAGACACACGCTCGTGTCTCTACTCCTGTGGGAGATTAGAAGGCTATCTACCAAGCCCTTTTTCCACTCTGAAATCAAGATCAATTTAATACCCTATTCAACAACTCAAGTACTACATGAAAACATGAACAATGATGTATAATCATCAACATTGGTATAAATAAACTTGGAAACTATTGGCCAATCTCTTTAGCCATATACAAAAGAATACTAAACTTGATAGTCAACACTTTGGCTCTTCCTAAAACATAACTCAAAATGAAATGCTTCCTATACATGCCATACTTAATATAAACAACTTGGCTATACCAAAATAGCGATTGATATTGCACTCCGAGCTCCGATGTCAATGATCCACGAGTTAGCTTGGCGGGACTACATGGAAAGAAAGAATTAAAGACGTAAGCATTTATCTTAGTAAGTTTGCATGTAGTGCATATAGCAACATATTTGCTTAACATAACTCATTCATCATAAATAAAGGCATTGTTGAACTCATAAGCTTGAGCTCACTTACTCTTAATAATTCTTACATATCTCATGGTACTTACTAGTCTCATGCTTGTAAGGTAAACAAGGTACCTGTATCACTTAATCACATAGATTAGCATACTTTGCTATGGTAAGCATAATCTTAACTTCATCATTCATAACATGAATAATACTTTTAGTTAACTTTAACTAACATATTTTGATGATAGCTTTACTTGCTTAACTTTCTTGCTTTCTCATTTATTCTTTACTCTTTTGCCCGATGAATTACTATGAATAACCGAGGATACTGAATCTCATATCACATATATCTCGATGCCAACACCATATCCTAGATATGGTCTTACATGGGATCTCTCAACTTGGTATCGATTCCATGTCTTGACATGGACTTACACGAAGTCTTCCTTGTGTGTTCCCTTGGGAACTTACCATTGCCATGTCTTGACATGGTCTTACTTGGTATCTTTACTCATGAACTGGTCAATGCCGAGCCTTGGCTTGGACTTACATGAAATCTTCCTTGTTACTCACCAATGCCATGCCTTGGCTTGGACTTACATGGGATCTCTATCTCATGATAGCTTTTCAATGCCAAGACTTGTCTTGGACTTACATAACATCTTTGCTTGGAGAGTCACCAATGCCATGCCTTGGCTTGGGCTTATATGGGTCTTCATCTCATAATAACTCTTCAATGCTAAGACTTGTCTTGGTCTTACATAACATCTTTGCTTTGAGACTCACCAATGTCATGCCTTGGCTTGGGCTTATATGGGCTTTCTTGTCTCATGTGATAGATCGAGTATCCTAAGTAATTCAACCTCAATCGGGACTGTAAAAGCCCATTTATGCCCGGGGCCCAATCAACTAATGAAAACCCAAATAAAAAATTTTAAAGTCTTTCAACAGTCCAAATTACAAAGTACGGGCCCAAATCAAATCAAGGCCCAAACCCAAATACCATCCTAGCCCACTAACCCTAACACAACAGAAACCCTAGGGGTTTCTATTTTCTTCAGCGCCGTAATCCAAAGCAGCGCCGCAAGCAGCCTTCTCCCCAACGCGCTCGCCACGTCCGCTGATAAACCGTAAAAGTAACATATTTTAATCCCACATTTAGCATGCTTTTGGATGAATTATCCCTTATTTTATGTCATTTGGTGCTCTTAATCATTTTTTTTCATGTTTTATACTCAGGAAAGCACCGGAGGATGAAAAGAACAAGAAACGGGCTTAAAACGGGCCAAATGGGCCACATCCCGAAATCGACACGGCCTGGGCCCAAGACCACACGGTCGTGCCTCATCAACGGACTCCACACGGCCTGCCCACGATTTACACAGGCATGTGACATGGCCGTTCCCCTGCCGTGACAAAGAGAAATTTCACTCGGATTAGGATACTTAGGGGCAAAGAAACACATTCCAAAGCCTATATAAACACCCTAAGTATGACCTAAAAGGGGGAGCCCAAGGCTGTTGTCAAGGGGCGTCTTGCTAGGCCAAAGGAGGCAGATTTGTGGAGGTTTACTTGAAGATAGCCAGTTGATCCATCTCAAGAAGCCGGAATCATACTCAAGACGGAGGATCTCTCCTTCAATTCCTTCAGGGGGTTTTAGGGATTTCTTATGTTTTGTTTTATCTTTTCTTCTGAGATGTTTTCTTTTATTGTTATGAACTAAACCCTCAGATACCTGAGGGGGATGAAACCTAAGATGAATCTTGTTATCGTTTGCTGAACTATATGATAAATATTTGACTTGTTCTTAATTATGTGTTCTTAATTCTTGTGTTGATATTTCCGGGATATTGATTCAAGTTTGATGTGCTTAGGTGGAGGAGCAAAAGTCCCTAAGCGGAGTTGATCACGTGCCTAGAGATAGGGTGACGAGATTTTGCCGGGTTAGGGTGAAACCTAATATGGGATTCAATAGATCGAGTTAATGCAATTCTAGGGGTTTTAATTAGAAAGAGATTTCAATTAATCAACCTAGGGTTAGACGTTATTCGCTTCGAGAGAGGGTTTAATATACATTAGGGAATCTTACGGATCAAGTCAAATGAATAAATCGTCTGGTTTAGAGTTAGATAACAAGTGAAGTCTAGGTGATTCTTCCTTGGGTATTGTCTTGATCAATTGGCTTTTCCCACAAGTATTTTACCCAAATTCATTCTTCTTTGTCTTAGAGTCTTTAGTTTAATAATTAGTTAATTTAGATTAAACAACAATTTCCCTTTATTTTAGGCTAGATAATAAAAAGAAAGTTAGTATTAGTACTTTTAGTTCCTTTGGGTTCGACATTCTGGTCTTGCCTTAACTATACTACTATTCGATAGGTGCGCTTGCCTTAAATCGTTGTCATAGTTAGTTTCCAGGTTCGATCATTCTCATTATAAATTTTAATATTGTGACATCGCATAAACACAACGGTCAAGTTTTTGGCGCCGTTGCCGAGGAACTAAAATATTAAGAAAGCTCAATTTTTATTACTTTAGCCATTTTTTTATTTTTCAATTTAATTTTATTTCCTATTTTATTTTAACTTTGCTAAATTTTCTTCTTTTATTATTTCCTCCTTTCAGGTACCTCTAGTTTATGACTAGAAGGAACCCGACAGGACCCCTACTTTACAACAGTGATATTGAAAGAACAGTTCGTAGAAATCGCAGAGAAATAAGGCGAAGCTTAAACTACATAGAAGAAGAGCAAGAAGGCGAAACCAATCCTACTGAAGGGATGGCTGAAAATAACCCAATACCTCCAGAGATGGTTGAAAATAATGCTCCTAGAACTATGTATGATTATGCTAAACCTAGTTTAACAGGAACTGAGTCAAGTATTGTTAGACCTGCTATTGCTGCAAATAATTTTG
Organism: Gossypium sturtianum; assembly: GCA_025698515.1. NCBI lineage: Eukaryota > Viridiplantae > Streptophyta > Magnoliopsida > Malvales > Malvaceae > Gossypium > Gossypium sturtianum. The sequence goes on from CM046943.1 coordinate 51,655,505, forward strand.
AACTGAAACCTAACACAATTCAGATGATACAGCAATTTGTTCAGTTTGATGGTTTGCAGGATGAAGATCCAAATAATCACTTGGCAAATTTCCTAGAATTTTGCGATACTTTCATGATAAATGGCGTTACTGACGATGCCATCCGTCTTCAGTTATTTCCCTTCTCTCTGAGGAATAAAGCCAAACAATGGTTGCATTCCCTTCCACGAGGGTCAATCACTACATGGGATCAAATGACCGAAAAATTTTTATTAAAATATTTTCCACCGGCCAAAACGGCCAAGTTAAGGAATGATATCTCTTCTTTTGTGCAGATGGATTTAGAGACACTTTACGATGCATGGGAGAGATACAAAGATTTGCTGAGAAGGTGTCCACACCATGGATTACCCTTGTGGCTACAGGTCCAAACTTTCTACAACGGTGTTAACCCTTCAACAAGGCAATTAATTGATTCAGCCGCCGGCAGAACTCTGAATAACAAAACTCCTAAAGCAGCTTATGAGTTTATAGAAGAGATGTCACTGAATAACTATCAGTGGCAAGTCACAAGGACAAGGCCAACAAAAGCAACCGGAGTTTATAACCTTGACGCAGTAACCATGCTATCAAATCAGGTAGAAATGTTACATAAAAATTTGATGGTGTATATGGTTCCTCGCAGGTACAACCAGTTATGTAGTGCGACACAAGTGGAGGCGTGGCGAATCCTGAGTACCCACCCTACAGACAGGGCATGGAGAGCGAACAAATGAACTATATGGGTAACAATTTCAGATCTAACAATAACCCTTATAGTAATACTTACAATCCAGGTTGGAAGAACCACCCCAATTTCTCATGGGGTGGTCAAGGGAATCAAAGGCAACAACCATCCCAAAATTTCCAACAACAGCCCTACCCACAGGAAAAGAAGCCAAACCTCGAGGAGATGCTGACAAAATTCATGGCGACCACGTAAATACGCTGTATCACGAAGACATCCTTTAAACATCAACTTGAAAAATCGACACAAGAGCTCAAGGATCAAATCGGGCAACTTGCTAAGCAGATCTCTGAGAGACCACAGGGAAGACTACCGAGCAACACCGAGACTAACCCAAAGGAGCAAATCCAAGCCATAACAGCTCAAGAAAGTGAAGGGTTAGATGAGCCCAATTCAAGGCAAGAGAATGTGGTCGGAGAAGGTAAGGTTGAGGTAAGTAATAATAAGCCAAAATCGGTAATTAAAGAGTACCAACCTCGCATACCATATCTCGAAGCATTAAGGAGAGACGACACAGAGGAACAGTTCAGTAAGTTTCTTAAACTTTTAAAGAAATTACATATTAACTTACCGTTACTTGAAGCTCTTTCGCAGATGCCAGATTCTAGAAAATTTTTAAAAGAGCTGCTGAGAAACAAGCGAAGGGTAGACGAAACATTGCATATGGAGCTAAACGCAATGTGCTCAGCAATTCTACAAAATAAACTGCCACGAAAATTAAAAGATCCAGGGAGTTTTACAATTCCATGCTTAATTGGTAGTTTATCTATTGATAATGCGTTAGCTGATTTAGGAGCAAGCATAAATGTCATGCCTTATAAAATGTTTAAACAACTAGGTCTAGGGAAACCCAAACAAACTAGGATGAGCATTCAATTAGCTGATAAAGCTATTCGAATTCCTAGGGGTATAATCGAAGATGTGTTAGTAAAGATTGATAAATTCGTATTCCCAGTAGACTTTGTAGTTTTAGACATGGATGAGGACAATAGTATCCCCTTAATCTTAGGAAGACCCTTTTTAGCAACTGCCAGAACTAAAATTGATGTGGGTACAGGTGAATTAATACTCCGTGTAAGTGACGAATCAATCAGTCTTCAGGCTCTCGACGCAGCTAGGACATCGAGCAACCAAGGTGAGAAAATAAATTCTATTAATGACCATTCGGTTAAACCTTCTTTCTAGGAAGCACCACTGAACTACACACCCGAGCCAGATCCTACATCTCATAACAATAAGGAAATAACTCATGAGGACCGAAGGCTTCTAGTTGATGACCTAGACGAGTGGAAGACGCATTTCAAGGAAAAACTAGGGATACATGAAGAAGAACCAACGCCACTCTACGAGACAGACAAGTTCAAAATTGGAGATCAGGTATTGTTAAATAAAGCAGACCCTCGAATATCTCCTCCTGACCCTAATACAAACAAAGAAATCCCTTTTAAGGTAATCAATGTTTTCCCATACGGAACAGTCGTGGTATATAATCCTATATTGGGCACTTTTAAAATAAACGCTACTCGACTTGAATTATAGACTGATAATAAGACAGATAGCATGAGGAAGGATGTTCAACTTTTCAAACCACCATGATTGGGCGAATGAGAGGTAAGTCTAGCTTAAGACTTTAAACGAGCGCTTCTCGGGAGGCAACCCGAGTACTAACTCCATTAATTTTTACATTTTTACTTTTATTTTTCCTTTTCAGCATTTAATTTTAAACTAACTAAAGTACAGATTTCCAGACCACACGACCTTACACACGGCCGTAGTCGTGGCCATATGGATACTACGGACTCCCGTACTGACATAGCAGAGGTAGTACGAGCCAATGACGAAAGGTTCCCAGATCACGGACGACTATAAATTGCCACGGCCGTGTGATATGGCCGTGGCCGACACTAAGGGAAGTCACACGGGCTCCGACTAAACACCACGACCGTGCGATACAGCTGTGGTCGACACTGTTTTATCAAACATGGGTGTGGTGACCATGAAACGGGCGTGGGAGAAACGAACGAAGCACAGCACGGCCGTGTGATACGGTCGTGTGACCAAACACGCCCATGGTACACGGGCGTGGGGATGTACCACACCTCAAAACTCTATTTAAACCACCCCCTTCTCAACTACTCCCCATTCCCCTTCCTCCATACATTCTTAGACCCCCCTTTCCATATTCTCCTTCCTTGGCCCTTTTCCAAACTCTAGATGTACACCATATCCATGTCGAAGAAGCGAAAGGATCCTAGCATAGTCTTCCCCTGTGGGAGACCGATTTACATAAGTTCATACCGGCCGCTTCATCCACTCGACAAGTCAAGGATATTTGAGGCCATTTCGTTTTTAATTTTCTTTTTTCGTCACATTTATTTTCCTTCTTTTTATCTTCCTTGTCCCTAAATAAATAATTAGTTTATTTTGAATTTTTCTCAGTATTTCTTGGCTATTTCTTCACGAGCTACCCAATTTCTTCATCTAGCGCAGTAATAGTGGGCAGCCCCCATACCACCACCAGAGACGCCTCCTCCGACTTATCTTTCACCTCCGAATCAAGTTTCCACACCTCCAACTCAAGGAATCCATCCAAATTCAGGAAGTTTCATCTCTCCCTATCTTTTATGAATTTCTATCTATCTTTGTACATTGAGGGCAATGTACATCTTAAGTGTGGGGGGTGAATCTTAATAGTACCAAACTTTTTGCATTATTCTCAAATCCTGAATTATGCCTGGTCCTAAAGTAAGTTTATCATATTATGATTAGAATGAAACTTCCCTGATTTATGATTTTTATTGATGTGTTTTGGATTAAGTCATTGATAATTGTGCATTGATAATTAAATTTGAAGGATACTAGAGAATCAAGCATGATAAGGCTATTTTTTAGAATTAATTTTTTTTCTAGGTTGTCTACCTAAATTTAAATATTACTTTGAAATTTGAAATTTACAAGAATGACATCAAATTACCCATAATTTGTGTGAGATTTTAAGCCTTATAGAGCATATATTCTTTTTCTTGCTCACTTTATTGATTATGAGTGTGCCAACATTAAGTTGTTATTCTAGAACTTGCATTGATTATACATGTCGAGACCACACCTTTGATTTGATATACAAAAATGATAAAGGCACCTAGGATTTAACCCACTTACTCCACTAAAAACCTACCTTCATAATTAACCCCTAGTGAGCCCCATTGAATCCTAACAACCCTTTTTATTGACTTACCCGCTAATATTTGTAACATCCCAAATGTGGGGTTATTTGGAAATAAATTATTTTTCTTATGTATGAACTGCTGTGTCATTATTTATGGAATAATAATGATCAATTTAAGGCTTTGAGTGTGCCAGTTTGTTGGGAAATTTCGTTTTTTTTAATTTTAAAAAGAAGGGAGCCTTAGCAAGTGGGTGTTTTAAGGAAAAAAGTGGGTAATTTAACACTAAAAAGCCCTTGGTAAAGTGGCAAAAAGAAGCCCACTTAAGAGCTACATGTGACGCCACCAAGGAGCAAGGGAGAGCTTGTGTTCGAGTCACAAAATCCTCCTCTTTTGTTTTTATTTGGACGGCACAAGGGGAGAGTTTTTCTCCTTCAAACTCTTTTATTAGGTGTAATTATTAAAGGATAATGGAAGAGTTTTATTTGTCTAATTATAGTAATAATGAGAAGATAATCAAGGATAAAAAAAAGAAGATAGTAGTTAGATTATTTTTTTGGATTAAGAGGGAATTAATTCAAATAAGTTTGAATTAAATTAAATGGGTGGCTTGGAGAAAAATAGGTGATGGCTCGAATTTTAAACTCCTTGGTGGAGTAGTGTGGACGGCAAGGGTGCTTGGTGGCTATAAATTCGTGAGTTGATCTCCTTGTTTTTCTTTTCTTCAAATTTTTGCTAAGTGCCAAATCCTAGCCCTCTTTTGCTCTTGCATTTTCACCATTCTCTCAAGCTCTTTAGCCGAAACTTCCTCCCTCCCCTATTAACTCTCTCTGGCCGAATATACCATTGGGAGTGCCGATTTCTTCATAGCCGAATTTTCCCTCTTCATATTCCAAGACTTGGCCGAATAGCAAGCAGGAGTAATCTCCTCTAGACTCTCCTTCAATCGGTTCATAAGGTGGTAAGTGATCTTGGCCGAATGTCCATCCTCCCTTTTCTCTCTTTGTCTGTCGATTTCTTTTACAAGGAGAGGTGCCGATTTCGGCAATGGCTTCTAAACGGTTAGTAACCGATTTCTTATAGGTATTCAGGGAAGTAAAACAGTCGACTCACAGCCTGATCTCTAGTGTTCAATTTTGGTAAGTGGTGGTAAGAGATTTCCTTTAGTTTACTACTCGTTTAAGCCAAAGGCTAATAACTCTAGTGATGGCCGAATGTAGGGATGGAGGAGGAATCGCATAACAAGCACCAAGTGAGTGCTCAAGGGGTGATAGGTAGGGTTCGGGTTCATAAGGAATCCCTTCTAATAATTTGATTTGGCCGAATAGGCCCTAAGACTAATCCCATGGTTGGCCGAATATAGGTACAGTGAGATCTAGGGTGGCCAACGTCTCTTTTCGGGATTTAGACGATTCAGTGGTGACAGGTGTGTACATACACACTTATAATAGTTAATACAGTGTATTAAGTGTATGTTATGTGTGAATCTGCTCTGTGTAGATGTGGTAATAGTACCTTAATGGTACAAGCAAGGATCCTGGTAAGTCTCTATTTGTATGAGATTGATAATAATGCTTTTGGGAAGCATGGATTATTTGATACATGTGATATATGTATGTTCTGTTATTAACTGCTTGACATGGGTTGATGAGAGGAGGGGGCAGTGATATCGTGCTGACGAGCACCAGTGCTTTGGTAGCACACTGTGACTATATGTCACCAGAGGTTTGGTACCTCCGGAGGTTTGGTACCTCATAGCGACTTGTCCCCGTGGTTAACACCACCGTGGGTTGGCCCCACTTGAGATATGGGATCGTCGCGGTGATTTGGTATCACACGATGGGTTGGCCCCATCACCCGATTTGTGTCTACGGACACGGTGCTTTGGTAGCACATTGTGACTATATGTCACCGGTGGTTTGGCACCACCAGTGTTTTGGTAACACATCGTGACTACGGTCACCAAAGTGGTTTGGTACCACATGGGGTAGACAAAGGTGTTTGGTTGGCTAGGTTGGGTACACGATACTCGCTTAATTAATCATTATATGTTGTGTATGAACCGTTGTATTAACCGGGGAAGGGTTACATCATCGAGTCTTGGTGACTCACCTTCTCCTTTAACATTCTTCAGGTGACTCGTAGATGGCGGTTGAGGAGCCGGTGGGACTCGAGGCGGCCATGCAAAGGATTTTAATTTACAGAACTTTAAATTTGTTTAAAATTGTTTTGGGTTGTAATAAGGCCTCCATAAACTATAGTTGCGTTTATTTCTTTTTTTATTATTATTATGTTGGATATTTACCTAAAACTATACCATTAAATTGAATTAAATCACGTGATTTCTTAAGTTAACACGAAAAAGTTTAATCGTGCCGTCGGGTACACTTGGAACCGGTATAATAATTGGACTTAAGTAAATTTCCAAACTAAACCTAAGTATTACTTTCGCAAGATAACCAAAGATGAGAAGTTTTCTATAAAAATTAAATGGGTTTTGAAATGGTGTTCACAAGGTTTTTCTCTGTGACAAGTCAAATTCGGTCGTAGTGTTTGGGCCGGGTTTGGGTTGTTACAGAATTGGTATCAGAGCCCAGTTCAAAGCTCGGCTGTGGGGGCCCAAGGCCCAAAAATGTTTTAATAGGCCTTTTGAAATTGCTTTGGGTTTTAAGCGGCATGGCCCGAGTCTCCACACCGATCCGCCTGTAAGTACATCTAAACCTTTACGTGAATTATATTCAGTAGAAGGGTAGGAAGCATGGAACGTAGATAGACTTATAGGACTTGGACCCTAAGGTTAGATTACTCAAACACAACGAAGCATAAGACTTAAAGAACTAAACCAACCTATGACTTAGTCAATGAGCTAGGGTGTGGTAACCCTCATGCGCATGTCTAGGATTGGATCCGGAAGAGCTTGGTATTTAAGCGGTCCTCGTGACTCACCTCCTCTTCGCAGTATCCTGCCGGTGCGTAGCTTCTGTTCACCCTAACTCGTAAGGCTCGGTGGTGTGGTAACCTCTATGCGCATGTCTAGAAAGGTTCAAGTGAGAGCTTGGTATTTAAGCGGTCCGCGTGACCCACCTCCTCTTCACTTGAATTCTGCACAGTGCGTAGCTTTGGTTCACCCCACGACCGGGAGGGCTCGGTCATAGGCTAAACACAATGATTAAAACCCGAAAAGGGAATCAGCCATGTTTTCGAAAAAGAAGGAAACAACAAGCCCTAATGTTTTCAAAACTTATCCAATAACCCTCTTAAACCCTAGAACACTAGGTATACCATGTTTTTCTCGGAAAACTTGACTTGTGAAAAATTACAGAAATACCCTTAGGGGTAAAATTACCAAAATGCCCCTGACCCATAAAATATTGATTCGACGGTTTTGCCCAAAAGTTTCAACTATTTTATTAAATATTCAATAACTTAGCTTTGGAAATCATCAAGTAAAATATTTTGGTTACGGAAAATTACGAAAATACCCTGTAGGAAAAGAGCGAAAATACCCACGGTTAGAAATGGGCGAAATGTCCGATGAGTGAATAGGTATGGAAAGTATTAAGGAATGGATGCATGAACTTCTTTGTGTGAACTAGGATAGGAAATCAAAAACATTGTTTGCTCGAAAGAATCTCTCGATTAAACCTCATCCATAAAACTTCTTCGCGAGTAATAAAGTGAAACAAATGCTAACGCATAAAATTTTTCTAAATCAGTTAAAAGCGCGGTAGATAGAATGAGTTCTAGAGGACGTGGGCCGTGGGCGTGGAAGGGGTAGGATGACGATTGTCCGAACCCGTCAGTCGACAAGGTTCGAGAAAATGAGGTACCACCGCCACCACCACCTCCTACTTTTAGAGATGAGGCGGAGCGGAGCCGGTGGCGAGTCGGTATCGCAAGTCGTGTGTTGCGAGTCTTGGAGATGGTGGTCGGGCTGGTGGAAATGTTGGAGCTCTGGAAATCGTCCCCGAGCGACTCCGATCTAACGGAGCGGAGGTATTCCGAGGTGTGTCGAGTGGCACCCAGTCACGTGGAATCTTGGCTAGAATTAATCGAAAGAATTATGGATGACCTTGACTGATGAAGAAGAGAGGCGAAGAAGGGCGGTGTCGCTTCTAAAGGATGAAGCGTATCGGTGGTGGCTAACGGTTCGAGATGGGGCTACACCATGATTTGACGTGGGAGTATTTCGAACCGCCTATCGTAAAAAGTATGTGGGCATTAGCTACACCGACGCCAGAGAAAGGCTTTTAGGGATTAGTTCAAGGAACTAAGTCCGTGTCGAATATGAGGCGGAATTTCTAAGGCCGAGTAGATATGCGAGAGGCATCGTGGCTCTCTGAACATGAGCGCCAGTGTCCGCTTTGAGGACGGACTCAGAGATGATTTAAGGTTCTTGATTGCCCCACAAAAAGTTCGTGAGTTCTCATCTCTAGTGGGAAGGCTAAGGTAGCCGGAAGGAATCAAGGAGGCCGTGAGGCGTAACTATAGTAAGAACAATCGTAAGAGAAGTTTTGGGTCACCGGGTCAAGCGGAAGTGCTCGAGAAAAGGGCTAGGCCAAGTGGGTCCAATCAGGCGTGAGGCCCACGATCGCTAATCGAGGGCCGACTCGGTGCAATCGGCTGTGGAAAGACCCATTGGGGAGGATGTTGGACCGGTGATAAGGGATGTTTTGAGTGTGGGTCTTTGGAGCATCGCGTCGAGATTGTCCCCGAAACTAGCTAAGAAGCGACGGAAGTATGACGAACCGTGCTCGGGGATAGAAATGGGGACCACGGAGGGTCGTGGTAATGGTAGAGGAAACAACGGTCCTAACCGAGGTCGTGGAACTCAAGGCGAGGTGCGAGGCAACACGAGAGGCTAGGCACTGGCTTAGTTTACGCAATGAGGTGTCGCGAAGAAGGTGACGCACCGGATGTCATAACCGATGCGTTTCTAATTTTCGGCTTTCCTTATGTTGCATTGATTGATGTGGGTTCGACGCACTCGTACACATGCTAGTAGTGTGGTAGGAACTATGGACCTAAACTCAAAACCGCTTCTAGGGAGATGACCGTAGTTAGCCCCTTAGGTCACTCCGTAGTCGTAAATAGACTTTATAGAGGCGTACCCCTAGAACTCCAAGGGGTAGTATTTGTAGCTGATCTAATGGAACTACCGTTTGGGGAGTTCGATTTGATCCTTGGTATGGATTGGTTGGTTAAGTACCAAGCAAGGTTGGATTGCGTGACTAAGCGCATGGTCCTAAGACATTTGAAGGTGATGAGGTGGTTATGATAGGAGATAGAAGGAATTATCTATCCAACGTGGTGACTGCCTTGAAGGCTGAAAAGATGGTCAAGAAGGGTTGTGAGGCGTATTTGGTTCAAATCTGTGCTTTGGAAGCTAAGGAGTTGGTAATTGAAAAGGTCCGAACGGTTGGGGAATTTGCTGATGTGTTCCCAGAAGAACTTCCGGGTTTGCCTCCGGATCGAGAAGTCGAATTCGGTATAGACTTGCTACCTGGAACGGCACCTGTGTCCATAGCACCATACCGAATGGCACCAAAGGAATTGGTGGAGCTAAAGGCTCAAATTCAGGAGCTCTTGGATAGAGGGTTTATACGACCAAGTATATCTCCGTGGGGAGCACCTGTGTTGTTTGTCAAGAAGAAGGACGGTTCTATGCGGATGTGCATCGACTACCGTCAGTTGAACAAGTTAACGATCAAGAACAAGTATCCGTTGCCTCGGATTGACGACTGGTTCGATCAACTGAAGGGTGCCTCAGTGTTTTCGAAGATAGACCTGAGGTCAGGATATCACCAATTAAGGGTGAAGGAGGCTGATGTTCACAAAACGGCATTCCGAACTCGGTATGGGCATTTTGAGTTCTTAGTAATGCCATTCGGGTTGACCAATGCACCGGCAGCATTCATGGACTTGATGAATAGAGTATTTCAGCAGTACTTGGACCAGTTCGTCGTAGTGTTCATAGACGACATATTGGTTTATTCAAAGACAGAAGAGGAGCATGACAAGCATTTACGGATAGTTCTGCAAGTATTGAGGGGGAAGCAATTATACGCCAAATTCAGTAAGTGTGAATTTTGGCTTAGGGAAGTGGCTTTCTTAGGTCATGTAATATCAGCTGAAGGAATTAGGGTAGACCCTCGCAAAATTGAAGCGAGATTGGAGTGGAAACCACCTAGGACGGTGGTGTTTGAAATACGAAGTTTTCTGGTTTAGCAGGATACTATCGGAGATTCGTGAGAAGGATTCTCTCTAATAGCAGCACCAAGTTAACTAAGTTGCTAAGGAAAGGTGTCCCGTTTGTATGGGCGAAAAGCAAAGCAAGAAAGCTTTGATAGGTTAAGGAAGATTTTGACTAAGCTCGGTTTTTGGTGCGACTGAAGCGGAAAGTTATTCACGTTTATTGTGATGCATCTCACACCCGGGTTTGGGATGTGTGTTGATGCAGGGATGGGAAGGTAGTAGCCTATGCATCCCGTCAATTAAGACCGCATGAGGTTAACTACCCAACTCACGACTTAGAGTTAGCGGCGGTCGTCTTCGCTCTGAAGATATGGAGACATTACACGTATGGAGAGAAGTCGATGGTCTACACGGATCACAAAAAGCTTGAGGTATCTTCGACTCGAAGGATCTCGAATCGAGGCAGCGCCGGATGGATTGAACTACTAAAGGACTATGATTGTTCAATCGAGTACCATCCGGGAAAGGCTAATGTAGTAGCCGACGCATTGGCCGGAAGGTGGTGACGGACTTAAGAGCAATGTTCGCTCGGTTAAGTCTCAGATGATGATGGGAGTCTTTTGGCGAGAACTTCAAGTAAAGCCGACTTGGATTGAGGAGATTAAAGAAAAGCGATTAGTGGATGAAGGCTTGAGCTCTAAGAGGGTACAAGTTCAAGACGGTGGTTTGGAAGGGTGCGATCTGTCTAGTGAAGGAGTGCTTTGTTTTCAAGGCGAGTATGTATGCCAAAGGATCTGAATTAAGGCGGAAAATTCTCCAAGATGCACATAGCAGCCCATACGCTATGCATCTGGGGAAGCAAGATGTATGGAGATTTGCAAAACAGATTCCGTGGCACAGGTTGAAGCGTGAGATAACGGAGTTCGTAGGAAAGTGTCGGCGACGTGTCGCCGAGTTAAGGCTGAACATCGGTCACCATCGGGACTACTTCAACCGATAAAGATCCTCAATGGAAATGGGAAAGGATCACCATGGATTTCGTTAGTGGGCTACCCCTTACGTCCACCAAGAAGGATGCGATTTGGGTAATTGTGGATCGCCTAACTATATCACTCACTTCATGCCGGTGAGAGTGGATTACTCACTCCGAAGCTAAGCGAAGCTATATGTGGGTGAAATAGTGAGGTTGCATGGCGTGCGATGTCGATTATCTCGGATAGGGATCCCGATTCACGTCAAGGTTTTGGAAAGCGTTGCATCAAGCTTTGGGTACACGGTTAGATTTCAATGACGGCTTCCATCCACGATCGACCTGACAATCGGAAAGGGTGATCTGATTTTAGAAGACATGTTAAGAGGTCATGTCTTGGATTTTAGTGGTAGTTGGGAGGAGTACCTACCATTAGCGGAATTCGCTTATAACAATAGTTATCAAGCGAGTATTCAAATGGCTCCATATGAGGCCCTATATGGGCGAAAGTGTCGTACTCCTACATGTTGGACGAGTTGGGAGAAAGACAAGTTAGGGGTCCAGAATTGGTAAGGAGACGGAAGACAAAGTCAAGGTGATTCGGTCTCGTCTCAAGGAAGCATCGGATAGGCAGAAGTCTTATGCCGATCTCAAACGCAAGGAAGTGGAGTATGCTGTGGGAGACAAGGTCTTTCTGAAAGTGTCGCCTTGGAAAAAGGTGTTGAGATTTGGGCGAAAAGGGAAGCTGAGCCCAAGGTTCATTGGGCCATATACTGTTGTGAAGCGAGTAGGACCAGTGGCTTATCGGCTTGAGCTGCCGGCAGAACTGAGTCAGATTCATGACGTATTTCATGTGTCAATGCTAAGACGGTATCGGTCAGATCCTTCGCACGTTGTGCCAGTGGCAGAGATTGAGGTGAACACGGATTTATCTTTTGAGGAAGAACCGGTTCAGATTATAGATCGAGATGTGAAAGTTCTACGAAGGAAGGCAGTGCCTTTAGTAAAAGTGTTATGGCGGAACCACGGAGTGGAAGAAGCTACGTGGGAGCCCGAGGAGGTGATGCGGCAGCAATACCCCCATCTCTTTTGATCAAGGAATTTCGAGGACTAAATTTATTCTAAGGGGTAGAATCGTAACATCCCAAATGTGGGGTTATTTGGAAATAAATTATTTTTCTTATGTATGAATAACATGTCATTATTTATGGAATAATAATGATCAATTTAAGGCTTTGAGTGTGCCGGTTTGTTGGGAAATTTTGTTTTTTTAATTTTAAAAGAGAGGAGCCTTAGCAAGTGGGTGTTTTAAGGAAAAAGTGGGTAATTTAACACTAAAAAGCCCTTGGTAAAGTGGCAAAAGAAGCCCACTTAAGAGCTACATGTGGCGCCACCAAGGAGCAAGGGAGAGCTTGTGTTCGAGTCACAAAATCCTCCTCTTTTTGTTTTTATTTGGGCGGCACAAGGGGGAGAGTTTTTCTCCTTCAAACTCTTTTATTAGGTGTAATTATTAAAGGATAATGGAAGAGTTTTATTTGTCTAATTATAGTAATAATGAGAAGATAATCAAGGATAAAAAAAGAGAAGATAGTAGTTAGATTATTTTTGGATTAAGAGGAATTAATTCAAATAAGTTTGAATTAAATTAAATGGGTGGCTTGGAGCAAAAATAGGTGATGGCCGAATTTTAAACTCCTTGGTGGAGTAGTGTGGACGGCAAGGGTGCTTGGTGGCTATAAATTCGTGAGTTGATCTCCTTGTTTTTCTTTTCTTCAAATTTTTGCTAAGTGCCAAATCCCTAGCCCTCTTTTGCTCTTGCATTTTCACCATTCTCTCAAGCTCTTTAGCCGAAACTTCCTCCTCCCTATTAACTCTCTCTCGCCGAATATACCATTGGGAGTGCCGATTTCTTCATAGCCGAATTTTCCTCTTCATATTCCAAGACTTGGCCGATAGCAAGCAGAGAGTAATCTCCTCTAGACTCTCCTTCAATCGGTTCATAAGGTGGTAAGTGATCTTGGCCGAATGTCCATCCTCCCTTTTCTCTCTTTGTCATCGATTTCTTTTACAAGGAGAGGTGCCGATTTCGGCAATGGCTTCTAAACGGTTAGTAACCGATTTCTTATAGGTATTCGGGGAAGTAAAATAGTCGACTCACAGCCTGATCTCTAGTGTTCAATTTTGGTAAGTGGTGGTAAGAGATTTCCTTTAGTTTACTACTCGTTTAAGCCAAAGGCTAATAACTCTAGTGATGGCCGAATGTAGGGATGGAGGAGGAATCGCATAACAAGCACCAAGTGAGTGCTCAAGGGGTGATAGGTAGGGTTCGGGTTCATAAGGAATCCCTTCTAATAATTTGATTTGGCGAATAGGCCCTAAGACTAATCCATGGTTGGCGAATATAGGTGCAGTGAGATCTAGGGTGGCCAACGTCTCTTTTCGGGATTTAGACGATTCGGTGGTGACAGTGTGTGTACATACACACTTATAATAGTTAATACATTATATTAAGTGTATGTTATGTGTGAATCACTCTGTGTAGATGTGGTAATAGTACCTTAATGGTACAAGCAAGGATCTGGTAAGTCTCTATTTGTATGAGATTGATAATAATGCTTTTGGGAAGCATGGATTATTTGATACATGTGATATATGTATGTTCTGTTATTAAGCGCTTGACATGGGTTGATGAGAGGAGGGGCGGTGATATCGTCTTGACGAGCACCGGTGCTTTGGTAGCACACTCGTGACTATATGTCACCGAGGTTTGGTACCTCCAGAGGTTTGGTACCTCATAGCGACTTGTCCCCGTGGTTAACACCACCGTGGGTTGGCCCCACTTGAGATATGGGATCGTGCGCGGTGATTTGGTATCACCACGATGGGTTGGCCCCATCACCCGATTTGTGTCTACGGACACCGGTGCTTTGGTAGCACATTGTGACTATATGTCACCAGTGGTTTTGCACCACCAGTGTTTTGGTAACACATCGTGACTACGGTCACCAAAGGGTTTGGTACCACATGGGGTAGACAAAGGTGTTTGGTTGGCTAGGTTGGGTACACGATACTCGCTTAATTAATCGTTATATGTTGTGTATGAACCGTTGTATTAACCGGGGAAGGGTTACATCTTGAGTCTTGGTGACTCACCTTCTCCTTTAACATTCTTCAGTGACTCGTAGATGGCGGTTGAGGAGCGGGTGGGACTCGAGGCGCCATGCAAAGGATTTTAATTTACGAACTTTAAATTTGTTTAAAATTGTTTTGGGTTGTAATAAGGCCTCCATAAACTATAGTTGCGTTTATTTCTTTTTTTTTTTTTATTATGTTGGATATTTACCTAAAACTATACCATTAAATTGAATTAAATCACGTGATTTCTTAAGTTAACACGAAAAAGTTTAATCGTGCCGTCGGGTACACTTGGAACCGGTATAATAATTGGACTTAAGTAAATTTCCAAACTAAACCTAAGTATTACTTTGGCAAGATAACCAAAGATGAGAAGTTTTCTATAAAAATTAAATGGGTTTTGAAATGGTGTTCACAAGGTTTTTCTCCGTGACAAGTCAAATTCGGTCGGAGTGTTTGGGCCGGGTTTGGGTTGTTACAATATTAACCCAAAAACCCTTCGTATTTGTTATCACCATCCTTCTTGACTACCCTTATATCAAGATTTGATTTGATCAGTTGCCTAACTATGATCTTTATTCCAGTAATTTATCCTTTATTATGTATTTATGATGTGATAAATTGTTCAAAAAAAATCAAATCAAAGTATATTCATTATTAGTTCTGTTATCAAGTGAGCTTATACATCTAAATTCCAATTATTGAAAAAGAAGCTCTATTAGTAGTGGTATTATTATTACAAGTTTTCAATTGATGTAATTATTTATATTAAGTTCATTGTTTCTAGTTAGGTAATTTATCAATTCAATCTCGATTCTAACCTTCTAATTCAGCCTTTATCCACACTTTTAACCCAAGCCCCAAGTACAACCACATGTTAAAGACCTTTTGATTTGTGTATCATCTCATTTCACGATGGTGGAGATTTGATTTTCGTGCAAGCCTATGGGATTAACTCTTCATGTTTGACTTTTGAGTGCTTAATTCTGAACCTTAAACACTCCGAGTGATTTGAGTGAATCTTTAGTGAGGATGTCAATTCTTTTCGATTTTGAATCAGAGGTAATTATTTAGATAAGGGGAAACACCTATGTTTTGTGCTACAAAAATGGATGACTTAGATTGTTTGAATCTTTAGGACTCTTTGAGTTGAATTATCCATGTATGAATTATCTTTGAATTATGATGAAACATTATTGATGAATATTATGAATTTAGGGAAGTTCGTTTTAATTATGAGTTGAGAATTTTGCTTGAGGACAAGCAAAAGCTTAAGTGTGGGGGTATTTGATAAACCGTAAAAGTAACATATTTTAATCCCACATTTAGCATGCTTTTGGATGAATTATCCCTTATTTTATGTTATTTGGTGCTCTTAATCCTTTGTTTTCATGTTTTATACTCAGGAAAGCACCGGAGGATGAAAAGAATAAGAAACGGGCTTAAAACGGGCCAAATGGGCCACATCACGAAATTGACACGGCCTGGGCCCAAGACCACACGGTCGTGCCCCATCAACAGACTCCACATGGCCTGCCCATGATTTACACGGGCGTGTGCCATGGCCGTGCCCCTGTCGTGACAAAGAGAAATTTTACTCGGATTAGGATACTTAGGGGCAAAGAAACACATTCCAAAGCCTATATAAACACCCTAAGTATGACCTAAAAGGGGGAGCGCAAGGCTGTTGTCAAGGGGCGTCTTGCTAGACCAAAGGAGGCAAATTTGTGGAGGTTTACTTGAAGATAGCCAGTTGATCCATCTCAAGAAGCCGGAATCATACTCAAGACGGAGGATCTCTCCTTCAATTCTTTCAAGGGGTTTTAGGGATTTCTTATGTTTTGTTTTATCTTTTCTTCTGAGATGTTTTCTTTTATTGTTATGAACTAAACCCTCAGATACATGAGGGGGATGAAACCTAAGATGAATCTTGTTATTGTTTGCTGAACTATATGATAAATATTTTACTTGTTCTTAATTATGTGTTCTTAATTCTTGCTTTGATATCTCCGGGATATTGATTCAAGTTTGATGTGCTTAGGTGGAGGAGCAAAAGTCCCTGCCTAAGAGAAGATCTAGCATAGTTAAGCGGATTTGATCGCACGCCTAGAGATAGGGTGACGAGATTTTGCCAGATTAGGGTGAAACCTAATATGGGATTCCATAGATCGAGTTAATGCAATTCTAGGGGTTTTAATTAGAAAGAGATTTCAATTAATCAACCTAGGGTTAGACGTTATTCGCTTCGAGAGAGGGTTTAATATACATTAGGGAATCTTACAGGTCAAGTCAAATGAATAAATCGTCTGGTTCAGAGTTAGATAACAAGTGAAGTCTAGGTGGATTCTTCCTTGGGTATTGTCTTTATCAATTGGCTTTTCCCACAAGTATTTTCCCCAAATTCATTCTTCTTTGTCTTAGAGACTTTAGTTTAATAATTAGTTAATTTAGATTAAACTACAAATTCCCTTTATTTTAGGCTAGATAATAAAAAGAAAGTTAGTATTAGTACTTTTAGTTCCTTTGGGTTCGACATTCCAGTCTTGCCTTAACTATACTACTATTCGATAGGTGTGCTTGCCTCAAATAGTTGTCATAGTTAGTTTCCAGGTTTGATCATTCTCATTATAAATTTTAAGACTTTAACATGGCATAAACACAATGATCATCCGTGTGTACAGCCTCCGTACAGCCTCCAACGCAGCAGTGTCGTACGGTCTCCGTACTCCACAGCTGGCCTCCGTGCCTGCGAAATAGATGAAAACACGACAGCAAATACAAAGGAATAAAAAAAGAGCAATGTATTTTTTGTTTTTTCGGCTATATAAACAAAATCCAACCAATGTATTTTTTTACAAATGGATATTGAATACAAAAGAAAAATCAGTTGTAAAAAAGGTGATTTTAGATCTCCTTTTTCGGGGGAATTTAGCTCTTTTTTTTCTATTTTTATTTGTTGCTTGAAAAATAAATTTACGAAAGAAAGAAAAGGTTTTTCTTATCTGTTACTTTGGCAACGGTCTGGCCTAGCCAGTGTTTACTCCTCCGATCCAAAGGTCGACGGATCTTGGATGTTTGCGACAGCGGTGGAGGTGCGTTAGGCACTGATGAAGCCCACTGGTCGACTGAGAAGGCGAAGAGTTCTACGATTTTGGGAAAAAAAAAGCTTTGAAACCTGTTTTGAGGGGATTTGCTTCGACAATCTGAAAATGGCAGATGGCTATTCAATGTTTTTTTTTTGTTTTATAACTATTAAAAACGGCGTCGTTTGGGGTCTTGGAATTCAAATGCCAAAATGACACCGTTTGGTGCTTAGCCCGCCGCCTCGATCCGATCTGACCTGAAAACCCGGAGGATCCGTGTGTTTTATTAAAAGTGGATTTATTGCGCGATTAGCCCCTCCATTTTGCACTGTCATTTGATTGAACCTTATTTCTATATTTTTATATTTTAATTTTTCCCTGGAATTTGTGCGTTATTTCAATTTGATACATGTCTAAACGCAGTGTTTTCGCAACTTGGAATATTTTCTTTTTTAATCCCTGTTCATTTGTGTGTATTTTACTTCGATCCTTAATTCTATTTTAATAATTTCATTTGTTTTTAAATTATCCTTTTGATGCTGTTGTTATTTCAATTGAATTTTTTTAGTTATTCATTTTAAATGTAAAATTCACTACTTGTTTATATATATATATATATATTATGTGAATTATACTGTATATATTATTTTGCATTATTTTAGTTGTTATTCCTTTAATTCTCCTTTATATGTATATATATATATTCTCTTCTGAATCTATTTATATATAATTTGCTTCTTTTAAAGATCCTATTTCATTATATATTGTTTAACATTTTCATACATTATTTTTATACATGTGTTATTACTATTAAATTTTTCATCTTGTATATATTATCAATTTTAAATTAGTATATTTTGTTTTTAAATGATTTTGTATATCATTTACTTTAAATTTCTTCGTACGTAATATTTATTTTAAAACCCATCCATATATTATTGTGTTTATTTTTATTTCAAATTTTCTCATGTATTGCCTATTCCTTTTAAAAATTTTATACGTACAATTTAGGGTAAAATTGCATGTATATATCAGTTTCAAATTTCTTTTTCTTTAATTATTTTAAATTCACTTATTATCATTCAAAAGTTTTTTCTATATTTCTTACCATGCGGCATTGATTGATGATATAGTTTTAAACATGACGTGTTGTGAAATTATCGCTATTGTATATTTCAAATTGTATGTGCGTATCGTTATCTTTGTTATTCGTTTGTGCAAATTCGTATTCATGCATTATTATTCCATATTATATTTTTGTTTCTCATTATCAAAAAGTGATTCAATAAAATGCATTTTGAGTCAATTTTAAAATTGCGTATTTTAAAATTTTTCAAAATAAGGCAATATTTGTGCGTTTGAAAATTCGAGGAATCGTGCCCTATCGTGCTGGGTTTCGGTTTTCCGTTTGACCAAATAACCAAATATCCTTTTAAAATTTTGTCCATGTTTTTAAAAAATAAGGCAATATTTCGTGTTTGGAAACTCGAGGAATCGTGCCCTATCGTGCTGGGTTTCAGTTTTTTGTTTGTCCAAATAATTGAATATCCTTATAAAAATCTCAACGCATGAACTTTGGAAATCATGAGAGGATCTTGGCATCGAGGGTTTGAAACGTCATATCCTATCGTGCTGGATGTGATATTTTATTTCTTCGGAGCAAGAGAATCTTAGATTCCAATTCGAGTTATCCATATCTTTAAAAGAAATTGCATTTCTAAATCCTTTCAAAT
Source organism: Gossypium sturtianum (assembly GCA_025698515.1). Taxonomy (NCBI): domain Eukaryota; kingdom Viridiplantae; phylum Streptophyta; class Magnoliopsida; order Malvales; family Malvaceae; genus Gossypium; species Gossypium sturtianum. The sequence continues at coordinate 51,674,551 of CM046943.1, forward strand.
TCTCGACGTTAGGACATCAATTAATCAATTTGGTACCAATTTTGGGTGTTGCGAGGGTGCTAATCCTTCCTCGTATGTTACCGACTCCCGAACCCATTTTCTTCTTGAAATTCGTAGACCAAAATTAATTTCTTTTAAAAATAAAACAAAATGTTTTATAGGTGACCCGATCACACCTAAACAAAAAGGATTGGTGGCGACTCCATGTTTCCTTTTAAAGTCGATCCCCATTTTCCAAACATATTAAAAAGATGGTTTTGACAGCTTGGCGACTCCACTGGGGACTGGTTGAGAGTCAGGCCATAAATTGATTAATTTTTGTCCTTTTGATTGAAAATTTGGAAAATTGTTTTGAAAAATCATGTATCTTTTGATGCATTTGTTTGTGCTATGATTGCAATAATGTCGAGTCTCATAATCTACTTTGGCATTGAATTGCATGACCGTTGTGGTCACACCTTTAAGTGGGAGTGAGAAATTATGCCTTCGTGAGGTTTTCACCTCCGCATGGGCTAGTGGACTGCTTCCGGGATACATCTGTACCTATGTGCTTCGTGAGGTTTTCACCTCCACATGGCCATACGGAAATGTATTCCCCTGAACTGAACTCGATCCATATGAGCCTATAATGGGTGAGGATCGAGGAATCTACTGGATCAGGTACCTCAACTTTAGAACCGAACCAGGTATAGAAAGTCTTGAGAGCCTACCCTAGGTAGAATCATACCCAAACCCTAGTGGTTACCCTTTTAGGTGTTCTATTCGTTGTTTATTTTTCCTGTGCTAACGTGCTTTGTTTATGACTGCATTGCATTACATCATCATAGAAAGAAGGTGTTGATTCATATTCAATTGCTAAATAGAAGAGTTTGTAATAAGGAAATGGATTGCTTGATAAAGTGGATTATAATACGGTCATTCGAATATAGTCCAAATAAACAACGAGAGAAGGCTGATGGTCCGCAGAAGAATACAAGACTTTGCCCGAGGATTCAAGCCGACAAAGACTATTCAAGAGTCATCACGTCTCGACTTTTTTAAAGAAGCTTATGAGCATCACGGGGGATAGGTGAGTGAAGAGTTACGGCCTGGATCAAACAATAAGGAGCTAGAAGAGGCATCTATTGAGAGGGTTCACGGGACGCGACCATAACATCCAGATGCGAAGAAAAGGATTGGTGTCTTCACCTGGACTATGAGGACAAAGCCGCATATATAATCCGTTTTATGTAAAGGAATTTATTTTCTAGAAAAGTTCTTCTAATGGAATTGAATTCAAAATCAACATCTCTCTTTCTTTTTGCATTCATTCCATGCATTTACATTGCATTACATGCATTGGCATTACATCAATCATATACATTAAAATTTGTAGAAAGACTCTAATTAATTAAAAATTATTTCAAAGAACTTTTGAAACCGACAAAACTTTTACTGATATCGCATCCCTACGGCACAAGAAAGAAAACTCAAGCAATGGATAAAAGACTAGAAAAGTTGGAACAAATGCAGAAAGAAATGCAAGAACAAATGTAGGCACAGATGCAGGAGCAGCTTGCTAAGATCCAGCAGGATATGATGGACAAAATGATGGAATCTCAGAAAAATATGATGACTCAGATGACGCAGCTGTTGAATGGGCTTATGGATAAAGGAAAGAGCCCCATGGTTGATGCTGAGGAGAATACTGAGTATCCTCAATACCCCCCTGGTTTTACTCCACCACATGTGCAAACACAACCTGAAGTAGCTTTACGAAGGCCACCTGTCACGATCAGGCCTCAACAATTCCAAGCTGGTGCTTCAATGAATCTCTAAACTGGCTCGGGTTCAGGAGATAATCCAATCAATGCTAATGTCCCTGATTTGGAAGAAATAGCTGAAGGACAGAGGATAAAAGTAGAATTACCAAAGTAGCTAGAAGATAGATGTAAATGGTTGGAGGAGAAATTTAGGGCAATAGAAAGTGTTGATGGCTGTTATGGAATTGATGCCAAGGATTTAAGCTTGGTCCCAGACTTGGTGCTCCCATACAAATTCAAAATGCCTGAATTCGAGAAATATAATGGGACAAGTTGCCCCGAGGCTCATATTACTATGTTTTGTAGAAGAATGACGGGGTACATTAATAATGACCAACTGTTGATCCATTGCTTTCAAGATAGCCTTGTGGGAGCAGCAGCCAAATGGTACAATCAGTTGACCCGTTCCCAAATTGGTGCATGGAAAGACTTGGCTAAAGCTTTCATAAAACAATACGGCCACGTGACAGACATAGCACCCGATAGGATTACACTCCAAAACATGGAGAAGAAGACAAACGAGAGCTTCAGGCAGTATGCCCAGCGATGGAGGGAGATGGCAACACAAGTCCAACCACCACTCTTAGAGAAAGAGATGACCATGCTCTTTATTAATACAATGAAGGCCCAGTTTATCACTCATATGCTAGGGAGCGCTACAAAGAGCTTCTCGGACATTGTAATGACTGGAGAAATGATTGAGAATGCCATAAATGGAAGATTAGAGGCAGGAGAAAATAACAAGAGAATGGCCACAAGGAAGAAAGAAAATGAAGTGAATAATACAAGCATGGGGTAGTCAAAGTCGATTACTGTTAATCAGCCAAAAACAGAGACTACTGGGTATCAGGGTTCATCAAGGAAAGAATCTGGCACAAGGCAAAGCAATGAGAAACTCTAATTTACGCCGATCTCAATGACATATAAGGAGTTGTATCAAAGCTTATTCGACGCGCATGTTGTGTCTCCTCACTACTCGAAACCGATGCAACCTCCATACCCAAAATGGTATGACCCAAATGCCCAGTGTGAGTACCACGCGGGGTCACAGGGCATTCGATAGAAAATTGCCTTGCTTTCAAGAAATTGGTGGAAAAATTCATCAACATGGGTGTTGTGAAGTTAGATGACGCGCCAAATGCAGAAATATGAACCTGGGAGTGTTTTCGACAATCAGACTGCGGAAGAAATTCCTGTAGTATTTAGAGCTTACTTAGAGTAATGTACAAAATGCACTTGTTTCTTTAAGCCTAGAAGCAATGAGATTTCTTTTGTGAAATAGGCTTGTATCCAGAATTTCTATTTCATTAAAGTGCATCTTTTTAAGCAAATATTTTTTCGTTCTTTCCATTTCATATTATACATTCTTTTGGAATATTCTTTCATTCTTTATTCATGACCATACCATACAAATAATCATCCTTAGAATTATTTATTCTTTGGATTCTTTGCCTTCGTACCTAGGTACCCAGATATCAATGACGTGAGCTACGTTGTTACTGACTCCCTTTTTGAATGAGATATGGGTCTAAGGGATCTAAGGACTTTAAAGATGACAGAGATTGTAGCCTATCTTCTGATTTGTTAAAGATGGTAGAACAAGATGAAAATAGACTCTACCTTGCAAAAGGTCAGTGGATGTTGCGAGCTTAGGAAAGGGGTAAAAATTGAAACCTAACTCACCACAAAAATAAGACGAGGCACCACTGAGCTATTTTTAAGAATTCAAAGACGTTTTCGCACGATCATTATCAAGGCACGCCAGGCTACTGAAACATGGGTATGCTGTTAAGGTTGGTGTTTAAAGAACCCAAGTTAATGGTTCTACAATAGCCAGGCTAATCAAGAGATTTGGGCTACTAGATTACCAAAAATGAGAAACTGCATCAGTTACGCCATAAATGCCAAATTAAGGAAGACAAGACTTACGTGCCTCCTCCATTTTTTTCTATATGTGGGGCATAGATGTTATGAAGCCGATTTCGTCAAAAGCTCCTAAGCCAACACTGACTCATCTTTGTGGTCGCCGGCTACTTCATTTAAAGAGTGAAAGTCACTTCTTATGCCAATCTTACAAAGTCGACAGTTATCAACTCCCACTCTCAAAAAAAAAAATCAGATGCCAACAAAGAATGTCAGAAGGGATCATGTCTAACAATGCGTAACCGCGCAATGTCAAAAGTTTATAGTCTGTTCAAAGATCAGACACCATATCAGTATAGCAAAGGCAGTCAAAAAGAAAAACAAAATATCATAAAAAAGACCGAGACTTGTAAAGATTGGCATACAGAAGTTACTATTTATCCTCTATGCTTATCAAACGTTGGCCAGAACTGTCACCGGGGCAACACATTTCCCATTGGTTTCGCCCATTGAAGTTGAACTTCCTTTTTTTCGAGTTTTATCAGAACTGAAGGTGGATGAGGCAGAATGGATCCAATCCTGACATGATCAATCAAATTTGTGGAGAAAAGTTAATAGCTATCCGTTACAGTCAGATGATGAAGGTTTGCGACAAAAAGGTTCATCCTAGAAAGTTCTCAAAGGGGGACCTGATATTGAAGAAGATCCTTCATATACAAAAGGACTTCAAAGAAAAAGGTGAGGCCAAGGTGAAAACCCACAAAGGGTGCCTTGAGATAAATGAAAAAATTTTCATCAAAAAGAAAAAAGAAGAAAGAAAAAGGAGAGGCCAAGGCAAAACCCGCAAAGGGCACTTTGAGACCAAAGGGGATTTGAGTTGAAAACCCAGAAAGGGCAGCTCAAATTTTGATCGAAAGTGGGGCATACAGTAGTCTTGCTACGCTTGAATTAACAACGAAGAAGTATGTTACATCTTGAGGCATCGACAAAGTACTCCGGATCCCCTAAACACATATTTAGCTCAAAATGGTCCTCAAGAAGTTGGAACAGAGAAGCTCAGGCTGCGATATCTGAGGCACCTAGTTTCCCTTTTACCCATTTTAAATTTGTTATTTGTGATTATATTATTCTTTTCAAAATAGGTTCGCAATAAATTTCTTTCTTGATTTCGATTGCCATCTTTGCTTAACTTATTTGTTTCGAGCTATGCTCCTAATTAACTTCCTTCTTGTCCATGGTTATGATCTTTTTCAGGCATTTCGCATTGAAATAACGATTAGTGGACTAATAATATTTTCATAAAAGGAGTTTCACATATTATCTAGAAGATTCTGAATAATACAAGAACTTGAAATAGGACTATTGTTTAAAACTCACCAAGTTTAAGGAAGAGTCTAAACTGAGACTATCTCTTCGGATTTTTGTCAAAAATAGTGGTTGAACAAATTATAAGATATTGCGTCAGTAATACAATCTTGACAAAAAATGGGCAATGTTAACCCAAGTGTAAAAGGGGAATCATTCGCAAGAAAAAATGATATTCTGCATCCATGCAAATATCATGCATACACATTTGGTTAGGTCACCTGAGGAGCGATCAGTTCATTGAACAAATTATAGTCCTCTACCCCTGAATTGCGGTGGTATGGATGGAAAATGATACAAGTCCTGTACCCTTGAATAGCAATGGGATGGATTGAAGAAGAAACAAATCCTACATTTGGAAGTCGCAGTGGGGTGGATTCAGATCTTATACCCCTAAGTCACAATGAGATGAACCCTGAAATTACAGTGGGGCAAATCCGTTGAGTAAGCTATAATCGTTTTCTCGGGTTTCTGTATAGAATACCAGCCGAACAAGATGGCAGCATAATACGTCAGTGATAAAGCCTTAATAAACAATGAGTGATGACACCTTAAACTCTTAAAAAGGGATCATTCTCATGAAATTCTGCATTCATGCCGGACACATTTAGTTAGGCGAATTTGATTATTTCCGATCATTGCATCCCGATCCTTATACATTTTAACAAAGGACCATTCTCATGACATTCTGCATTCATGCAAATGTCGTCCATAATACATTTAGTTAGGAGCATTAGATTCATTCTGATTATTACATCCTAACCATTTTGCATAAGTATAAACACATAAAACTGATTTTACAGGATAGGTCCCCCAGAGGACGGTGTCGCAACATCGGTGAATTCAATATCTTGTCGTCCTGAGTTTGTAGTGAAGTGGATCGAAGATACCAGTCTGGCATCCCTGAGTTTGCAGCGAAGCAGATCGAAGATTGTAGTCTTATCTTCCTAAGATAGCAAGGAAGCAGACTGAAGATTTTAGATTTCGTTCCCTCGAGGTAGCAGTGAAGCAGATCAAGGATGACCAGTCCTTCTCTCTAAGTAGTAGTAGAGTAGGCTGAAGATTGTAGATCCTGTATCCCTAAATAGTAGTGGAGCAGATTAGTTAAAGATTACAGATCTTATCTCACTGAGCAGTAGTGAAACAGATCGATACCTAAATTCTTATCTCCTCGAAGTTCCAGTGGAGTACGTTGAGGCTACAAATCCCTCCTCCCTGAGTTTACAATGAGGATTAATCCGTATTTCTTTGAAGTCTCAGCAGAGAAGATTGAGGATACGAATCTCTTCTCCCTGAATCCTTATCTCCTCGAAGTTCTAATGGAGTAGGTTGAGGCTACAAATCCCTCCTTCCTAAGTTTACAATGAGGATCAATCCGTATTTCTTTGAAGTTTCAGCAGAGAAGATTGAGGATACGAATCTCTTCTCCCTGAATCCTTATCTCCTCAAAGTTCCAGTGGAGTAGGTTGAGGCTACAAATCCCTCCTCCCTGAGTTTACAATGAAGATCAATCCGTATTCCTTTGAAGTTTCAGCTGAGAAGATTGAGGATACGAATCTCTTCTCCCTGAATCCTTATCTCCTCGAAGTTTCAGTGGAGTAGGTTGAGGCTACAAATCCCTCCTCCCTGAGTTTACAATGAGGATCAATCCGTATTCCTTTGAAGTTTCAGCAAAAAAGATTAAGGATACAAATATCTTCTCCCTGAATCTTTATCTCCTCGAAGTTCCAGTGGAGTAGGTTGAGGCTACAAATCCCTCCTCCCTGAGTTTACAATGAGGATCAATCCGTATTCCTTTGAAGTTTTAGTAGAGAAGATTGAGGATACGAATCTCTTCTCCCTGAATCCTTATCTCCTCGAAGTTCCAGTGGAGTAGGTTGAGGCTACAAATCCCTCCTCCCTGAGTTTACAATGAGGATTAATCCGTATTTCCTTCAAGTTTCAGTGGAGTAGATCGAAGTTACAAATCTCTTCTCCCTGAAATTACATCAGAGTGGATTGAAGCGCTAGTTCTTATACCCCTGAAGATGCAGTGGGATGGAATGAAGCTACTCGAAGAAGAAAAGCACTGAAAAAAGTTAACGATTCGAAGACCGGGAAAAAATGGTTCTTTTTGAAGTCTTTGCTCCATTCTCGTTACACGATAACGAGCAAATAGGGGCAGCTGTAAAAGCCCATTTATGCCTGGGGCCCAATCAACTAATGAAAACCCAAATAAAAAATTTTAAAGTCTTTCAGCAGTCCAAATTACAAAGTACGAGCCCAAATCAAATCAAGGCCCAGACCCAAATACCATCCTAGCCCACTAACCCTAACACAACAGAAACCCTAGGGGTTTCTGCTTTCTTCAGCGCCGCAAGCCAAAGCAGCGCCGCAAGCAGCCTTCTCCCCAACGCGCTCGCCACGTCTGTGCGTACGGCCTCCGTACAACCTCCAGCGCAGCAGTGTCGTACGGCCTCCGTACTCCACAGCTGGCCTCCGTGCCTGCGAAATAGATGAAAACACGACAGCAAATACAAAGGAATAAAAAAAGAGCATTGCATTTTTTTTTGTTTTTTCGGCTATATAAACAATAGCCAACCAATGTATTTTTTTTTTCCAAACGGATATTGAATACAAAAGAAAAATCAGTTGTAAAAAAGGTGATTTTATATCTCGTTTTTCGGGGGAATTTAGCTCTTTTTTTCTATTTTTATTTGTTGCTTGAAAAATAAATTTACGAAAGAAAGAAAAGGTTTTTCTTATCTGTTATTTTGGCGTCGGTCTGGCCTAGCCAGTGTTTACTCCTCTGATCCAAAGGTCGACGGATCCTGGATGTTTGCGACGGCGGTGGAGGTGCGTTAGGCACCGATGAAGCCCACTGGTCGACTGAGAAGGCGAAGAGTTCTAAGATTTTGGGAAAAAAAGCTTTGAAACCTGTTTTGAGGGGATTTGCTTCGACAATCTGAAAATGGCAGATGGCTATTCAATGTTTTTTTTTGTTTTAATAACTATTAAAAACAACATCATTTGGGGTCTTGGAATTCAGATGCCAAAATGACACCGTTTGGTGCTTAGCCCGCCGCCTCGATCCGATCCGACCCAAAAACTCGAAGGATCCGCGTGTTTTATTAAAAATGGATTTATTGCACGATTAGCCCCTCCATTTTGCACTGTCATTTGATTGAACCTTATTTCTATATTTTTATATTTTAATTTTTCCCTGGAATTTGTGCGTTATTTCAATTTGATACATGTCTAAACGCAGTGTTTTCGCAACTTGGAATATTTTTTTTAATCCCTGTTCATTTGTGTGTATTTTGTTTCGATCCTTAATTCTATTTTAATAATTTCATTTGTTTTTAAATTATCCTTTTGATGTTGTTGTTATTTCAATTGAATTTTTTAGTTATTCATTTTAAATGTAAAATTCACTGCTTGTTTTAATATATATATTATGTGAATTATACTGTATATATTATTTTGCATTATTTTAGTTGTTATTCCTTTAATTCTCCTTTATATGTATATATATATATTCTCTTCTGAATCTATTTATATATAATTTGCTTCTTTTAAAGATCCTATTTCATTATATATTGTTTAACATTTTCATACATTATTTTTATACATGTGTTATTACTATTAAATTTTTCATCTTGTATATATTATCAATTTTAAATAAGTATATTTTGTTTTTAAATGATTTTGTATATCATTTACTTTAAATTTCTCCGTACGTAATATTTATTTTAAAACCCATCCATATATTATTGTGTTTATTTTTATTTCAAATTTTCTCATGTATTGCCTATTCCTTTTAAAAATTTTATACTTATAATTTAGCGTCAAATTGCGTGTATATATTAGTTTCAAATTTCTTTTTCTTTATTTATTTCAAATTCACTTATTATCATTCAAAAGTTTGTTCTATATTTCTTGCCATGCGGCATTGATTGATGATATAGTTTTAAACATGACGTGTTGTGAAATTATCGCTATTGTATATTTCAAATTGCATGTGCGTATCGTTATCTTTGTTATTCGTTTGTGCAAATTCGTATTCATGCATTATTATTCCATATTATATTTTTGTTTCTCATTATCAAAAAGTGATTCAATAAAATGCATTTTGAGTCAATTTTAAAATTGCATATTTTAAAATTTTTCAAAATAAGGCAATATTTGTGTGTCTGAAAATTCGAGGAATCGTGCCCTATCGTGCTGGGTTTCGGTTTTCCGTTTGACCAAATAACCATATATCCTTTTAAAATTTTGTCCATGTTTTTAAAAAATAAGGCAATATTTCGTGTTTGGAAACTCGAGGAATAGTGCCCTATCGTGCTGGGTTTCGGTTTTTCGTTTGTCCAAATAATTGAATATCCTTATAAAAATCTCAACGCATGAACTTTGGAAATCATGAGAGGATCTTGGCATCGAGGGTTTGAAACGTCATATCCTATCGTGCTGGATGTGATATTTTATTTCTTCGGAGCAAGAGAATCTTAGATTCCAATTCGAGTTATCCATATCTTTAAAAGAAATTGCATTTCTAAATCCTTTCAAATTCTCGACGTTAGGACATCAATTAATCAATTTGGTACCAATTTTAGGCGTTGCGAGGGTGCTAATCCTTCCTCGTACGTAACCGACTCTCGAACCCATTTTCTTCTTGAAATTCGTAGACCAAAATTAATTTCTTTTAAAAATAAAACAAAATGTTTTATAGGTGACCCGATCGCACCTAAACAAAAAGGATTGGTGGCGACTCCATGTTTCCTTTTAAAGTCAATCCCCGTTTTCCAAACATATTAAAAAGATGGTTTCGACAGGGACTTTCTCATGCTTAATCTCATTGATTTCTTTGTTTAACATAGCATTAAAAAAAATCTCATGGAATTAAGATATATTCAACATCATACTAAGCAATTCAATGATATTAATCATAAAGCTTATAAATCATACAAACTTACCTCAATATACAAAATGTATGTAGATATGCAATTTAGTCCTCGACTTTCTTCTTGCCTCGGTTTCGATCCAGGCTTCGTTTTTCTTGATCTATAATAATAATTTAGCCCATTTAATACTCATATTGACTAAATTGACTCATAACTCATATTTTGGAAAAATTACCATTTTGCCTCTAAACTTTCTCATAATTACACTTTTGCCCCTAGGCTCGTAAAGTGATTTTTATTCAACTTTCATGAGCTTCATGCTTAGCTGATTCATTCTCTCAACTATAGCAACAATCAATTCCCACTATTTTTATTATGTATGACCAATTTCATAACTATTACAAATTAGTCCATACTAACATTTTTCATGAAATTCACTTAGGAAAAGATGTTTATCTAACATCAAACTCTCATAATCTTCCATAAAACATCATTTTACATGCATGTCATACATGGGTATATTTATGGGCATGAATTCTAGCTCAACTTATAGCTAAAAATAGCTAATTCATGCTACGAGGACTCCAATAATACGAAGAATATTAAAAACGGGGCTAGGATGCACTTACTAGCAAGCTTCAAAAATTGAAGAACCCTAGCTATGGAGTCTCTCTAATTTTCGGCACAAGGGGAAGAAGATGAATAAGATTTTTGTCATCTTTTTCCCTTTTTAATCATTTAATTGATAAATGACCAAAATGCCTTTCTCACTAAACTTTCAAAATTTCTAACTATGTCCATTTTTGTCCAAAAATTATAATTTGAGCAAATTTCTATTTAAGGACTTTTAATTAATATTCCAAAGCTATTTCATACTAAAAGCTTCTAGAATCTCATATTTTGCAACTTTTGCAATTTAGTCCTAATGGACCATTCAATGACAATTTCATAAAATTTCTACATGAAACTTTCATACTATCATGCAAACATATCTTAAACCTCAAAACTCATTTTACTACTTGGTTTGTGGTCTCGTACATCACTGCTCGACTAGGCCCTAAATCGGGATGTTACAATTCTCCCCCTTAGGGATTTTTGTCCTCGAAAATCTTACCAAAGAAATAGGTTTGGGTACTGGTTTCTCATGGTTTCTTCTGGTTCCCATGTAGCTTCCTCTATCCCATGCCTTTGCCATAAAACTTTAACAAGGGAGATATTCTTATTCCTCAGCTGTTTGACTTCCCGAGCTAAAATCTTAACTGGTTCTTCACCATAAGTCATGTCAGGTTGAATCTCTACCTCTGACGGAGTAATTATATGCGAAGGGTCTGATCGGTAGCGTCGCAACATAGACACGTGAAACACATCATGTATCTTTTCTAACTCAGACGGCAAAGCCAATCGATAGGATACCAGCCCAACTCTCTCAGTAATCTCATATGGTCCAATAAAACATGGACTCAACTTGCCTTTTCGGCCAAATCTAAGAACCTTTCTCCGTGGTGACACTTTCAAGAAAACTTTATCCCCGACTTGATTCTCTATCTCTTTTCTTTTTAAATCCGAGTAGGATTTTTGTCTGTCAGAAGCAGCCTTTAAACTTTCTCGAATTACTTTCACCTTCTGTTCGGATTCTCTAACCAAATCAACCCCGTGAATCTGGTTTTCCTTGATTTCAGTCCAATATAAAGGCGTTTGACACTTACGCACATATAAAGCCTCATAAGGCGCCATCTTCAAGCTCGACTGAAAACTATTATTGTAGGCAAATTCTACTAATGGGAGGAACTTTTCCCAACTACCTTGGAATTCAAGAATACAACACCAAAGTATATCCTCGAGTACTTGAATTAACCTCTCTGACTGACCGTCAGTTTGAGGATGAAAAGTTGTACTAAAACTCAATTTTGTACCCAAGGCCTCTTGCAACTTCTTCCAAAATCTGGAGGTGAATCTCGGATCTCTATCCGATATGATTGACAAAGGAACTCCATGAAGCCTTACTATTTCTGAATCATACAAGTTTGCCAACTTGTCGAGTGAGTAATCCACTCGTACAGGTATGAAATGGGTCAACTTCGTGAGTCTATCGACTACCACCCATAAAGCATCTTTGTTGCTCAGTGACAATGGTAAACCTATTACAAAGTCCATAGTGATACGGTCCCATTTCCACTAGGGAACCATAATTGGTTGAAGCAAACTCGAAGGTACTTGGTGTTCAGCCTTTACTTGCTGACAAATCAAGCATCTTGAAACGAACTCTGAAATATCTTTCTTCATACTCGGCCACCAATACCGTTGCTTCAAATCATTATACATCCTAGTACTACCCGGACGTACAGATAGACATTCATTATGTGCCTCATGCAACATTTTCTGAATAAGCTCTTCTTTTCTCGGTACACAAACTCTATCTTTGAACATCAGACTTCCATTGGAACTAATCTGAAAATCAGACTCAACATCTGACTCGCACTGAGCTCTTTTTGCTTGCAATTCACTATCCTCTTTCTGAGCCCAAAGATCTCTTGGAGGAACATTGGTCTAGCTCTCAACCCAGCTAGAATAGAACCATCGTCAGATAAGGTCATCCACGAATTCATTGCCCTTAATGCAAATAGGGACTTTCTACTCAAAGCATCAGTGACCACATTCGCCTTTCCGGGATGGTAGTCAATGACCAACTCATAGTCTTTTATCAACTCTAACCATCCCATTGCCTTAAGTTCAACTCTTTCTGCGTCATCAAGTACTTCAAACTTTTGTGATCGGTGAAAATTCGACATCTTTCACCATATAAATGGTGTCTCCAAATTTTCAATGCGAAGACTATGGTAGCCAACTCTAAATCGTGCGTCGGATAATTCTTCTCATGGGGCTTTAGCTGTCTTGAGGCATAAGCAATCACTTTGCCTTCTTGCATAAGTACACAGCCTAATCCATTTAAGGATGCATCGCTGTATATCACGAACTCTTTCCCCGACTCGGGTTGTACTAAAACTGGAGCTTCTGTCAACAATGCCTTCAGTTTCTCGAAACTTTGTTGGCATTTTTCTGTCCATTCAAACTTCACATTTTTCTGTAACAATTTCTTCATCGGAGTTGCAATCATGGAAAACCCCTTGATGAATCGTCTATAATAGCCAGCTAGGCCTAGAAAACTTCTAATCTCAGAGATATTCCTCGGTGGTTTCCAGTCAACAATAGACAAAATTTTACTTGGGTCCACTCGTACTCCATCTCCCGAGACAATGTGTCCCAGAAATCCTACTTCTTTAAGCCAAAATTCACTTTTACTGAACTTGGCATACAACTGATTTTCTCGTAGAATCTGTAAAAATGTCCGTAGGTGCTCAGCATGCTCAGGCTCATCACGGGAATAAATCAATATGTCATCAATAAACACGACTACAAACTTATCGAGGTATGGCCTAAAAATGCTGTTCATTAGATCCATGAATACCGCAGGAGCATTGGTCAAACCAAAGGGCATGACTAAAAATTCATAATGCCCATACATCGTTCGAAAAGCGGTTTTCGACACATCTGAGTCCCTTACTCTCAACTGGTAGTATCCCGATCTCAAGTCTATTTTGGAGAACACAGGGGCTCCCTTCAATTGATCGAACAAATCATCAATCCTTGGCAATGGATACTTGTTCTTCACTGTCACTTTATTAAGCTGACGGTAATCTATGCACAATCTCATGGTGCCATCTTTCTTTTTCACAAATAAAACTGGAGCACCCCATGGAGAACAACTTGATCTTGCAAAGCCTTTATCTGTCAACTCTTGCAACTGTGACTTCAGCTCTCTCAACTCCGTTGGAGCCATTCTGTAAGGAGTAATAGATATTTGTACAGTACCAGGAACTAGCTCAATGTTGAACTCAACCTCTCTTACCGAAGGCACTCCTGGTAATTCCTCAGGAAAAACGTCCAAGTACTCACATACTATCGGCACTGACTCAATCCTTAGCTTTGTTCCTCTATCATTCATCACAAAGGCAAGATACACCTCATACCCTTTTCTTATATATCTCTGTGCCATCATATGAGAATTTATTACCGGCGACTTATCTTGTTCATCTGATTCTACATGAAGAGTGTCCCCATTCTCACATCTCATCTAAATATATTTCTTCCCACAATTTACTATTACATCATGAGTGGTCAACCAGTCCATACCAAGAATGATGTCAAACTCATCAAATGGTAACAACATAAGGTTTGCTTTAAAATAATGACCTCTAATCATCAATGGGCAATCATTACATACTTTATCGACCAAAGACACTTTGGCCTAATGGATTAGACACTTTAATCACAAATTCTATAGACTCTATAGGCATACGTCTACTCGGATACTAGTTTCATGCAAATGTAAGAGTGTGTGGATCCGGGATCTATTAAAGCAATAACTTTAATATCATGAAGAGAAAAGGTACCGTAATAACATCAAGAGAATATACCTCTTCGCGAGCGTGAATGGCATACGTCCTTGCAGGTACCCTACTCTCGGATCTCGCAACCTGCTCTCTAGGGTTACCTCTACCACTTGCTCCACTACCCGGGTTCTTCTACGGTCTTCTTCTAACCATACTCCCGGATCTCGGGTTTTGAGTTCTCTCTTCTTTCATCATCTCAGGACAATCTTTTATAAAGTGATCCTGATAACCACATCTGAAACAAGCATTTTCATGCGCTCGGAACTCACCAAGATGACGTCTACCGCACTGTGGGCATTCTGGTCTATCAGACCGAATGTTCCCCACACTAGCGACTGAAGTAGTCTGTGCCTTATTTCCCGAATACTATTTACCCTTGTTTCTACTTGAAAACCCTATGGATGAAGCCGATCGGGTGGAGAAATCTCTTGACTTCTTGGAAGAGGGTTGGAATGACTTATTCCACTGTCTCTTTCTCGAGTCACGAGACTCCATTTCAGATTTTCTCTTCTCTTTTACTAGCTCTTCGGCTTTACAAGCCCGCTCCACTAACACATCAAATTCTTTTAATTTTAGAACAGCAACAAACAACTTAATGTCCTCATTTAGTCCATCTTCGAATCTCTTGCTCATGATGGCCTCGGTGGATACACAATCTCGAGCGTATTTACTGAGTCATACAAACTCGCGCTCATAATCAGTCAAAGACATCTTGCCTTGCTTCAGTTCTAGGAATTCCTTTCTTTTCTGATCGATAAATCTTTGACTGATGTACTTCTTTCTGAACTCTTCTTGAAAGAATTCCCATGTAATCTTTTCTCTTAGTACTACCGACACCAAGGTGTTCCACCATTGATAAGCAGAATCTCTTAAAAGAGAAACTACACACTTTATGCATTCCTCAGAAGTGCATGACAACTCATTAAATACCCTGATGGTATTTTCTAACCAGAACTCGGCCTTTTCCGGATCATCATCCTTTCTAGCCCAGAATTCTTCTGCCCCATGTTTCCTAATCCTATCAACCGGAGGTTTGTCTCCTCTTACCACCTCTACTACTTGAGGGGCTACTGGGATAGGTTGAGGAATAGAAGGGGGTGGAGGGGGTTGTGCATTCGGGTTCGTACGAACGAACTCCGTATACCATGTGTTCATCATGTGGAGGAAGGCTTCTCTAGCCTCTTCTCCTCCTCCTTGACTCACCGTGTAGTGGGTCTATTCTCATTCTCATTCGGCCTTTGTCCCCTTCAATGAGCCGGCGCGTTACTTTCTACGTCACCGCAATAGCTCTTTCGGGATCCATTTACTATATGTATAAACATAATTTAAGTCGTCAGGAGTTGTCACACTATCATTATAAAAACATTCTTACGTATGGCATGTATAGCTAGACTCGTGCTCATGCTACGTTAGTCATAGAATCGACTAAACCGTAGCTCTGATACCACTAAATGTAACGACCCGATACCCGAGTCCAAAACTGAGACTGGATACGAGACATTACTATACTTGAACTTACTAAAACATGTACTTTCGGGCTGCAAAATTTCGTTTTGAATTAGAACTTCTCTTTCTTAGTCAAATCATATATTTCATGGGCCTACGAGGCCTTAAACTCACGTCTGGAAACTTTCAGAGTTCAACCGGAAACTTTTACTCACTTTGTAAACTTTTCCTCAAAACAGGGGTCACACGCCCGTGTGACTTGGGACACGCCCGTGTACCCCTAAGACATGCCCATGTCTTCCACCCGTGGTCAACACTGACTAATTTCACACGGCCTTGACACGCCCATGGCCTCGGCCCGTGTGCCAAACCTTGGCATTCTGACTTATCCACACGGTCCATACACACGCCCGTTCGAAGGCCTTTTCGGTAATTTTTGGTATTTCAGTAATTTTACCTATTAACGGCCTTTTCGAAGGCCTATTGTCACCTCGAGCGACACATGAACCTTTTTGGGTCTCTACGGAACTATTGGGCCTGAAATCCATTTCAGGCCCAAATGGGCCCACACGCTCGTGTGGCCGATATCGCATGATTTCGATCTTAGATTTTCAGATTTCGCAACCGCACTTACCCTTTGACAATTTTCCATCAATTTCGCCCATGTGGGCCGGATAGCCCATTGGGCCCGTTCAGCCCGTTTTGGCTTGGTTAGGCCCGTTACAGCCTCAGTTTCGCGGGAGTGCTCGTGACACTCTCAATGGTTTACCATCAATATTCATGTTTTGGTTACCACTACGAGTGCTCGCACGCTCGAGTGGTCACAGTTGCCGACTTTTCTGCTTTTCGGCATTTGGCCGATTCACAAACATCACATGCAATCATTCAGAGGGGTGTGAGATTACACACATGTGTACGAGTTGTGAATTCCGCCGTTTCTGAATTCCTAAAATAACGTTCAAATAATAATTAATCTCTACATCATGAAAGCAACAGGTTGATGTATTCAACCGAATAGGCCACACTTACCACGTGATGCCCTCTTTCCCCACACCAAAGTAATCGGCCTCGTTCCGAGATTAGAGATATTGGTTCCCTAATGTTGACCATCAACAATAATCACATTAGAACGCTACCCTAATAATAATCTACTAACCAGCCCTTCGACTTAAAGAACCCCAAACGAGAAAGAGAGGAGGGACATCAAACCTTTATTGGTTGAACGAACTCTTACCAATGATTAGAAAACTCAAGATTGCCTGCCACCGTATTTCAGCCTCAAAGATGATAACCAACTAGGAAGGAAAGAAGAGATTAAATCTGGCTTGTCTGTAAGAGATCGAATTTGACCCTAATCGGAATGGTGGTTTCGGGACCAAAAATCTGAGTCCGAGAAATATTTTAATATTATATTTTGTGTTTATTATATGTGAATTAATATGTGTGAAAGTTTCGTAGAAAAATTTCATCATTTGGGTGCTTAATTTGATAAAAAGGATTTAATCGCGTAAATTTTAAAAGTCTCAAGCTATAGTGAAAAGTGCCTATTTGATGATGGCTTTTTAAAGTGGAGTATTAAAAAGGTAAATAACCTATTTTTGAGTTAGTGGGTGGCTTATGTCAAGAATAACCTTAAGTTATATGTTAGTTTTATTTTATTTTAAAGGTTAAATTAGTAATTGAATAATTACTTATAATATATGTTAAAATAACATAAACAAAGCCATCATCTTTTTCACTCTCTCATGGCCGAATATTGAAGGATTAAATAAGCTTTGGGGTTCTTTGATTTTCGCACTTCTAGGCTAAAATTCAAGGTGAGTTTTTAGTCGAGTTTTGTTAATTTTGACCTTTTGAGATCGTTGCTTGAACGGTAGCTTACCCATGTTGAAATTTTTGAATCTAAGCATGTTTGATATTCGGCCATTGATGTGTTCATGTAGTTTTGATGTTTGATAATTTTATTTTAAAGATATGTTAAAGATTAGTATATTTTGTATTGGAAATTTTAGTGAATTTGAGTATTTTGAACTAAATTGAAAAAAATAAATTTTAGAGGGGCTTATTTGCGAAATAAAATGAAAGAAATGGACTTGTATAGTCCCTATACATATTCGGCCCTTAAGTAGTGTTGAGAAATTTTGTGTATTTTGTGTTTTATGCAAATAGGACTAAATTATGAAAATGTGAAATAGTCGGGGTAAAATGGTAAATTGCCTAATTATATGCTTAGGGACTAAATTGAGATGAAATGTACTTGAATGAGCTAAATTTTAATGTGTTTAGATCAAGAACAAAGAAAAACAGATTTGGATCGGGGAAGACAAAGGTTCTCGAATAGCCGGTCTCTGCGCGATCCGTCGTCGATCGAGGTAAGTTCTTAAGTTAAAGTTCATTAAGTTGATAATTAAAAATGTATGAAATCAAATTATGTGATTAATTTGGGTAAATAGCATGTGATAGCCGAATGTGTATGTTTAATTTTGGAATGAATATGTTTTTAAATACAATGTGAATTAGTATATTTGACATGACAGGTGAATTGATTTTGTGAACACGATTTGATAGTAATGTATGTGTTAAGAAATGTGAGTTGATGAATTGACTTGTAACATTTCGGGCTTTAAGCCTAGCAGGCCTTGTGCCGGTGTTATATATCAGGCTTTGTGCCTAGCACGCCTTGTGCCGGTGTTGTATATCAGGCTCTGTGCCTAGCAGACTTTGTGCCGGTGTTACATTTCGGGCTCTGTGCCTAGCAGGCTTTGTCTTGGTGTTACATTTCGGACTCTCATGCCTAGCAGGCTTTGTGCCGGTGTTACATTTCGGGCTTTGATGCCTAGCAGGATTGATGCCGGTGACACGTTTTTAAATGGAGATACCTTAAATTACTCAGAGGATCATCAAGAAAGTCGACCACACTATCACTCTCTTTGGTATAAATGTTTACTTTTCGAATCAAAGGCATGTATAGGCTGAATTATGACTTGAATGAATGATGTTCGGTTTTGTAAATGTATATATGTATATATGGCCTTGCGAATAAGGCTATTACTTTTGGTTAAGTATCATTTGTATGTTTGATATAATGGTTTGTTTTAATCTTTGATATAAGATGTGTGCATATTATGCTTGGAAGTTAAATGTGGTTATATAGTAATAATCATTTATATGTATTATATATATGTATGAGTATGCATATTAGGTCGTGTGAATTTTTTCTACTTAGATTATTATGTGCTTGGTTATAATTTAAAGATGATCATGAAAATGTTTATAATTATGTTTTGGGTTGATCATTAGAGTTTTAAATTGAGGACCGAATATATGGTCAATGAATTGGTTGTATTTATATATATTTTTTTTTTCTTTGGACTAGTTACATATCATATGTGTGTTTGGTAGGTTATTCAATAATCTTGTGTCCATTAATTAATAAGGTAGGATGAATTGATAATTAGGGTTTGACATGGCTTTTGTTTTAGGGACATTGCGCATATTACAATAGCATGATGTGTATGATTGGTTATGCTATAAGGTTCAAATGTCACATATGTGAATGAAAAGCAAATAGAGTATCATGGATCTATTCGTTTTTATTATGCATATTTGTATAAGGTATAAAAAGATATGTTGATATTCGACTAATGAAATAGATGTATATATATCTGTTTAACATATGAAATTTGGTGTTGTTATGTGGAAGCTTGATTCAAAACTTGTATAGATTATAAGTAATGATGTGTTGCATTATGAAACCTAGTTTGTAACGTAAGTCTTGAACATTATTTGTTGATATGAAAAAATTTAAATATGCGTATTGGGTTTATTCCATAAATGACTCTGCTAAACTGTGTCTAGTTCGGTAACGCCTCATAACCGTAGTTCAGCGATGGATACGGATTAAGGGGTGTTTCATTTTATTGGTATCAGAGCTACAGTTTAGTCGATTCTAGGACTACCGTAGTGTGTATGAGTCTAGCTATACATGCCTTTGAATTGTATATATGATAGTGTGGTGACTTCTGACAATTTCAATTGTATTTTATATAGTAAATGGATCCCGATCCTAATAGAGCCGTAGCTGATGATGTGGAGAGTGTTGCACCTGGTCTCGCAAGTGGATCGGTGCCATTAGACTCTCGACCAGTTTCGGGTAGCCATGAGGGGGAGGCTAAACAAGCCTTCTATCGGATGATGAGCGAATGGTTTACCCGGTTTATTCGACTAATCCAACTGCACAACAACCTCCACCCCGAATAATCCAACTCCGATACCTTCAAAGACTTCGATGATAGATCCAATGAGATCTAGCAGGCCTCCCGTTGATAAAATCAGAATATATGGGGCCGAGGAATTCAAGGCCAATGATGATGATGACGCAAAGTGAGCCGAGATGTGGCTTGATAACACTATTCGGGTACTTGATGAGCTATCCTGTACACCAGATGAATGCCTAGAGTGTGCTATATCTCTACTTTGTGACACTGCCTATCACTAGTGGAACACACTGGTATCTGTGGTTCCGAAAGAAAAGGTAACTTGGGACTTCTTCCAAATTGAGTTCCGTAAGAAATATATCAGTCAGAGATTCATCGACCAGAAACGAAAAGAATTTCTAGAATTAAAACAGGGTCGCATGACTGTGACAGAATATGAGCGGAAGTTTGTCAGATTAAGCCGTTACGCTCGGGAGTGTATATCTACCGAAGCCATTATGTGTAAAAGATTTGAAGACGGCCTGAATGAAGACATAAAGTTACTTGTTGGCATTCTTGAAATCAAAGAGTTTGTGACATTAGTCGAAGCGAGCTTGTAAAGCCAAGAGCTCGGAAAGGAGAAAAGAAAAGTGAAGTAGAAGCTAGAGACACTTTCGGAAAAGATCATCGAGTAAAACTTTCCATTCTCAGTGCACAAGAAGTTCGTGAGATGACCCGATCGACATAAAGCCACTTCGACTTGCCTAGACGTGATCGACCTCCGGTGAGTTCCCGAGCCACTTCGGTAGCTAGCGTTGGTAATGTTCCACGAACCGGCCGAGTGTAAACATTGTGGGAAATGGCATCCCGGGAGTTGTAGAGTTCGTGATCGGTCCCGCTTTAAATGTGGATCGTCGATCATTTTATTCGAGAGTTTTCGATGTTAGCCGAGCAAAATGCGACTCGAACACTAGACCGAGTAGTGCCAAAGACGGTAGGCCACTCGGACATTCAGAAAGCGTAGGTGGCGATCGAGAGGGACGAAGGACACCGCAAATACGATCGAGAGGCTAGAGCTCCAGCTAGAGCTTATGCTACACGAGCGAGAGAGATGCTTCTTCCCCGATGTCATTACTGGTACTTTCACCCTTTATGATACTATCGTGATTGCATTGATTGATCCTGGTTCGACTCATTCATATGTGTGTGAAACTCTAGTATTCGATGAAGACTCTGCGCCAGTTGAGTCTACTGAGTTTGTGATTCGTGTGTCCAACCCTTTGGGTAGATGTGTACTTGTTAATAAAGTGTGTAAAGGTTGCCCGTTGATGATTCGGGATTCTTGTTTCCCAGCCGATTTAATGTTGTTGCCCTTCGATGAGTTCGATTTAATTTTGGGAATGGATTGGTTAACTTCGCACGATGCAGTGGTGAATTGCAAAAGAAAGCTTATTGATTTGAGATGTCAGAACGGTGAGATCATCAGAATTGAATCCAGTGATTTAAGTGGGTTTCCTACAGTAATATCCTCGATGTTAGCCCGAAAGTATGTGAGAAAAGGGTGCGAAGCTTATTTGGCCTATGTACTGGATAATAAAGTGTCTGAAAAGCAGATTGAATCTGTACCGATTGTGTGTGAATACCCAAATGTGTTTCCTGAAGAGCTACCGGGTTTACCACCAGTACGAGAGATTGAGTTCGGCATTGAATTAGTACCGGGAACGACTCTGATTTCGATAGCCCCGTATCGGATGGCACCTACTGAGTTAAAAGAGTTGAAAGCATAGTTGCAAGAGTTAACAGATAGGGGCTTTGCACGACCGAGTTTTTCTCCTTGGGGTGCACCAGTTCTTTTTGTGAAAAAGAAAGATGGAACGATGCGAATGTGCATTGATTATCGGCAACTGAATAAGGTAACTATAAAGAATAAGTACCCGCTACCTCGGATTGATGATTTGTTTGATCAGTTGAAAGGGGCTTCGGTATTTTCGAAAATAGATTTGAGATCGGGTTATTATCGATTCTGCAGTCGAGAGATACAGAGATGTGCCAAAGACTGCATTCCGGACGAGGTACGGACATTTTGAGTTTCTGGTTATGCCTTTTGGACTCACTAATGCACCTGCTGTTTTTATGGACTTAATGAATCGAGTTTTCAGACAGTTTTTGGATCGGTTTGTAGTAGTGTTTATTGATGATATACTGATCTACTCTAAAGATGAAACCGAACACGCTGAACACTTGAGATTAGTATTACAGACTTTACGGGATCAGCAGTTGTATGCAAAGTTTAGTAAGTGTGAGTTCTGGATGAAGGAAGTCAGCTTTTTGGGTCATGTTGTTTCAGACTTCCGGGTATTTGGGTTGATCCGAACAAAATATCGGCTATACTTGATTGGAAACCACCAAAGAATGTCTCTGAAATTCGGAGCTTTTTGGGACTTGTGGGATACTACAGACGATTCGTCAAAGGCTTTTCCATGATAGCTACACCTTTGACAAGGCTACTACAGAAAGATTTCAAGTTTGAGTGGTCGGAAAAGTGTCAGGAAAGTTTCGAGCAGCTGAAAGCCCTTTTGACCGAAGCTCCAGTGTTAGCTCAGCCTAAATCGGGTAAAGAATTTGTTGTTTTTAGTGATGCTTCTTTGAATGGGTTGGGTTGCGTTTTGATGCAGGAAGGCAAAGTTATAGCCTATGCTTGAGACGATTGAAGCCGCATTTAAAAGAAATTATCCGACTCACGATCCGGAATTAGCGACCATTGTTTTCGCATTGAAAATTTGGCGTCATTACTTATTCGGCGAGAAATGTCACGTTTATTCGGATCATAAAAGTCTAAAGTATTTGATGACTCGAAAATATCTCGAACTTGAGACAACGCAGATGGTTAGAAGCATTGAAAGACTATGAGTTGGTGATTGACTACCATCCGGGAAAAGCTAATGTTGTTGCGAGATGCGTTAAGTCGAAATCATTATTTGCTCTTCGTGCGATGAGCACGCATGATGGTTATGTCTATTGATGGTTCGATCATAAGCGAGTTACAAGCAAGACCGATGTTTATTCAAGCAAATTTGTGATGCATGAGAAAGTTGACAAAGATTTGATTGCTAGGCGAATTCGAGTGAAAAAGGTGCGGAATCGAGTTTCAAATTGATGCAAATGATCGCTTGAACTTTAAAAGCCGAATGTGTGTTCCAAAGAACTCGGATTTGATTCGAGATGATTAGAGTGAGGCTCATAGTGGTCGATTATCGATACATCCGGTAGCACAAAAATGTATAATGATTTGAAACAGTTTTATTGGTGGCCTGGCATGAAACGGGATATATCTGAATTTGTTTCAAAGTGCTTAATTTGTCAGCAAGTAAAAGCCGAGCATCAAGTGCCTTCTGGGTTGCTTCAGCCGATCATGATACCTGAATGGAAATGGGATAGAATCACTATGGATTTTGTATCTGGGTTGCCTATGACACCGAGCAAGAAAGATGCAGTTTGGGTTATTGTAGATAGACTGACCAAATCAACTCATTTTGTACCGGTTCGTACAGATTATTCACTCGATAAACTTGCTGAGTTGTATATATCTCAAATTGTGAGATTACATGGTGTACCGAGTTCTATTATCTCAGATAGAGACCCGAGATTCACATCGCGATTGTGGAAGAAGTTGCAGGATGCTTTAGGTACTAAACTCCATTTTAGCACCGCCTTTCACCCGCAGACAGACAGTCAGTCTGAGCGAACTATTCAAACACTTGAGGACATGTTGAGATGTTGCGTTCTCGAGTTTGAAGGTACGTGGGAAAGGTACTTACCTTTTATTGAATTTTCTTATAATAACAGTTTTCAATCAAGTATCAAAATGGCACCCTATGAAGCTCTATATGGCCGCAAGTGTCGTACGCCTTTGTCTTGGGGCCGAGCTCGGTGAGAATAAGATACTAGGGGTCGATTTGATTAAAGAGATCGAATGCAGAAAGTTGCTATAATCAAAGATAGTTTGAAAGCTGCATCAGATCGTCAAAAGTCTTATGCTGATTTGAAACGTAAAGATATAGAATTTCAAGTAGGAGATCGGGTATTCTTGAAAGTATCTCCGTGGAAGAAAGTACTTCGTTTTGGTCGGAAAGGCAAACTGAGTCCGAGATTTATTGGACCGTATGAAATCATCGAACGTATTGGGCACATTGCCTATAGATTGAAGTTACCTTCGAGTTAGAAAAGATACACGATGTATTTCACGCGTTTGATGCTTAGTAGATACAGATCGGATCTATCACATGTGATAACCCCGTCTGAGATTGAAATCCGACCTGATATGACGTATGAGGAAGAACCGATCCGTATCTTAGCTCGGGAAATAAAAGAGTTAAGAAACAAAAGGATTCCATTAGTGAAAGTACTATGGAATCGGCACGGAGTTGAAGAGGCTACATGGGAGCCTGAGGACTCAATGAGGCAACAATATCCGATGTTGTTTAACGGTAAGATTTTTGGGGACGAAAATCCTTAAGGGGGGAGAGTTGTAACAGACCGAATTTGACCCTAATCGGAATGGTGGTTTCAGGACCACGAATCCGAGTCCGAGAAATATTTTAATATTATATTTTGTGTTTATTATATGTGAATTAATATGTGTAAAAGTTTCGTAGAAAAATTTCATCATTTGGGTGCTTAATTTGATAAAAAGGATTTAATCGCGTAAATTTTAAAAGTCTCAAGCTATAGTGAAAAGTGCCTATTTGATGATGGCTTTTTAAAGTGGAGTATTAAAAAGGTAAATAACCCATTTTTTGAGTTAGTGGGTGGCTTATGTCAAGAATAACCTTAAGTTATATGTTAGTTTTATTTTATTTTAAAGGTTAAATTAGTAATTGAATAATTACTTATAATATAAGTTAAAATAACATAAACAAAGCCATCATCTTTTTCACTCTCTCATGGCCGAATATTGAAGGATGAAATAAGCTTTGGGGTTCTTTGATTTTCGGCACTTCTAGGCTAAAATTCAAGGTGAGTTTTTAGTCGGTTTTTGTTAATTTTGACGCTTTTTGAGATCGTTGCTTGAACGGTAGCTTACCCATGTTGAAATTTTTGAATCTAAGCATGTTTGATATTCGCCATTGATGTGTTCATGTAGTTTTTGATGTTTGATAATTTTATTTTAAAGATATGTTAAAGATTAGTATATTTTGTATTGGAAATTTTAGTGAATTTGAGTATTTTGAACTAAATTGAAAAAAAAAATTTAGAGGGGCTTATTTGTGAAATAAATGAAAGAACTGGACTTGTATAGTCCCTATACATATTCGGCCCTTAAGTAGTGTTGAGAAATTTTGTGTATTTTGTGTTTTATGCAAATAGGACTAAATTGTGAAAATGTGAAATAGTAGGGGTAAAATGGTAAATTGCCTAATTATATGCTTAGGGACTAAATTGAGATGAAATGTACTTGAATGAGCTAAATTTTAATGTGTTTAGATCAAGAACAAAGAAAAACGGATTTGGATCGGGGGAAGACAAAGGTTCTCGAATAGCCGGTCTACGCGATCCGTCGACAGTCGAGGTAAGTTCTTAAGTTAAAGTTCATTAAGTTGATAATTAAAATGTATGAAATCAAATTATGTGATTAATTTGGGTAAATAGCATGTGATAGCCGAATGTGTATGTTTAATTTTGGAATGAATATGTTTTTAAATACAATGTGAACTAGTATATTTGACATGACAGGTGAATTGATTTTGTGAATACGATTTGATAGTAATGTATGTGTTAAGAAATGTGAGTTGATGAATTGACTTGTAACATTTCGGGCTTTAAGCCTAGCAGGCCTTGTGCCGGTGTTATATATCAGGCTTTGTGCCTAGCAGGCCTTGTGCCGGTGTTGTATATCGCTCTCGTGCCTCAGCGGTGCTTTGTCTTGATGTTACATTTCGGGCTCTGTGCCTAGCAGGCTTTGTGTCGGTGTTACATTTCGGGCTCTGTGCCTAGCAGGCTTTGTGCTGGTGTTACATTTCGGGCTTTAATGCCTAGCAGGCTTGATGCCAGTGACGCGTTTTTAAATGGAGAAACCTTAAATTACTCAGAGGATCATCAAGAAAGTCGACCAGACTATCACTCTCTTTGGTATAAATGTTTACTTTTCGAATCAAAGGCATGTATAGGCTGAATTATGACTTGAATGAATGATGTTCGGTTTTTTAAATGTATATATGTATATATGGCCTTGCGAATAAGGCTATTACTTTTGGTTAAGTATCGTTTGTATGTTTGATATAATGGTTTGTTTTAATCTTTGATATAAGATGTGTGCATATTATGCTTGGAAGTTAAATGTGGTTATATAGTAATAATCATTTATATGTATTATATATATATGTATGAGTATGCATATTAGGTCGTGTGAATTTTTCTACTTAGATTAATATGTGCTTGGTTATAATTTAAAGATGATCATGAAAATGTTTATAAATATGTTTTGGGTTGATCATTAGAGTTTTAAATTGAGGACCGAATATATGGTCAATGAATTGGTTGTATTTATATATTTTTTTTTCTTTGGACTAGTTACTTATCATATGTGTGTTTGGTAGGTTATTCAATAATCTTGTGTCCATTAATTAATAAGGTAGGATGAATTGACAATTAGGGTTTGACATGGCTTTTGTTTTAGGGACATTGCGCATATTACAATAGCATGATGTGTATGATTGGTTATGCTATAAGGTTCAAATGTCACATATGTGAATGAAAAGCAAATAGAGTATCATGGATCTATTCGTTTTTATTATGCATATTTGTATAAGATATAAAAAGATATGTTGATATTCGACTAACGAAATAGATGTATATATATCTGTTTAACATATGAAATTTGGTGTTGTTATGTGGAAGCTTGATTCAAAACTTGTATAGATTATAAGTAATGATGTGTTGCATTATGAAACCTGGTTTGTAACGTAAGTCTTGAACATTATTTGTTGATATGGAAAAATTTAAATATGCGTATTGGGTTTATTCCATAAATGACTGTGCTAAACTGTGTCTAGTTCGGTAATGCCTCATAACCGTAGTTCAGCGATGGATACGGGTTAAGGGGTGTTTCATTGTCCAACCAAAGAACAACAGATGGAGTATTAAGGGAGAATAGATTCGGCAGTTGATTCCCCCCTAAAATAGTTTCGGCACTTACCAAATACTTTCTGAAACCCGAACGTTGTGTGAGCAAAGAAGAGGGTAAGCTTGATCCTTACAAAAAATCGGCCTAGGCAAAGAGGAATGGAATTAGGAATTTTGATTTTGAAGAAAGCAAGGAGAGGGAAGAAGGAGATGAGAAAAGAAGCCAATACCTTTACCTAGAGAGAAGCCGAATGAAAGAAAAGATTCGTCCCAAGCAGAAAAACACAAGGGCCACAATTCGGCTATGATGGCTTAAACCGAGATGAAGATCAATCGCAAGCCGAAATGTTGAGTAGGGAAAAGTTTGGTGAACAGATGTTTAGGCAACACAAATGAAGGAGAAAGATTGAAGAAAATGAGAAGAAGTGAATAGGGAAATTGAGGTTTCGGCAGAAAAGAGTTGAAGCAAAATGACTCAAAATGCACAAATGCAAGGTAAAAACACTAAAGAATTTCGGCACTCTTTTCTTGCTCAAGGCCGAATATGCACTCTTCCAAATGACCCAACTTGACCAAAACTCTCATTCCCCCATAATCCCCAAATTCAGCCACTAACTCCTCTCCCACTAATCCCTTGATTCTCTCCCCTTTTTACTCCCCCACATGCTCCCCATCATCCATTCAAACCATTTGACCAAGTCTCCAACCTCCAAGGCAGAGTTTGATCTCAACTTTGCTTCCTCCTTTCCTGAGCACAAAATAAAAACTCCCATAAGCAACTTATGGGATTCGAACCCCACTCTCCTTGCTCCACTATTGACGCCACCACCACTCCATCATATGCTCACTTGTGTTAGCAAAACACCTACCAATTCCCTTAAGCCTTGCTTCCAAAAGTCCTCTCCCCTAAAGTGCCCAAAAACCAAAATTTCACCAGGGCTTGGGCTCGAACCCGAGCTTCACTAGGATCCCCAAACACACCTAAACAACCCGCAGAGCAACCATAACATGCAATTACACAAATATTACAGACCCCTAAATTTTAGGATGTTACAAAAATAGCGATTGATAGTGTGCTCTGAGCTCCGACGTCAATGATCCACGAGTTAGCTTGGCGGGACTACATGGAAAGAAAGAATTAAAGACGTAAGCATTTAGCTTAGTAAGTTTGCATGTAGTGCATATAGCAACATATTTGCTTAACATAACTCATTCATCATAAATAAAGGCATTGCCGAACTCATATGCTTGAGCTCACTTACTCTTAATAATTCTTACATATCTCATGGTACTTACTAGTCTCATGCTTGTAAGGTAAACAAGGTACCTGTATCACTTAATCACATAGATTAGCATACTTTGCTATGGTAAGCATAATCTTAACTTCATCATTCATAACATGAATAATACTTTTAGTTAACTTTAACTAACATATTTTGATGATAGCTTTACTTGCTTAACTTTCTTGCTTTCTCATTTATTCTTTACTCTTTTGCCTGATGAATTACTATGAATAACCGAGGATACTGAATCTCATCTCACATATATCTCGATGCCAATGCCATATCCTAGATATGGTCTTACATGGGATCTCTCAACTTGGTATCGATGCCATGTCTTGACATGGACTTACACGAAGTCTTCCTTGTGTGTTCCCTTGGGAACTTACCATTGCCATGTCTTGACATGGTCTTACTTGGTATCTTTAATCATGAACTGGTCAATGCCGAGCCTTGGCTTGGACTTACATGAAATCTTCCTTGTTACTCACCAATTCCATGCCTTGGCTTCGACTTACATGAGATCTCTATCTCATGAGAGCTTTCCAATGCCAAGACTTGTCTTGGACTTACATAACATCTTTTCTTGGAGACTCACCAATGCCATGCCTTGGCTTGGGCTTATATGGGTCTTCATCTCTAAATAACTCTTCAATGCTAAGACTTGTCTTGGTCTTACATAACATCTTTGCTTGGAGACTCACCAATGCCATGCCTTGGCTTGGGCTTATATGGGCTTTCTTGTCTCATGTGATAGATCGAGTATCCTAAGTATTTCAACCTCAATCGGGACTTTCTCATGCTTATTCTTATTGATTTCTTTGTTTAACATAGCATTAAAAAAATCTCATGGAATTAAGATATATTCAACATCATACTAAGCAATTCAATGATATTAATCATAAAGCTTAGAAATCATACAAACTTACCTCAATACACAAAATGTATATAGATATGCAATTTAGTCCTCGACTTTGTTCTTGCCTCGATTTCGATCCGAGCTTCATTTTTCTTGATCTATAATAATAATTTAGCTCATTTAATACTCATATTGACTAAATTGACTCATAACTCATATTTTGGCAAAATTACCATTTTGCCTCTAAACTTTCTCATAATTACACTTTTGCCCCTAGGCTCATAAAGTGATTTTTATTCAACTTTCATGAGCTTCATGCTTAGCTGATTCATTCTCTCAGCTATAGCAACAATCAATTCCCACTATTTCTATTATGTATGACCAATTTCATAACTATTACAAATTAGTCCATACTAACATTTTTCATGAAATTTACTGAGGAAAAGATGTTTATCTAACATCAAACTCTCATAATCTTCCATAAAACATCATTTTACTTGCATGTCATACATGGGTATATTTATGGACATGAATTCTAGCTCAACTTATAGCTAAAAATAGCTAATTTATGCTACGAGGACTCCAATAATACGAAGAATATTAAAAACGGGGCTAGGATGCACTTACTAGCAAGCTTCAAAAATTGAAGAACCCTAGCTATGGAGTCTCTCTAATTTTCGGCACAAGGGGAAGAAGATGAATAAGATTTTTGTCATCTTTTTCCCTTTTTAATCATTTAATTGATAAATGACCAAAATGCCCTTCTCACTAAACTTTCAAAATTTCTAACTCATGTCCATTTTTGTCCAAAAATTATAATTTGGGAAAATTGCTATTTAAGGACTTCTAATTAATATTCCAAAGCTATTTCATACTAAAAGCTTCTAGAATCTCATATTTTGCAACTTTTGCAATTTAGTCCTAATGGACCATTCAATGACAACTTCATAAAATTTCTACATGAAACTTTCATACTATTATGCAAACATATCTTAAACCTCAAAACTCATTTTACTACTTCGGATTTATGGTCTCGCACCACTGTTCTGGCTAGGCCCTAAATCGGGATGTTACACCATGTCTGGGACATGGCATCGACATCAATGTACGATATCGTATAAGACCATGCCTGGGACATGGCATTGACATCGAGTTAAGAGATCCCGTGTAAGACCATATCTGGGATATGGCATCAGCATCATGAGGTGATCCCATGTAAGACCATATCTGGGATATGGCATTGGCATCGTGGTACAAGAATGACGAGATTGGGTATCCTTTGGTATTCCGAGTAATTCAACGGGAAAAAGAGCTAAGTATGCAAAAATGGCAAGAGATAAGCTATACAATGAGTTACATTAAGTGAAAGATGATTACGATTTAACTTTATGTTTATGAAAGCATAAGTGCTAAATTATATGATGAAGTGATACAGGTACTATGAGTAAAACACGAGTTACAATACCCTAATGTGATAAGTAATGGGTAAGCATAAGTATGAGTAAGTATGTCATAGTACTTGAGAACTTGTGTTATTTTCGTCTATGAGATGAATGAATTTTACCATGAGTACTTATTTTGCTATTCAATTCATGCAAACTTACTAAGCTATGTGCTTACCCCTCTCTTTTTCCTTTTCCTTGTAGTAACGCCAAGCTAGCTCGGGGATCGTAGGACGTCGGAGCTCGGATCACACTATCAATCATTCTTTTGGTATAGTGAAGTTGATTTATTGAGTATGGCATGTATATGAACTTGGTTATTTTGTGTTATGTCATATTTGGAAGCCAAAGTGTTGGCTACTAATGTTATACACTCATTTTGTAAATGGCCATAGAGAATTGGCCAATATTCGTCAAGTTTCATATTTCTAATGATGATGAGTTTATGCAATTGATGGATTAAAATGTGAAGTGTATGAATGATGATTAGGATTTCTTCGTAGTGTATTATTACCATGTTATGTGTTGCTTGAGTTGGCATATATGTGTTTATGTTTCAGGGTGGCAATTGGCTTGGTAAATAGCCTTATAATTGTCCACACGGGTAGACACACGGGTGTGTGTCTAGGCCGTGTAAGACACACGGCCAGCCCCATGGGTGTGTTGGTAGGCCGTGTGTCCCCTACATCAAATTTGCGAGAATTTGATTCGCCACACGGGCCAGAACACGGGCGTGTGCCTAGGCCGTGTGACCCTCAAGAGCTTGCTGACGTCATAAACAGAATACCCAGGTTTTTCACACACGGGTGAGGACACGGGCGTGTCTAGGCCATGTGAGGGACACTAGCCACAGACACGGGCGTGTGTCTGGCCGTGTGAAAACCCCTGTAGGTTCGAAATGAAAAATAAATTCCACACGAGCTGGGAATATGGGCGTGTGTGACCACACGGCCTGCCCACACGGGCGTGTGGCCCTGTCTAAGGCAAAAAATTTCTAAGTGTTCAAAAGTTTCCGGTTTAATTCTGAAACCTCCCGAATGTATGTTTAGGGCCTCGTAGGCCCATAACAAGGATGTTATGAATATGAATGAAAAAGTTTAAAGTTGAAACAAAATTTATAACCCGAAGTTGTATGTTTGAGTAAGTTAAGTCTGGTAATGCCTCGTACCCTGTCCCGGCATCGGATATGGGTAAGGGGTGTTACAGGATTACCCGTCCAGGCTAAATCCTTTCTATAGCCTATGCTCTAAATAGCTTGATTTGGATTACCCGTCCGGGCTAAATCCTATCTGCAACACATGCAGTATTATACTCTTTTTGAGAAATCACCTTATTCCATTGAATTTCAACATTCAACCAAGACATAGCATTTTATCATTATTTTCCAATTTGTGGTCATTTCATAATGTATATCTTCTCATACATATCAACACAAACATACAATTCAATTCAAGCACATTAACATACATATTTAGGTTACATGAACTTACCTTGAAAATGGTTCGTTTTTTAATTTCAACTAATCCGAAACCTTTTACTTTCCTCGATCTAGTTCCATAGTTGGTCTTTCCGGATCTATATGGATAAATTGAACTATTAATCTATCACATTTCATTTACATTTTCATTCTATTACATCCTAGGCAAATTTACCATTTTGCCTATCCTTTTCAAAAATTTTGATTTCGTCCCTAGGCTCGGAAAATGAAATTCATGGAATTTAACCCTCTTTCCAAGCCTAGCCGAAATTCATATATTACATTTATAGCACATACAATTCACAAATTTCAAAATTTTCCATGGGTTTTATCACTTTTTCATTTTAGTCCCTAAATCGAGTTTTCATCAAAAAATTACTTTGTAAAAGTTGTTTATCTATGAATAATCTCATTTTCTACCATAAATTTCAAATTTTCAGCATATTCATCCATGACCCAAATTTCATACCTTAATAACTTTTCAAATAAATCTCCTAAATAGAAAGATTAGACTATCTCGATTCCAAAAATATAGAAATTACTAAAAAGGGGACTTGATTTCATACCTTATTGAGCTTGAAAAGTTTTCTTCCTCTCTCCTAGGGTTTCCATAGAAAAATTGGGAAAGATGATATGAAAATAGATGATTTATTTCTTTTTAATTAATTATCATCTATTAATTTTATTGATTTCCAATTTAGTCCCTACCCTTTTCTAATTTTTCCATGGATGAGTCATTAAAATATCTACTAACTACTCTTCAATGGTCTAATTACCATATAAGGACCTTAAGTTTTGAATTCCATAGCTATTTGATAACTATAGCTACTAGAACCCAACTTTTGCATTTTATGCAATTTAGTCCTTTCCCTAATTAAACATACAATCGGTAAAATTTTTGTATCAAAATTTTCATGTGACCTTCCTATCATGATACCAACCAAAAAATAAAATAAAATAAATTTTTATTTTTGGTTCGGATTTGTGGTCCCGAAACCACTGTTCTGATCTCACCAAAATTGGGCTGTTACACGTATACCCAACACACCAGGTTTCGGTTCCTTATCTATTTGAACTCAAGCTTTTACTTACATCAAAGTATACAAGTCACACATACATAGTTTGTCATCCACTCAAGATTAAGGTATGCTGCACTTTGAACATCACAAGTGAATAAATCCATAAACGGGTTCAAGATCTATTATTCTTGGGTCCAAGCTGATGTATTATTAGTTTAGTCAGTTACATTTATGTCTCTATTTTCTGGGAGTCATCCACTTTGATTCCCAAGAAAAGGCATCCCCCAATTGGGCTTGATAAATGGAATATTAGTCTTCCAATCAATTTGCTCATTTCTGATCAGACTTGTAACGCCTTCGACACGATCCGATTCTCCGGATTCAAATCTTGGGTGTTACGTCCTTCTTACATATGTAACTTGAAAATTTCTTTCTTTCTTTTATTCATTGTTGTAAACGTCTTTATGAATGTAACAGAATTCCTTATTGGCGTACGCTAACAATTCGCCTATGCACAGACTACTATCTATGGCTACTATAGAGTTTCTTGTAAAACTACAATGTATGGCTATTGTTTTGACTAAAAAACATTTCAGGCTTCCCTACTTGTCTCTCTCAGTCTACTGTGTACATCTTGGAGTACTACTTATTTTTTTTAGGCGCAAACTCAAGCTATAAACATATTGAATTTCTATTCCAATAACTTATGTGCAAACTTTGACATGCCACTTGATTTCCTCTGTATGCATAATAGCCCAGCGCACAGCTTCCTTGGCATAGCCCTAGCATTGTCTCTCGACTCATTTTCTTTTATAGACCTAAAAACAAAAATAACTTTAGTAAGTTCGTATGAACTTAGTGAGCTAAACCTTAGAATACCTTTTTCAATCATTCTATGTTACACATGTTATACTGCACATCCTTGGGTATTTCTTGACCTTTCTTCCTTCTTTGGCGAGTACATTTCTAAGGCTACCATCTTTCTTCCTTTAGAGCCATTTTCCTTCTTTTGTGCGTACTATACTTAACATCTCTTTACCTTCTGTATCCTTTCTTAACTCTTATCTTAGAATTTTTCCATATATTCCTTACTTTAGTACATTCTCTATTCTTACTCTTAACTCATATATTTGCCTCGCCACATACTCTAGCGTACACTCACCTTTCTATTTATTCTTGTAATTATATAGGGTTCATCGTTCATTCAGTATCTGCCCAAAGGCATTGCCTTCAGATGGTCATCATGAAATTCATTCTTCAAATTCCGCCATGAAGGCGTCCTTTTAACAGAATTTTCCACAAGGCATTCTTTTAACAAAGATGACCACAAAGGCATCCTTTTAACAGGGATAGCCACAAATGCATCCTTTTAAAAGAGATAGCCACAAAGGCTTCCATTTAACAGAGATCGCCACAAAGGCTTCCTTTCAAAGATAGCCACAAAGGCTCACTTATACAAAAATTGGTGTTCTTGACGGTATGGATTTACCTAAACTCACCGTCGTGAGGTTTGCCCCTCATCGCTAGTACTTACCCAACCATCTTTTACATATTCCATATGACGTCATGGTCTTACACTATATGGTCTTCAAAGTGTCATGCTCATGGACTTGTCCTTATAAAAGATTTGTGTTTTTAGTCTCGACAAACCCTTTTAGCCTGAGTTTCTTGTTTTTAGTCCCGAAGGACCCTTTTAGTCGACTTTAGAGACAGACACAAACACTTCATGCAGACTCATACTTGACAGACTTATTCCTTTCAAACTTCTTCATGAAGTGACTTACTCATGACAGGCTCTTTCACAATAGACTTGTTCATGTCATCAAAACACACATATGCACACGTTACTCATTCAGACACATTAACCATTTTCCATACGAATCATTCATGCGAGTTCATCAGGCATACATGTCACACAAAATCATCACAGCATACATTTTGGCTTATTTTCACATAAGGTTCTAACATGCACAATACATCTGTAAGAGTCGACTTAGAAACTCACTTGACTTGTGTCTTTAGTAGCTCTAAACAGAATATCTGGGCTTCTATCAAGTAGATCGACAACCCCTAATTGACAGAACATGGGAACTCATCAAGATCTATACACTTAACTCATTTTCTTTCACTTTGAACATCAGAAATCTCTAAATAAGACTTAACCATACTTATTTTACCCAGCTAAACCAACATGCTCCTTAACAGCTTAGTATGTAAGGTTGCAGACCCTACCTTAACAAGGGGCATTTCAGAGCCTAGATTCATTTTTTCAACTCAGCTTGAATAATGAGAGGAATTCTCTCTATTTCTCCCCAATTATAAATAGATATTACTTTTTGAAGAAGTGAGAGAAAGGTCCCTCATTTCTTACCCGAGTTACCTTAATATTTTACCTTTGTCCTTATGGATATTTGACATGCATCTCAATCTTTACAATCCACCTGATAATTGCTTGACAGCTGTAAAGAGATGTGTACAGGAACATATATATTTACATAACATACCTTTATGCCTTAATTCATCCTTTGTCCTTTGTTATTACGTTAGGGCGTAGCTAGTATCTTAACTAATCACACTTGGCGCGTCATGCCTTCTTGGCAACGACCATATTATCCGAGTTTCCTTAATACCTTACTAGACTTCTTTTTCCTAATGATTTATTCTTTCCTAAGGCAGTTTCTTGCCTTAGTCCAATATTGGTTACGCACCCACTTAACATGCCAAGAGCATCAGTGGGGCGGACAACACTTCACCCTTTTAAAGCAACACTTAGTTTACTTATTAAGTTCATAGCTCGACTAATTACTAGACGTTTCCCTACTTATAAGGAAATCTTGTAACAGCCCAATTTTGGGTCTAGTCGGACCATTTGTTTCGGGACCACAAATTTGACGCAGTAAAATTCATTTTTATTATATTTTTACGGTCTACAGTTTTGTGGAATGATTTTTTGAAAATTTCATTCAAAAATTTTGACGTTGGGCACTCAATTTAGTTAAAGGGATTAAATTGCAAAAAAGTGCAAAACTTGAATTCTATATGTTAAAGGTGTCCAATTGCTATGAGATTTTAAATTGGAGATCCTTAGATGGTAATTAGACCATTGGTTAAGTTGGTGGACAAAAATGGACATGATTTAGGTGAAATTTGGGTGTTTTAAAGAAAGGGCATTTTGGTCATTTGGTAATTAAATGAATGAATAAGCAAAATAAAGCCAAAATCTTGTCCATCTTCTTCTCCCATGGCCAAAATTCACTAAGGAAGACATAGCTACGGTTTGTTCATCTTTCAAGCTCGATTGTAAGTCCGTTCTTGCCACATTTTTAATGCTCTTTACATTTTTGAAGTCGTTGTAACCCGATCTATCTATTTCTACCACTAATTTAAGATATGATCAAGGTATAGGGTTTGAACCATGTTAGACATGAGTGTATTTTGATGTTTAATGGTAGATTATGCAAATTTGATGTTGGATAAACAACTTTTACTAAGTGATTTTTTATGAAAATGCCTAAAAGGACCTATTTGTAAAAGTTGAAAAATATGTAGTAGAAGTGTGATTTAATGAAAAATGTGGGCTGTTATAAGTATAAAAATGGTTTGACTAGGCTTGAGTTTTGAAGGAATTGACTATATTTCATTTTACGAGCCTAGGGACTAAAGTGTAAAAAGTTGAAAAGTTAGGGGCAAAAATGTAATTTTTCCATAATGTGATTTTTGGACTGAATTGAATAATGTGAGTATTAAATGAGTTAAATTTACTATTATAGATCAAGAAAAACAAGGTTCGGACCTAGATCGGGGGAAAACAAAGTGTTTGATGATTAGGTCCATTTTCACTATTTTTGTACCAAGGTAAGTTCGTATGTTAATAATGCAGTGTTATATTTGTATTTTAGTGTTTTGATATTGCATGGATTGTATTATTAATTCTATGAGCATATTCGACGAAGTTCTGGCAAGAGAGAATTCCTGGTTGAACCTTAGGAATAGATTAGGATACAAGTGACATGTCACTAGGAACCCATGTAATTATGTGATTTATGTGTCCCGGTGCTGGTCCTGTACGTCCTACCGGTGGCAGGGTATACCGGTATATGTTGCAGATACCTAACAGCTTGTGTGAGCAGTACCACGTAGCTACGTCTTGACTGACAGCTTATGTGAGCAGGCCCGAGGATAGCTCGAGAGCGAGCTTATATGTGTTATGAGATTTGTGGTAGCATTGGCTACATATGTGGCACTTATGTGCAAAGTTATCCGTGTATCCGATAGTATTCCAAGTGGTTCAACTGGTATATCAAAGATGAGAAAGTATGTGATTACGTTATGAGTTAGTGTAGGTATGTACGAAAAACTCAATGGGAATATATTCGGCTTATGATGATCTATTGGTAAGAATATGATTGAGCATGTTATGTTCATGAAGTTTTAATGACATTTATGTTGATTCATGTTATGTTATGCATATGATAAATGTATAATTAATGTTGTTTATTATTTGCATATGAACTTACTAAGCTGTATAGCTTACTCCCTTTCTTTCCCTTATCTTATAGTGTCACCAAGCTAGCTCGGGATTGGAGATCGTCGGAGATCCATTCACACTATCAACCATTATTTTGGGTACCATTGAAATGTCAATATTTTGATTTATGGCATGTATAGGGGACTTGGTCATTTTGTTATGTGTCATATTTGATTTGGCCAAATGTGTTGGCTTATGTTGGTTAGAAGTTCATTTTGTATAAGGCCATTTGAAATTGACTAATATTGGTATAAGTATATTCATATGATGATGCCTTGCATGAATGTGGAAACTTGCATGACTTGCATTGATAGATCATGATGTTTATGCATGTTAGAGGTTAGCATGTGGATGTGATGTTAATACCTTGGTTGTGGATGTTTTGGTTGCCTAAGAATGCCATGAATTGTGCCATTGAATTGGTGTAAGAGTAGGTGTAAATGAGGGTGGCAAATGGCTTGGTAAATAGCCTTATTTTTGTCCACACGGGTGTGTGTCTAGGCCGTGTGTGACACACGGTACGCCCCACGGGCATGTGTTCTGGCCGTGTGTCCCCTGCACCTTAATTTTGAGAAACAGAATGTCAAGAATTGAGCACACAGGCAAAGACACAAGCGTGTGTCTCGGCCGTGTGTGCTACACGGCCTTAAACACGGGTATGTGCCCCGGCCGTGTGAAGTCTTTACCTATTTTATGAAAAATTATGAAAATTAAATTGACCACACGGCCTAGCACACGGGCGTGTGGCAACGCCGCGTGGCACAAGTCGAGCAGCACCTAATTTGAACACGGCTCAGTAGCACGGCGTGTCTCGTGGTCACACTGCAGCGTGTCCCTTGAACCACACGGGCGTGTGACCCCTGTAACATGAAAAATTTTCTATTTTCTAAAGTTCTCGGTTTAGCCCCGAACCACTTCCGAAGCATGTTTTGGGCCTCGTAGGCTCGTATAAGGGACTTTATGATCGAATATGAATGGTTTTAATTTGGATGCAAATTTATAACTCGGAATTGTGTGAATGCTTGTGTTATAAGTCTGGTAATGCCTAGAGCCCTGTTCTGACGTTGAATACGGGTAAGGGGTGTTACAAATCTTGTTCAAACATCGTGGTTTCAAACTAAGCTTAGAGGAGTACCTTGCATTTCTTCTAATCCTATTATCACAAGAAAAGGAAGAGAGAAGATATTTTCTCCTTAACCCAACCCAAGCCTTTATTGAAACTTGTAAAATGTCACATCAGTCATTGGGTGGTCTTATCCAAATCTACAATTTTCAAGAAAACTAATCGAGTACCTACCTTTGGTCCTTAACTATCTCAGTTCTCGTTTGGTTGGTTCCTGACTATTGTTCCATCCATCTTGACTGACTCAAAGATAATCTTATAGGATACTCTACACTGTTGATGTAAACTCACATCATAAAGTTCGTTTCCCTTATCTATAACAGAGTCTGCCCACTCTATGTGCCGTCAAAGATTTTGGGCAAATCCTTCCTAACCCGACACACTTCTTGATCACTATGTGCCAACCTAGTGCTCGCCAACATCAAGGCGTCATAGGCTTGCTCAAAGGGTTCTTATACTTGGTCTAGTTCTAACACTATACCTATTCGAAACTTATCTCATTTGCTTTATTTACCTAAACAATACCCAGACACTAATGCTTCGTC
The DNA here is from genome assembly GCA_025698515.1 of Gossypium sturtianum. Lineage (NCBI taxonomy): Eukaryota > Viridiplantae > Streptophyta > Magnoliopsida > Malvales > Malvaceae > Gossypium > Gossypium sturtianum. The sequence continues at coordinate 51,713,949 of CM046943.1, forward strand.
AGGCGGGGTGTTACAAGTCTAAGGACATATTTAGGTTCGTATACTAATATAAGTTGTCTTTCCATATTACGATTCGATCACATAATACCGCTTAATAATAGTTTAAACATTAGACAACTAGTGAGCAAATATTTACTTTTATTTTGCTTTGCATACAAAAATCATATGAGAACATTTATACAAAGTATATTAATATAATCTAAGAATTGTTATTAACCAATCTATTTAAAAAAATTACAAGTGTACATAAATGAAAATACTACATTTAGGGCACCAGATCCAACAATTCGTGTTAATAGTCAGGCGGTTGATGCTCCCTCGCACTACCTCCAAGTTTGGCATGGCCTAATCTCACAATGTCCAGTGCTCCATTTGCCTTGGCTGAAAAGGACGTGCACACTCCTTAACATTTGGAAGGCCTAGAGATGCCTCGTCAACTCTAAGATTGTCGATAGAAGGATCAACAATTAGGGGCTATATCTATGGTAAGGCTCCCTTTGGAGGTTGGCCTCGTCATGCGTTCATTATCAACATTTCCAGGTTAGGTTTAAACGGACTAACTCGTTATTGTCTCGAGTCATACACCAAAGCTACAACCAAGAGAAACACTTATGAATAAAAGACTACTCAATCATGAAAACAAATAGACAAAAATAAAGAAAGCTTCGTATCTATATAATTAACTTTGGCTAATTATCTTCCTAGACAAGCAAGCAACAATCACATAAATCAACTCAATCACACACAAACTCCTAAGCAATGATGCCAACAACTTGGTCGTGCCCCGGCATGCATGCGTTGAAGCTATAAGTCAACAAAAATACAATAAAAAAATTAGCAATGTACTGCAAGTGTTATAGGTCAGTTGTAATATTTTAAAGTGTCACAATGGAATACTTCGAGTATTCCTAATTGTAACAACCCAATTTCGGTGAAATCGGAACAGTGGTTTCGTGACTATAAATTCGAGCCGAAAATAAAATTTTATTTTATTTTATTATATGGACCGAATTATGTTAGAAAAGTCATGTGAAAATTTTGATATGAAAATTTTACCGATTATGTGTTTAATTACGGGAAGGACTAAATCGCATAAAATGCAAAAGTTGAATTCTAGTAGCTATAAGGATTAAATAGCTATGGAATTCAAAACTAGAGGTCCTTATATGGTAATTAGACCATTAAAGAGAATTATGTAGATATTTTGGTATGACTCATCCATGGAAAAATAAAAAAAAGGCTAAGGACTAAATTAGAAAGATGAAAAGTTATTAAATGACAATTTAATTAAATGAAAAGAAAACACTTTCATATCATCTTCCCAAAATATTTCCATGGAAACCCTAGGAGAGAGGAAGAAGACTTATCAAGCTTATTTGGGTAAGTAATCAAGCCCAGTTTTTAATAATTTTGATATTTTTGAAATCGGGATAGCTTAATCTATCTATTTGGGGGATTAATTTGAAAAGTTATCAAGGTGTGAAATTTGGGTCATGGATGAATATGATGAAAATTAGAAATTTATGGTAGAAAATGAAAGGTTGTTGATAGATAAACAACTTTTACAAAGTGATTTTTTGATGAAAATATGATTTAGGGACTAAAATGCAAAGTTGTGAAATTTGATGAAAAATTCTGAAATTTTATGAATACATGTGCTGTAAATTTTGTAATGGGATTTTGGTTAGGCTTTGAATAGGGAGTAAATTGCACTAGTTTCATTTTCCGAGCCTAGGGACGAAATGGGAATTTATAGAAAAGTTAAGGGCAAAATGGTAATTTTGCCTAGGATGAAAATTGAGTCCACTTGAATAAGAAATATGATAAATTGATGTTAAATTTACTCGTATAGATCCGGATAGACCAGATTCGGAGTTAGAACGAGGAAAGAGGAAAATGTCAAATTAGTAGATTTTACGTACACAAACATTGTCGAGGTAAGTTCGTGTAACTAAATTGTATTTATTTACATGCTTGCATTGATTGTGTTTATGTAAATTGTATAAAGGTCATAAATATGTGAATTGATTACATATCCGATCAAGCCCGATAAACGAAAAATGTTTAAATCCCGGTTGAATAAAATGGAAAATCGATGGATATGTGATTTCCTGAAATGAATGAGGTTCTGCATTTGTTGCTGACGGGATTTAGCTCGGACGAGAAATCCTATTGACCTCATTATACAAAAGATTTAGCCCGGACGGGTAATCCTGATATAAGTCCTCTCGAGCATATGTTATGGATTGGATTTAGCCCAGACGAGTAATCCAAATCAAGCTCCTTAGAGTATATGTCATAAAAAGGATTTAGCCTAGACTGGTAATCCTGTTGTATACATGTGTGGCTCGAGAGCGTACTCCCTGAAATAGTACCTTATGGGTACCATTGAAACGAATTGACGAATCCTGATTTGTACACCACGAGTGTAGTACCTATGTATCCATCGATATTTCAGATAAATTCAACGGGTAAAAGTTCTTGACATGAGAAGATATGAATAAGAAATGAGTTATTACACGTAGTTGTCTGAAATCCATGAAAATGATGCTACATGACAATTGACAGATGAAAACATGAGATGATGATATTTGTACACGAGATTCATTTGATGAATATGTTCATCATTGGTCATAGACTTGTACACTTTGAGTGTACTACTACTCGTGTGACATTGACATTTCAAGTAAAATGCGTAAAGTTTTGATATGAAATAATCGGAACTCGAGATGTGTTATATGAAAATATACTTGAGACATAGCAATGTGATTTATACATGTTGTGGAAAGCATATGTGCATGGAAACTTGATTGTTATTGAGCCCATGGCTGTGTGCACAAGTCAGAGAGTTACACGGGGTCGAGCATGGCCTGTAGCACGGGCGTGTCCCAGGGTCACACGGGCATGTCCCTTGGACCACACGGGCGTCTGAGCCCTGTAACTTGAAAAAAATTTGAAATGTCGTGAAAAATTCTTAGAGTTTCCAATTAAGTCCCGACTCGATTCCAAAGCTCATATTGGGCCTCGAGGGTCCATTTAAGGGATGTTATGAATAATCTCGGTAAATGAATAGTAATTGACATAAATTATTTGAAAATGTTCTGAAAGTTCCGGTAATACTCTGTAACCCTGTTTCGGCGACGGACACAGGTTAGGGGTGTTACATTTAGATCTAACCCAAGAGAGCTCGGGGACAAGGTGATTAATATGGAACAAGCATGAAAATAGGAAGTCTAGCTAACTACTCGCTAAGTATCATATTACACAAATCATATTCAAGGGGTAACTACACTAATTGACCACCTAACACTAAAAAGGACTAAGTTGAAAAATAGTTAAAATTGTACAACTAACAATTCAGTGAACACAAGCGGTTGGTTGACTTCCATGTTGCTGATTAGTTTTTGGATTAGGGATCTAAAAAGTTTAAACTCTCCTCTCAGTCTCACCTACCTAAAATTCACTTAAAGTTGTCAATTCTAAGTTTTGAAGTTTATTCGATTTAGTTTAGTTTTTACGATTTAGTCCCTTTACCAAAAACTAGCCAAGCAACAATTTCATCAACCAACCACCATAGATTTATTTACCACTGATCATCATCATGCAAAGAATAGTCAAACACATACTCAAATAGTTCATTAAAATAAACACAAGAGTAAGGTTAGAGAAAGCTTAGGAATTTCATGATTGGTGCTTTGAAGAGGATGATGACAACAACAATGGAGGTAGAAACACAACTAAAGTAAAGATTTTTATGCTATTCAAAGTAAATAAAAAGGAAATATATTGAAGGATTTGAATAGGAATCCAAATACAAAGTTAATTTGAGTACCAAATTGCAAAAGAAGTGACAAGCTACAGTAAAAAATAACTAAACTAACAACGACGTCAACTAAGCTCAGAAAAGTAAATGACCTAAACCTAAAAATGGAGAATAAATTAACAACCAAGCTAAAAAGATGAAAGAAAGTTGGCTTCTTTAAGTTGACAACCAAAAGGGTATTCTAACAGATGAGAAATTCAACCATAACATTGACAAAATTGCCCTTTAAATTGTGTGTTGACTTGGTTGGTGTTGGACAAAATATTACCCCTAAAACAATTTTTACCCCACCAGGCAATAGTGTTGCGACACCCGCGACAGTGGCATAAGTGTGGCTCTAGGGACTCTTGATGTCACGACATCCATTGGTCAGTGTCATGACATCCCTGTTGGTGCTCACGATTTCTCCACTTTAACAACCTTCAGTGATATCACGACTTAGAAGCTTAGTGTCGCGACTTTGGGCTCGATGTCGTGACACCACACTCTCATTGTCGCGACTCTGTCGACAGTCCTTTCCTACTTGATTTCTCCTTGAAGTTTTGCACCATCGAGGCAAAATGATTCGCTGCTGCGACTTCCATGACATCAATTGTAACACCCTTCACCCGTATTCATTGCCAGAATAGGGTTACGGAGCATTACCGGACTTATTACACAATTAAACATGCATTTCTCATACATTTATCCATTCCAAATATAAATCAATCACAATCATTCACATTGTCCCTAATACGAGCCTACGAGGCCCAAAACATGCATTCGGGGTGGTTCGGGACTAAACCGATAACATAATGAATTTTTAAAAACTTAGAAAATTTCTCAAAATACAGGAGACACACGCCCGTGTGGCCCAGCCGTGTGTCTCACACGGCCAAAGACACGTCCGTGTCACAGGTCATGCGGACATTCGAAATGGGATCACATGGCCGTGTCCAAAGCCGTGTTCGACCCCATGTAACTCCCTGACTTGGGTAACACGGCCAACCACACACCCGTGTGACCAGCCCATGTGCCCTTCGAAATGGCCACACACGCCCGTGTGCCCTTTGAAATGGTCGAAATGGCCACACACGCCCGTGTGCCTGGCCGTGTGCTAGGTCATGCCAAACCTGTAGGGTATACTGACTTATGCCACACGGCCAAGTCACACGCCCGTGTGCTGAGCCATGTAGAGCATACTGACTTGATTTCTAATTAAACACCAGGGGACACGCAGCCGTGTCACTTGACCGTATGTCACACACGACTGAGACACACGCCTATGTCTCTGCCCGTGTGGACAAAAATAGGCTATTTACCAAGTCATTTTGCTCACCCAAATTGCATACACCTACACAAAACCAATTGGCACAAAACAAGGCATAAATAGGCATTCAAACCAACCTCAACCAAGCCTAATTCATGCTAATTCCATACCATCAACCATAAGACAAACATGTGTCAAAATAAGTAATACAATTTCATACCAAAATCACATTCACAATTCATCTAAATGGTCACTTTCAATTATGCATCAAATTACCTAAATCACAAGCAAACCAATCTCAAATTTCAACCATTTAGTATCCATAATGCCAATTCTCAACAAGCATCATAAATCAACCATCAAACACATAAAAAAGGCCATATGCACATATATATACATCACTAAATATGTCAAAATAAGCCAACTCACATGGCTATTAACATAACAAACCATTCAACCATTTACAAGCCAACTTAAATGGTTAAATCCATTATCAACATATACCAAAATGACTATATCTCCTATACATGCCATATAACCAAATACATAAGTTCAAATGTACCAAAGTGATAGCTTGATAGTGTGATGAGATCTCCGACGATTCCCAAATCTGAGCAAGCCTTGATATCACTATAAAACACAGAAAAATAAACAGAGTAAGCTATAAAGCTTAGTAAGTTCGTATAATAATTAACTCATCTTACCATACATGCACAATTTAAGAAATTAAACATAACATGATGTAATTCATATTGATGCACAAACCTATCACATAATCATTCACAAGGTTAGATATGAATTTCACAATTTCTTCGATTCAATACTAGTACAGTTCATGTGCATACCTGTACCATCTCGTATCAATCTCATACTAATCCGAATCTCTAATATACTTATTGAACCATTCGAAATACTATCAGATACTCGGTAATCTCGCACCCTAAGTGCCAATACATAGCCGAAGCTATCTCAATCTCATATCACATATAATGCTCACTCTCGAGCTATCAACGGGTCTGCTCACACAAGCTGACGGTCATGACAAAGCTACACGGTGCTGCTCACACAAGCTGACGAGAACCCACAACACATGCCGGATAACTCAGCCACCGGTAGGACGTACAGACCAGCACCCAAATCACATAACCCCTAATGACATGTTATTCATATCCTAATCTATTCCTAAGGTTCAACCGGGATTTCACACTTGCCGAATCGTCGTCGAATATATCCGCAAGGTCATATTCAAAATTCATTCAATATTAAAGCATTTAAAACATAATTATAATAATGCTTATTACATACAAACTTACCTTGAATGCAAAAACGACGAATTTGATCGATTAATCCAACACTTTGTTTTTCCCCCGATCTAAATCTGAATTTCACTTTTCTTGATCTATATAATATCAAATTCAGCTTATTTAATTATCCTTCTATTCAATTTAGCCCAAAAAGCATATTATAGCAACTTTACACTTTTGCCCCCAATATTTCAACATTTTTACAATTTAGTCATTATCTCATAAAAAATACAAATTCATGCAATTCAACCTATACCCATGCTAGCCTAATTTCAATTAAGTCCCTAGCAACCCATATTTTTCATTTATTTCACAATTTAACCACAAAATTTCAACATTTCTCAATTAAATCCCTAAATGACAATTTTGTCAAAAATCACTTTACAAATGTTGTTTATCTAACAACAAGCATACATTTTCTATCATCAAACATCAAAATACACCTATATTCATCAACGGAAAAACCCTAAACCTTTAAAAATTTTGCAAATTAGTCCCTGGGCTAGCTAGATTAAGCTACAACGATCTCAAAAACATAGAAATTATTAAAAACGGGACGAAAATCACTCACCAATTAAGAAATGAAGTAGCCGAACCAAGGAACCCTAAAAATGGTTTCTTCTTCCTTCAATTTCGGTGGATGAATGCACTAAAGAAGATGACAATGTTGTTTTTTTATATTTTACTTAAGTTAATTTATTAAATTACCTTTTTAACCTTATTAATAAACCATTAAAAACACCTAATACATGTCCAAGAATGTCCACTAACTTTATAAATGGGTTAATTACCACATAAGGACCTCCACTTTAATATTCCATAGCTATTAGACACCTTTAGCTATTAGAACACCACTTTTGCACTTTACGCGATTTAGTCCTTTTTATAAAATTAAACACTCAAACGATAAAATTTCTAAACGAAACTTTCACAACATCATTTTATCATGCTATAAACATTAAAATAATAATAAAATAATTATTTCAACCTTGGATTTGTGGTCCCGAAACCTCTGTTCCGATTTGACTAAAAATGGGTTGTTACATCAATGTCGCGACACCCACGTTGAATATTGTTTTCCTCAAGGTCGGGCCATTGCCGTCTCCTTACACCAACTCAAACACATCATCAAGTTTCCCATGGCACCATTTTGCCAATTTGGGTCTCAAAAGGAATAAAACTAAACAAAAACGATTTTTAATGATAAACACTAAAAGTCAACAAAAGTTTGTAAAAGACTCGTAAATTGCTTGAGAATAAGTCCTCGAATGTTAAGGAGGGCCTAATTTGACGTATCAAATTACAACAAATCAGTAATCTTTTATAAAAATATTTAATTATAATTTGATTGTTTTATCTTTATTTCTAAATTCTGGTTTGGATTTGGGTCAATCTTAATTTCAGCTTTTTTGGCTTAAATTTTTTTCAGTTTCAAACTGTTTTGAGTTCTAAGTTTTTCGAGTTGTTTTTTTCTTTTTTTTAACTTTTCGATTAAATCATGTTTAAACGGTTTTGGGCTTAAATTTTTTCGAATTGGATTCTCGAGCTCAAACCCATTTTACTATCTCTACTTAACACTATCCTAAACTTACTATCTCTACTTAACACTATCCTAAACTTACTTGTAAACTTTTTTTATTAACAGAATAATTAGCTATTTTATAATACTCAATTAGCTAATTAATGTTTGAGAAATATTGTGTTATTTTAACGCAACTATTCCTAATACAATAGGCTATCTGTGTATTATACAAATTTGAATCATTTGTCATGTTCAGAACGAATGCAAAAGGCAGCAGGAAGAGATTTGAAGTAAAATTACTTCTAAAATTTATTGGAAAATTATAAATTTATAAATGATAAAGAATTACCTTAAGCATTTTATAATTCAATTTTATTTTTTTTTCCTTCACCCTTGATGTTTTTTTTAATTGTATTATGATCTAGACTTTTCATATGTCTGTGTTGTGCCTTATATTGCCCGATCTTTTAATAAATATATATATATATATATATATATATATAACATTTAATGCATTTTTTACTCATAAACCTCATATACCACTAACAAAAAATAGAAAAAGAGTTATAAATAAATTAAAATTTATTTTTAAAGATTAATATTTGATACATTAACTGTGCATAATCTTATCTATTAAATAATAACAAATCATTAAAAAAAAATTAAAACTAAAATTATGTTGTTTCTTTTCTAATGTGGTGTCATCACTAATAATATATATGCATTCTCTCAATGCATCAAATATATATCTTATTTTTAATTATGTTTAAATTAAATTTTCAATATTTATTTATAAATTACCTATTTTTTTATTTAATAATTGATACATGAGAATTATACATTGAAAATGCTTCAAATTTTATCTCATAAAAAGTATACATCAACAAGCTAAGCTTATAAATTTTTTTATATAAAAAAAATGGAAATAGAAGCGCCTTCATGTAGACAGATTTGACACCAAAAAAGAAAGAAAAGAAATATGGGCAAAAAGAACATGGGTCATGCAAAAACTTAAGGGGTTCAATTCTCATTAATTTTGTTTTTTGTTTGTTTTCGCTTTGCAATTAAATAAATGGTAGAGACATGGATTGAATTATACAACTTGCTCTAAGATCTGCTCACTTTTTTCATCGTTTTTCCTACTAATTTTTCATATGAACTGATCCCCCAAAGAAGGTCCAACCAGCAACACCAACCATCCCTCCCTGAATTTACAATTATTTCCTAAAACATCTACAGCTGCCACTGTCTTGTTGGAACTCAACATAATTGGCCCTTAAATCCTCTGCTTTTCTAACAAGGAGAAAAGCCTGGCATTGCCCCTATCTACAGACAGTGAGTTCATCCTTAGACAATAAATTGTTAATTGAACCATAAGGGGAGCGGCGAAACATCTAAAATCGAGTCTTCAATTGGTACTGATATCGAATTCAATCTCTAAATAACCCGTACCCCTTCCCCTTATCAACAAAAAAAAAATCAGAGAACAAATGGAGACGATTTATTCCTTCTATTGCTGCAAGGAAGCCAGTCTTTCAACAAGAATGTCTAAGGCTTCCTTCATCCACCAATGCTGGCATACATCCCTTGCTTCTTTCACATTCATCTGAACAAAATTAAAAAAAAAAAAATTTTAAAACCATGATTCGTATGTACTTAAAAGTAGAACCCAAGATTTATTAGATTAATGGCTTACCCAAGTCCTTTGGCGAACATTCTGCTCAGGCCAGAAATCAAGTTCCTCCTTCACAAGCAAAGGGAACATGTAACCTTCATAAAATGTGCCATGGCTTTTGCTTATAAAGTACCATTTGCCCAGTTCACACTGTGTTCATCAAGTACAGAACTAAATCAGTACTTTTGGGGTGGAGGGGGATTTTGATTTATTTAATAATATAAGCAACTGCAGGACAGTAATAACAGTAAACCAACCTCAACATTGCCTATAACTCCAGCTTCTTCAATTGACTCTCTTAAAGCAGCTTCTTCTATGGATTCATCAAGCTCCCACCCACCCTGATAATAAAAAAACAAAGAGAAACATGGTTAATATTTGCATAATTTAATGGACACTTCAAATGGCAAAAGAAAAGGATGTTTGTATGTTTGTTTGTACCTTAGGGAACATCATTTTTTGACCTTTTTGTGAGGAGATTACAAGAACCTCTAACTCATCACTAATGGTTCCATCACTGCTACATTTGAATCTATAGGGAATGCACCTGCAATCACCAAATTAATGAGCTTTTGCATCATTCATTGTTAAGTTTCTTTTTCTTCTCTTTTCTTTTTTTCATAGCATGAAAAATCTGACCAGAATACAAAGCCAGCCAACTCTTGATAGAACCCAACATGGGAAAAAGAACAAAACTCACCCGACGACCTGGCGGCGACCGAGGTTGTCATAACGCTGCAGGTGCCTTCCCGTGCGAGAAACCAAGCAAACCATCCTCAAAGAAGTCGAAACAAACAATTGAAAAATAATGTCGAAACGATTCAAAGAATAAAGAGACAACAATTTTCAGAAGCAAGCGAAATTTTATATTAACAAGGACCCAACTCGTTGCCTTTGGAGTATGACAACAATAACCTCAGAGGTTTGAAACTGGAAATGGAAGATGTTGGAGCAAAACTAGAAAGGGTATTTATAGAAGGAGAAAAGAGAGAAAATTAAGAAGTAGTGAGTAACAATAATGCTGCGAAAATTGTTTAAAATTAGAAATGGTAGGTGATAAGTTGAGACGCGTCTCTTTCTATGAGCTACGATGCCTTTTCGTTTACAAGGATGGAATTTTCACATATTTTGGAAACTAATTATAAAATTGATGAAGAAGGGAAATAAAAAATGTTAAGAGAGTTGATTTTCTAAGGTGTTTTAGCCAACACGGACACGGTAGATACTCTAATCTGATGTAGAACCCGTTGACCCTAAAACAACAACAGGAGCATGTGTTGGAGCAATGCCTATTTCTCAACTTTTTTCCTCTTGTCGGCTGTTCTCCTTTGAAAGATTTAAATAATAGAAAAAACAAAAAGAGAGGAAAAAGTCTATGGGGTCTGCTGTTTTCCCTTGTCTAATCTAGTTATAAGTGTGGTTACCAGTGGTTTTGTTTAATGAAAACCTTTGGATTGTGAGCTACCATGGCAACTTTTTTCAAAGTGTAATATTACCTCCTCCATTTCTCTTCAACTGTACAAGCAAATAATCTTTTTTATTAAACTACTTTATATTATTTTTTAAAAGAAATTTAGAAGCATTTTCAAAATGAAAAACAATTAATAGAATTTTATAACAAAATGTACAATTTTAATGTGACACTGTCATTTTTTTTGGTGAAAAAAAATAATAAAAAGAAAGTATCAACTACTGAAAGATTCTAAAGGTTGTCTTGTTGGATAGCCGTAACTGCCAAATCAGGAGGTACTTCAAATATCTGAAGGAAGGTCTGCCAAGGAAGACTAATCTTTACCAATTGATCTGCAATTAAATTACACTCCCTAGGAACATACTTGATTTCTGACTGACCTTCAGAGCGCAAAATACATTTAACTCTTCTGAGCAAGGTAATACTGGAGTTCACCGACTCCTCTATGGACAAGGCACTAACCACCTCAAGGTTATCTATCTGAATCCTGACTTTCTTGTAGCCCTTATTTAATAAAATGAGAATTTTGTCAAGAATATCCCAAAGTTCTGCCTCCAAAGGCTATCATCTTCCCAAATAATGATTAAAGCCCAAAATCCAATTGCCAGCCTGATCACGAACCACCCCACCTGTGATTGCATTTTCGGAAGCTCTAGCCATTGCTCCATCATAAAATAAATAGACCCAATTGCCTTCATAATGGGAATGAATTTCTAAATGTGAAACTGTCATTTAAAATTAAAGAAATAGATATTAATACATTGAATTTTTTTTTTACAAATTTAACGACTCAATTTTGACTAATACAATAATTAGAAAAAGTAATGAGACAAATATGGCAACTTCAACAATACAAAATATACATTAAACTTTATGCTTGATACCTCTTTTGACCTCTTTATTATAGTAAAATTATCGCTTTGATATTTGTACTATTTTTTTAACAATTTGGGTCTTGTACTTTATTCTTATTATTAGTTTAGCTCCTATACTTTAATTCTGTAATTCCATTAACTAACCCAAGTTTCCGTTAAAAAAATGTGCCAACCAATGACACACTAACATGTGTCAAAGAAAAAATAAAAAATTCACTAAAAAATAACAAATTCAAAAAAATTCATTAAAAATTCAAAAATAGAAAATAAAGGTCAAAATAGGATGTTTTTGTTTTGAAGAAAGGTATAGATACACAATTTTCCGATGTAGTGAAATTCGTTTTTGGACAAAATTTTTAACATTTTTTTTTTATTTTGAATAATTTTTTTTGAAAATAATCATTTTTTCTTTTATAAGTTGATGTCATCTTAGGGTTTGATTGGATATTTTCAACTTGAACGATTAGGCTTCCAAAGGTGAGGACATCATTTGAGTATATAAAAAATATTTATATTTAAAGATGTTTTTTTATATAATAATTAAAAAATATGTTATTATATCTGATTGTTGCATGCAATTATATTATTTTGTGATTTGTGATTGTTCTGAGATGAGTCAAGCCAGCGTTATTTTGAGGACGCAACGAGGGCATCGTGATAGTAGGTGGGGGAGAATTTCATAGGCTGCAGATCAAAACCCATGACGAATGTGCATAGAACGTCCCATGGAGGTCAACTGATGAAATGAGGCTCATTCGACCTGCTTGAACTAGCCCGACACGTGGAACATATGGAGAAGCCCATTTACTTGAAGCATCGGTGGCCTAGTAAAATACTCTAGTAAAACTAGAGTTACCAGGGTAATTAATGTAAATCCTAAGGGACAAACATGTATTGAGTTTAAATCCCTTTGTAGATAGGCACAAATCTTGACCATCGATGTAACTCAATCTATACCGTTGAATTTGGGGGAGCTCAACTATAAATAGAGGTATTCCCCCTTAGTTGTAAACCTTCAAAGTAATAGAATATTTTTTTAGAACATTTACTCAAACACTTGATTTGCGCTATTTTTCTATGACTTTTTTGTTCTCTCGTTGCTCTTTCGTTTTGAGTTTGCTTCCACTTTGCTTCGATGCCTTAGAGAATTTTTGTGATAATTCTCATGTCTCGAGAGTAAGGCTGACTTAAGCAGATTTGAACCCAAGAAATCGTCTAAGGTTGGGAGATTTTCCAGACTAAAGTTATAGCCCCGTGATAATTGGTATCTAAGCTAGTGTTCAGAGGAACCAATTGATATGACAAAAGGAGTATAAGAACAAGTTGAACCGATGGAGACATGTGGGAGAAGTAAAAAGCTAGTAGCTCAAGGGATATGCTGTCATCTTTGGAAGTAAAGGTTGCCAAACTTGAAGGCTCCAAAGAGGATGTGAGGAAGACCCTTGAAATAGTCGAGGGATGCACTGGTGAGTTGGACCTGATGAAAGAACAACTCAAAGACTATATGATGGAAGCTCTTAGTTCCAATCGGGACGTGATGAAATAAGCTCTCAATATCGCCAGTGGTGATCAAACAGAGAAGAATGAAGCTCTCAAAGCCATGGTAACGGCTTGAAGGAACATGTTGCAGAGCTCAAGGGGGAGTTTACTATCTGTAAAGTTGCTCAAGGTAATGGGATATTGGCTCCGAGATTGAAGCAACGCAAAATTGATGTTCCCAAACCAAAAGAGTTTAATGGGACAAGGTCAACAAGTGTAACACCCCTTACCCGTATTCGACACTGGAGCCGGGTACGAGGTATTACCGGACTTAACTTACTTAGATCATACAAAATCGACCATAAATTTCTTTTTAACTTTAAAACTCTTCATTCATAATCATATAGACCCTATTACGGGCCTACGAGACCTGAAAATACAAATAAAGCAAATCCGGACGGAACCGGAAACTTACAAACACTTAGAAATTTTTTACTCAAAACAGGGCCATACGCCCGTGTGGAAAGGAACACACCCGTGTGGGCAGGCCGTGTGGTCTCACACGCCTATGTTCCTAGTCCGTGCGGATTTTATTTTTCATTTCGAACCTACAGGGGTTTTCACACGGCCTGGCACACGCTCGTATCTATGGCCCGTGTCCCTCACACGGCCATGACACGCCCGTGTCTTATCCCGTGTGTGAAAACCTTGACATTCTGTTTATGACATCAGCAGACACTTAGGGTCACATGGCCGAGTCACACGCCCATGTGCTAGCCTGTGTAACGAATTCAATTTTTTGCAAATTAGATGCAGGGGACACACAGCCAGGCTACACGCCCATGAGGCAGACCGTGTGTCATACACGGCCTAGACACACACCCGTGTGTCTACCCATGTGGACAATTATAAGGCTATTTACCAAGCCATTTGCCATCCTGAAGAGCAACCACACTTATACTATTTCTAGCAACACAATACATAACAATAATGCACCTCTAATATTCTCAATCAAGACATCCATACCACAAATTCACACTGCGTTCACCATGCATATACTTCACACCTTACTCATTCAATTGCACAAGCTTACACTTCATGAATTTCATCATCATTGAATAGATATAACTTGACAAGTATTGGCCAATTCCAATGGCCAATTACAAAATGAAATAAGTAACATTAATAGCCAACACTTTGGCTAACCAATATGACATATAACAAAATGACCAAGTTCCTATACATGCCATACCCAAAATAATCAAACTTTACTATACCCAAAAGAATAGCTTGATAGTATGAATCGAGCTCCGACGTCCTACGATCCCTGAGCTAGCTTGGCGATACTACAAGAAAAGGGAAAAGAGAGGGAGTAAGCATAAAGCTTAGTAAGTTTGCATGTAATAGATAACAACATAAAATCTTGTAATAATATCTACATATTACATCATGGATTAACACAAAATTCTCAAGTAACATAGACATGGCTTACTCATGCTCACTCTTACCAACCACATATCACATACCGGACTCATTTCTCGTGAGTTTAGCATATGTACCTGTATCACTTCATCATATAACTTTAGCCCTCTTCTCATCTTTAACATAAACTTTATCACCTTACCCCGTTGAACCACTTGGAATATCGAGGGATACCCGAAAATTGTCACCCACATAGTAAGATGCCAATGCCATATCCCAGATATGGTCTTACACGAGATCGTGTATCGATGCCATGTCCCAGACATGGTCTTACTCGATTTCATACCGAAGCTAGGTCCCAAACGTGGTCTTACACGGAGTCACTAATCGATGCCGATGCCATATCCCAGATATGGTCTTACACGAGATCTTATTAATCTCATGTCGTGACAAGAGTATCCTTTCTATTCCCAAGGTTCAACTAGGACTTCGACATAATAAAACTTCATCATATTTTCATTTAAATCTCATTAACCAATTTCATAGAAAGAATATACACATCTCACGTAATATCAAGCATTTAAAAGCATAATAACATGATGTTGATTTATTACACACAAACTTACCTCGATACCAAAATATAGAGATAGTTGTTCAGTTTAGCCCACCACCTTGTTCTTTCCTCGGTTTAGGTCCGAACTTCGTGTTTCTTGATCTATAATAAAAATTTTCACTTATTTAATCATCACATTGACTAAAACAGCCCATGATTCATACCTTGGAAAAAAATATAATTTTACCCCTAAACTTTCACATATTTGCAAAATGGTCCCTAGGCTCGTATGATGAGATTTGTTCATTTTTCTCACACTCAAGCCTAGCCGATTCATACCCTCTCTTACAACTGCCCAAGATTTCAACTATTTTACATTCTATACACATTATTTCATTTTTTTGCAAATAGGTCCTTTTCATCAATTTCACCAAAAATCATCTAGAAAAAGTTGTTTATCACACTTCAAACTTTCAAATTCTACCACTAGACATCAAAATACATGTATGTCATCAATGGGTAAAATTTTAAACACAAACCCTATGTAACACCCCTAACCCGTAATCGTCACCGAAATAGGGTTAAGAGGCATTACCGATCATTTTGGAACATTTAAATTCATTTCACATCAAAACATAACAATTCACAGCCATATAGTCCCTTAATTAGGTCTACGAGACCTTAAACATGCATTAGAAAAGAGTCGGGACTGTAACACCCCATACCCGAGTCTGAGACTAAGACTGGATACGAGACATTACCATGCTTGAACTCACTTAAACATGTACTTACGGGCTATAAAATTTCGTTCTGAATTAAAAACTTCTCTTTCTTAGTCAAATAAGACATTTCATGGGCCTACGAGGCCTCAGACTTACGTCCCGAAACTTTCGGAGCTCATCTGGAAACTTTCTCTCGAAATAGGGGTCACACATCCGTGTGACTTGGGACACGCTCGTGGACCCCTAAAACATGCCCGTGTCTTTCACCCGTGGTGAATACTGGCAAATTACACACGGCCTGGACACGCCTGTGGCCCTGGCCCGTGTACCAAACCTTGGCATTCTGACTTATTCACACGGTCTATACACACGCCCGTGTGCATTAGCCGTGTGACAATTCAATTACTAAGTGTAAAGTGCAGACTTCACACGCCCAGGGCACACGCCCATGTGCTAACCGTGTGGTACACACGGCCTAAACACACGGCCGTGTTATTAGCCCGTGGTCTATCCTAACTTAAAACACTAATGTGCAGGGGACAAACGGCTTAGACACACGCCCGTGTGTCCATCCGTGTGGGCACTTAGAGGCTATTTACCAAGCCAACTGCCACCCTGAAATCAAGACCAAACCCATGCTCAATTCAGCAACTCAAGTATTACATCTAACATGAACAAGGATGCATACTTCATTGATAGACTAAAACATACATAAATAATCATTCATGACTCATCTCTTTGGCCATATACAAAAAGAATACTAAGCTTGATAACCAACACTTTGGCTAATTTTAAAACATAACTCAAAATGAAACGCTTCCTATACATGCCATACTTAATATAAACACTTGGCTATACCAAAATATCGATTGATAGTGTGCTCCGAGCTCCGATGACGATGATCCACGAGATTAGCTAGGCGGGACTACATGGAAAGAAAGAATAAAGGACGTAAGCATTTAGCTTAGTAAGTTTGCATGTAATTCTCATAGCAATATATTTGCTTAACATTAACCATTCATCATAAACAATGGCATTATGAATCTCAAGTATTTAAGCTTACTTACTCTTACTGAATCTTACATATCTCATGGTACTTACTATTCTCATGCTCGTAAGGTAAACAATATACCTGTATCACTTGATCACATAGATCAGTATACTTTACTATGATAAGTATAATCTCAACTTCATCATTCATATCATGAATAATAATCTTAACTAGCATAACTTGATAATAACTTTACTTACTTAACTTTCTTACTATATCATTTGAGCTTTACTCTCTTGCCCGATGAATTTCTATGAATAACCGAGGATACTGAATCTCATCCCACATAACTCGATGCCAAAGCCATATCCTCGATATGGTCTTACATGGGATCTCTCATCTTGGTATTGATGCCATGTCTTGACATGGACTTACTCAAAGTCTTCCTTGTGTGTTCCCTTGGGAACTTACCATTGCCATGTCTTGACATGGTCTTACTAGGTATCTTTACTCATGAACTAGTCAATGCCGAGCCTTGGCTTGGACTTACATGAAATCTTTCTTGTTACTCACCAATGCCATGCCTTGGCTTGGACTTACATGGAATCTCTACCTCATGATAGCTTTTCAATGCCAAGACTTGTCTTGGACTTACATGACATCTTTGCTTGGAGACTCACCAATGCCATGCCTTGGCTTGGGCTTACATGGGTCTTCATCTCATAATAACTCTTCAATACCAAGACTTGTCTTGGACTTACATGATAACTTGCTTAATTGCCGATGCCATGCCTTGGCTTGATCTTATACGAACTTTCTTATCTCGTGTGGTAGATCGAGTATCCTAAGTAATTCAACTTCAATCGGGACTTTCTCATGCTTAGTCTCATTAATTTCTTTATTTAACATAGCAATAAGCATTTCTATGGTGATAATGTACATTATACTAAGCAATTCAATGATAATAATCATAAAGCTTAGAAATCATACAAACTTACCTCAATATACAAAATGTATGTAGATATGCAATTTAGTCCTCGACTTTGTTCTTGCCTCGGTTTCGATCCGGGCTTCATTTTTTCTTGATCTATAATAATAATTAGATCATTTAATACTCACATTGACTAACTTGACTCTTAACTCATAGTTTGGCAAAAATTACTATTTTGCCCCTAAATTTTCTCTTATTTGCACTTTTGCCCCTAGGCTCGTAAAATGATTCTCATTTAACTTTCTTAAACATCATGCTTAGCTGAATCATTTTCTCTACTATAAGAATCATCAATTCTCACTATTTCTAATAGGTATGACCAATTTCATAACTATTACAAATTAGTCCATACTATCATTTTTCATGAAATTCACTAAGGAAAAGATGTTTATCTAACATCAAACTCTCATAAACTTCCATAAAATATCATTTTACATGCATGATACACATGGGTAGATTTTTGAACATGCTTCTTAGTTCATCTTATAGCTAAAAATAGCTAATTCATAATACGAGGACTCCAAAAATACGAAGAATATTAAAAACGGGGCTAGGATGACTTACTTGCAAGCTTCAAAAATTTGAAGAACCCTAGCTATGGAGTCTCCCAATTTTCGGCACAAGGAAGAAGATGAATGAAATTTTTATCATCTTTTTCCTATTTTAATCATTTAATTGGTAAATAACCAAAATGCCCTTCTCTTTAAAAATTTACAATTACTAACTCATGTCCATTTTTGTCCAAAACTTATAATTTGGGAAAATTGCTATTTAAGGACTTCTAATTTATATTCTAAAGCTATTTCATACAAAAAGCTTCTAGAAACTCATATTTTGCAACTTTTGCAATTTAGTCCTATTTGATCATTCCATGTCAATTTCACAAAATTTCTACATGGAACTTTAATACTATCAAGCAAACATGTCATAAACCTTAAGAACTCAATTTACTAACTTAGATTTGTGGTCTCGCACCACTATTCCGACTAGGCCCTGAATCGGGATATTACAGGGACTAAACTGAACACATACAAATTTTTTTTGAAACTTATCATTTTTCAAAGCTACAGAGGTCACACACCCGTGTGGGTAGGCCGTGTGCCTCACATAGCCTCAGACATGCCCGTGTGTCCAAGCCGTGGAAAAACAGGGCATACATACTGACTTGTACCACACAGCTAGTCACACGCCTGTGTGTCTAGCCTGTGTGCGAGCCTGACTTATTTCAATTTGCAAATTCGAATGACACGGTCGAGTCACACGCCCGTGTGCTCAACCATGTGGGCAAATATAGGCCATTTGCAAGGCCTATTTGCCACCCACACTTAGGGTCACACCTACAAGCACAAACCAATACAATTTCATACCCCAAATGGCATTCAAACATACCAAAACATACTCAATATAGACTCATAACATCATCATTCATCTTTCTATACAAATCCATCTTAACATATCAATCCAAATTATCAACTACACATCCAAAATCATGTAAGTCAAGCATCATATAATCCATACCACAAGTTCACATTTAAACCACCATTCTCATCAACCAATTTAGGCATGAAACATACCATATTCATCATTCACACAACCCACACATATATACCAACATCATCCAACTTTCAAGTCATATCACATGGCAAGACTTATACATTTCAATGCATACCATATTCACTAGCCTATACATGCCATATACTAAATATATACAACTTCCAAAAGTACCCAAAATAGATAGTCGATAGTGTGATTGAGTCGCTGACGATCCCCGGATCCGAGCTAGCTTTAAATACACTGTAAAATAGAGAAACACTTCACACAGTAAGCTTTAAAGCTTAGTAAGATCGTAATATAATACATTTAACTCAATGGTTCAAATTAAATATATAAATTATACCATCACCTAGTTCAATTCACAATAAAACACAATTGCATCCATAACCAATACTCACTTAACCATCCATCTATCCATTTACAAAATCATCAACCACATTGGTTCCGTACGTACCTGTTCCAACACTTAGTTAACGATTACTCTTGCTACTCGATGTTCAATACCACATTTCGTTCACTCTTCATTAATCAATCAATTTACTCGCACACTTAGTGCCAACTTCCATAGCCGAAGCTTTAATATCATCGCACACTTAGTGCCTTTACATTAAACCGAATTTAACTCGCTATCGCACACACAGTGCCAATCAATGTAGTCGATACTTTCTTTGTTTCGCACACACAGTGCCATTCTCAATTGTATCAATTCTATTTCGCACACTTGGTGACACATCTCTCAATCCACATTTAACATAAATAATTCATCAACCATATAATCTTTCATTATATAACACATGAGCGTAAGTTAAACAATTTCTATTATAAACGAACTTACCTCGGACGTAGAAAAACCGAGACTAGTCGATCAATCGAGCACTTTGTCTTTGCCTCGATCTCGATTCAAATCTCTCTTTTCTTGGTCTATACATATTCAAAATTAACTCATTCATTCACCAAATCATTCAATTTAATCCAAACACACATATTTAGGGCATTTTACAAAATAGCCCTCACATTTTTACATTTCGACACTTAAGTCCCTATTTCATAAAATCACAAAATACACATAATTTCAATATTCCCATGCTTGGCTGAATATTCCTCATGTCCATACAAGCCCACATATTTCATTTATTTCACATTTTAGTCCTCTAATTTCTCATTTTCACAATTTAGCCCAAATTACTCAAATTCACCAAAAATTTAAAGACAAAATATGTTAATCTATCACATATCTTTCATATTTCATTACCAACTATCACCAAGCTCAAGCATTCATCAATGGCACATTTTAAAATCATCGTCAAATTCTAAAATTAAAACATGGGCTTGAGAGAACACGAAGCAATGATCACAAAAACGTAAAAATTATTAAAAACCGAAACCAAAACATACCTTAATTAAGATGAACAAGGGCCGAAACCTAGCTTGGTTTATTTTCTTTCTTTTTCTTTTTATTTTCGGCTAGAATGGATGAACACTCCACTAACATTTTTCATTTGTTTTATTTATTACGTATTAATGTATTATTTACTAAATTAACCTTTGAAATTTAATAAGAAAACCATATAAATTAAGCCCATAACCGTCCATCCCATGGTTTAATGGCCAAATTGTAACATAAGGACTCCATATTATAGAAACAATAGCAATGTAACACTTTAACAATCAGCACACAGCTTTTGCATTTTATGCGATTAAGTCCTTTTCACAAATTAAGTACACAATCAATAAAATTTTCACACAGAATTTTCACACATACTCAATCACATACTGTAAACACGAAAAATAATATTAAAATATTTTTTCGACCTCAGATTTGTGGTCCCAAAATCACTATTCCAACTAGGGTCTAAACCTGGCTGTTACAACTCTCCCCCTTAGGGATTTTCGTCCCCGAAAATCTTACCAGTGAATAGGTTTGGATATTGCTCTCTCATAACATCTTCAGGCTCCCACGTAGCCTCTTCAACTCCGTGTTTGTGCCACAACACTTTCACTAAATAAATCTTCTTATTTCTCAACTCTTTGATCTCACGTGCCAAAATTTGAATTGGTTCTTCATTATACGATAAATCTGACTGAATCTCAACCTCAGTGGGAGTAATTACATGCGATGGATCAGACCTGTATCGTCGAAGCATCGACACATGAAACACATTATGAATCTTCTCTAACTCAGGTGGAAACAACAGTTTATAAGCAACTGGCCCAATTCTTTTGATAATCTCATACGGTCCGATGAACCTCGGACTCAACTTACCTTTTCTGCCAAAACGGAGTATTTTCTTCCACGGAGACACTTTCAAAAACACTTTATCACCGATCTCAAATTCAATATCTTTCCGTTTCAAATCTGCATAGGACTTCTGACGATCTGAAGCCGCTTTCAAACTATTACGAATGACTTTCACTTTTTGCTCAGTCTCTTTGATTAAATCAACCTCGTGAATCTTATTCTCACTAAGTTCAGTCCTATATAATGGAGTTCTGCATTTACGACCATAAAGAGCCTCATATGGTGCCATTTTGATGCTAGATTGAAAACTATTATTGTACGCAAATTCAATCAACGGCAAATGTTTTTCCTACGTACTTTCAAACTCAAGGATGCAACATCTCAACATATCCTCAAGAATCTGAATGATCCGCTCGGATTGACCTTCCGTTTGCGGATGAAATGCAGTACTGAAATGCAGCTTTGTGCCTAAAGCCTCTTGTAATTTCTTCCAAAACCGCGAGGTAAATCTTGGATCTCTGTCAGACACAATGGATAATGTTACCCCGTGCAGTCTCACAATCTCGGAAATATACAATTCAGCTAACTTATCAAGCGAATAATCTGTTCTCACCGGAACAAAATGAGCTGATTTCGTCAATCTGTCAACTATCACCCAGATTGCATCTTTCTTTCTTGGAGATAAAGGCAATCCCGATACAAAGTCCATCGTGATTCTCTCCCATTTCCACTCAGGAATCATGACCGATTGTAATAAACCGGATGGAACCTGATGTTCAGCTTTAACTTGCTGACAAACTAAACATCTCGAAACAAACTCTGAGATATCCCGTTTCATACCATGCCACCAATAAAACTGTTTCAGATCATTATACATTTTCGTACTTCCCGGATGAACGGACAAACGACTATTATGAGCTTCGTTCAAAATCAACTGAATCAACTCTGAATTTCTCAGAATACAAATCTGATCTCAAAATTTCAAGCAATCATCATTATCAACTTTAAATTCTAAATCAGAATTCAAACCACACTGATCTCGTTTTGCCATCATTTTAGCATCACTTTTCTGAGCATCACAAATCTGAAGTATAAACATAGGCTTTACTTTCAACTCAGCCAAAACTGAACCATCTTCACACAGATCTATTTGAGCATTCATCGCACGTAATGTAAACAGTGATTTCCGACTCAATGCATCAGCAACAACTTTTGCTTTACCCGGATGATAATCTATCACAAGCTCGTAGTCTTTTAACAGTTCTAACCATCTTCTCTGTCGTAGATTCAAGTCTTTCTGAGTCATCAGGTATTTCAGACTTTTATGATCTGAAAATACATGGCATCTATCAAATCTTCAATGCAAACACGATTGCAGCTAGCTCAAGGTCATGTGTCGAATAATTCTTTTCATGCGATTTCAATTGTCTCGAAGCATAGCTGCATTAAAGTACATCCCAGTCCGTTCAACGAAGCATCACTATATATCACAAACTCTTTACCCGATTCTGGCTATACTAAAATTGAAGCTTTAGTCAAAAGGGCTTTCAACTGATCAAAGCTTTTCTGACATTTTTCAGACCATTCAAATTTCACATCTTTCTGAAGCAATCTAGTCAACGGAGTCACAATCATCGAAAAGCCTTTTACAAACCGTCGATAATAACCAGCAAGTCCCAGAAAACTATGGATTTCAGACACATTTCTAGGAGGCTTCCACTCCAAAATAGCTGAAACCTTACTCGGATCAACTCGTATCCCCGCACCTGACACTATATGTCCCAAAAAGCCAGCTTCGCGCAACCAGAACTCACATTTATTAAACTTTGCATACAATTTCTTATCACGCAGAGTTTGTAGCACAATTCTCAAATGTTCGACATGCTCAATTTCATCACGCAAATAAATCAAAATGTTGTCAATGAATACAACAACAAATTGATCTAAATACGGTCTGAAAATTCTGTTCATCAAGTCCATAAAGACAACAGGAGTATTTGTTAGTCCAAAAGGCATAACTAAAAATTCATAATGCCCGTACCTCGTTCTGAAAGCAGTTTTCAGAATATCTGAATCTTTTACTCGCAACTGATAGTATCCCGATCTCAGATCTATCTTTGAAAACACAGAAGCTCTTTTCAGCTGATCGAACAAATCATCGATTCTGGGTAGGGGGTATTTGTTCTTTATTGTCACTTTGTTTAACTGACGATAATCAATACACATTCTCATCATGCCATCTTTCTTTTTCACAAACAACACAGGAGCACCCTAGGGCGAGAAACTCAATCGTGCAAATCCTCTATCTGTCAACTCTTGCAACTAAGACTTCAACTCTTTCAATTCTGTCGGTGCCGTTCTATACGGCACTATTGAAATAGGAGTCGTTCTCGGCGCTAAATCAATACCAAACTCGACTTCTCGTATCGGAGGTAATCCCTGTAATTCTTCAGGAAACACATCTGGGAACTCGCAAACTACAGGCACAGATTCAACTTTCTTTTCTGTCACTTTTGTATCTATCACATATGCAAGATAAGCTTCACAACCCTTTTTCACATAACTCTAAGCTTTCATCACTGAGATCACAGCCGGTAATCCATTCAAATCATTTGATTCAATCTGAACTATTTCATCATTCTGACTTCTCAATTCAATACTCTTCCGTTTACAATTCACAACAGCATTATGCAAGGTTAGCCAATCCATACCCAAAATTATATCAAATTCATCAAAGGGTAGCAGCATCAGATTAGCCAAAAAATAAATATCCCGAAACATCAACGGACAGTTCTTGCACACTTTATCAACCAAAACACACTTGCCTAAGGGGTTCGATACTCTAATTACAAATTCAGTAGACTCAACAGGCAGAGTCTTACTAGATACTAGATTCACACATGCATAAGAATGAGTAGATCCTTGATCTATCAATGCAATCACATCAGTATCAAATAGAGTAAAAGTACCAGTAATGACGTCTGGAGATGATGCTTCTTCTTGAGCACGGATAGCATAAGCTCGGGCAGGTGCTCTCGCCTCGGATCTCACAGTTGTATCTGTTGTCCCTCTCTAACTTCCACTCACATTTCCTGTGTTTCTGGGTGGTCTACCTCTAGCCATCGTATTACTCGGCCTCGCATTCTGAACATTATCTTTCTCAGCTAACTCTGGGCAATCTCGAATTAAGTGATCTCGTGATCCACATTTATAGCAAGCTCTATTATTATACTTGCCCCAACATTCTCCAACATGTCATCTCCCACACTGTCTACACTCAGGCTTGTTGCTTTTGACACTTCCAACACTTGATTCAATCGGAATTTGAGTTTTAAGACCAACACTTTGCTTCACGCAATCTCTACTTGAATGTCCAAACGAAACATTTGAATGATTAGCTGCATCTCTAAATCTCTTTGACGAAGGTTGATTTGAATTACTCATCGACCTTTTTCTTTCATCTCTAGCCTCTGAATCTGCTTTCTTCTTTTCTTTGCTAAGTTCATCGGCTTTACAGGTTCTTTCAACCAATACTACGAATTCATTCAAGTCAAGAATTCCAACCAGAAGTTTTATGTCTTCATTCAGCCCTTCAATGAAGCGTTTACACATAGTAGTTTCGGTCGAAACACATTCCTATGCATACTGACTTAATCTCACAAATTCCCGCTCGTACTCAGTAACAGACATGCGGCCCTGTTTCAGCTCTAGGAACTCTTTACGTTTTTGGTCTATAAATTGTTGACTAATGTATTTCTTCCGAAACTCAGCTTGAAAGAAATCCCAGGTGATTCTCTCTCTCGGAATCACATATATCAACGTTTTCCACCAATTATATGCCGTATCTCTCAACAATGAAATGGTACATTTTAAGCATTCATCAGAAGTCAATGGCATCTCATCAAATACTTGAATGGTATTCTCGAGCCAAAACTCAGCTCGTTCAGCATCATCATCAACTGTGGCCATAAACTCTTCGGCCCCGAACTTTCGAATTTTATCTACAGGAGGCTTATTCAATCGGATCGGATCTGTCACTTGTGGCACTACAGGTACTTGAGGGGGTGGAGGTTTTTGAGTAGCCGGATTCGTTCGAACGAACTCCAAAAACCACTCACTCATCGTTCGGAAGAAGGCTTGCTTAGCCTTTCCCTCTTGGCTACTAGCAATCGGCCTAGATTCGGCCGGCGCTGTCCCTTAAGCAGGAGCAGGCTCATTGCTCTCAACATCATCAAAAACAGCTCGATCGGGATCTATTTACTATATGAAAACACATTTTTAACAGTCAGGAATCATCACACTATCGCAGTTATATATATGACATGAATAGCTAGACTCACACGTGCTACGTTAGTCCTAGAATCGACTAAACCGTAGCTTTGATACCAATAAAATGTAACACCCCTAACCCGTAACTGTCGCCGGAATAGGGTTAAGAGGCATTACCGATCATTTTAGAACATTTAAATTCATTTCACATCAAAACAGAACAATTCACATCCATATAGTCCCTTAATTAGGTCTGTGAGACCTTAAACATGCATTAGAAAAGAGTCGGGACTAAACTGAACACATACAAATTTTTTTTGAAACTTATCATTTTTCAAAGCTACAGAGGTCACACGCCCGTGTGGGTAGGCTGTGTGCCTCACACGGCCTCACACACGCCCGTATGTCCAAGCCGTGGCAAAACAGGGCATACATACTGACTTGTACCACGCGGCTAGTCACACGCCCGTGTGTCTAGCCCGTGTGCGAGCCTAACTTATTTCAATTTGCAAATTCGAATGACACGGTCGAGTCACATGCCCGTGTGCTCAACCGTGTGGGCAAATATAGGCCATTTGCAAGGCCAATTTGCCACCCACACTTAGGGTCACACCTACAAGCACAAACCACTACAATTTCATACCCCAAATGGCATTCAAACATACCAAAACATACTCAATATAGACTTATAACATCATCATTCATCTTTCTATACAAATCCATCTTAACATATCAATCCAAATTATCAACTACACATCCAAAATCATGTAAGTCAAGCATCATATAATCCATACCACAAGTTCACATTTAAACCACCATTCTCATCAACCAATATAGGCATGGAACATACCATATTCATCATTCACACAACCCACAGATATATACCAACATCATCCAACTTTCAAGCCATATCACATGGCAAGACTTATACATTTCAATACATACCATATTCACTAGCCTATACATGCCATATACTAAATATATACAACTTCCAAAAGTACCCAAAATAGATAGCCGATAGTGTGATTGAGTCGCTGACGATCCACGGATCCGACCTAGCTTTAAATACACTGTAAAATAGAGAAACACTTCACACAGTAAGCTTTAAAGCCTAGTAAGTTCGTAATATAATACATTTAACTGAATGGTTCAAATTCAATATATAAATTATACCATCACCTAGATCAATTCACAATAAAACACAATTTCATCCATAACCAATACTCACTTAACCATCCATCTATCCATTTACAAAATCATCAACCACATAGGTTCCGTACGTACCTGTGCCAACACTTAGTTAATGATTACTCTTGCTACTCGATGTTCAATACCACATTTCGTTCACTCTTCATTAATCAATCAATTTACTCGCACACTTAGTGCCAACTTCCATAGCCGAAGCTTTAATATCATCGCACACTTAGTGCCTTTACATTAAACCGAATTTAACTCGGTATCGCACACACAGTGCCAATCAATGTAGTCGATACTTTCTTTGTTTCGCACACACAGTGCCATTCTCAACTGTATCAATTCTATTTCGCACACTTAGTGACACATCTCTCAATCCACATTTAACATAAATAATTCATCAACCATATAATCTTTCATTATATAACACATGAGCATAAGTTAAACAATTTGTATTATAAACGAACTTACCTCGGACGTAGAATTACCGAGACTAGTCGATCAATCGAGCACTTTGTCTTTGCCTCGATCTCGATCCAAATCTCTCTTTTCTTGGTCTATACATATTCAAAATTAACTCATTCATTCACCAAATCATTCAATTTAATCCAAACACACATATTTAGGGCATTTTACAAAATAGCCCTCACATTTTCACATTTCAACACTTAAGTCCCTATTTCATAAAATCACAAAATACACATAATTTCAATATTCCCATGCTTGGCCGAATATTCTTCATGTCCATACAAGCCCACATATTTCATTTATTTCACATTTTAGTCCTTCAATTTCTTATTTTCATAATTTAGCCCGAATTACTCAAATTCACCAAAAATTCAAAGACAAAATATGTCAATCTATCACATATCTTTCATATTTCATCACCAACTATCACCAAGCTCAAGCATTCATCAATGGAACATTTTAAAATCATCATCAAATTTTAAAATTAAAACATGGGCTTGAGAGAACTCGAAGCAACAATCACAAAAACGTAGAAATTATCAAAAATCGAATCTAAAACATACCTTAATCAAGATGAACAAGGGCCGAAACCTTACCTGGTTTATTTTCTTTCTTTTTCTTTGTATTTTCGGCTATAATGGATGAACACTCCACTAACATTTTTCATTTGTTTTATTTATTACATATTAATGTATTATTTACTAAATTAACCTTTGAAATTTAATAAGAAAACCATATAAATTAAGCCCATAACCGTCCATCCCATCGTTTAATGGCCAAATTGTAACATAAGGACTCCATATTATAGAAACAATAGCAATGTAACACTTTAACAATCAGCACACAGCTTTTGCATTTTATGCGATTAAGTCCTTTTCACAAATTAAGTACACAATCGATAAAATTTTCACAGAGAATTTTCAAACATGCTCAATCACATACTGTAAACACGAAAAATAATATTAAAATATTTTTCTGACCTCAGATTTGTGGTCCCAAAACCACTATTCTGACTAGGGTTTAAATTGGGCTGTTACACCCTAGCTCAAAATAGTGGTAGAAATAGCTAAATCGAGCTACGAGGATTTTAAAAATACGAAGAACATCAAAAACGGGGCTAGGAGATACTTACAATCAAGCTTGAAAGTGAAGCAAAACCCTAGCTATGGCTCCTTGAAATTTTCGACAATGGGGGAGGAAGATGGACACCAATTTTGACTTCTTTTCTCCTTTTTATTAATTTATTAACCAAATGACCAAAATGCCCTTAAGGCCCTTCCTTGAGATTTTTCCCTTCCATGTCCATTTTTGTCCATCATGAGATATAATGGTCTAATTACTAAATAAGGACCTCTAATAAATTTTCTAATGCTATCTCATACTTAAAACTTCTAGAATCTCATGTTTTTTTTTTAAATTTTTGCAATGTAGTCCTAAAAGATAGATTGATCACTAAATCATAAAATTTCTTCATGAAATTTTCTCACAACCATGCAAACATATCATAAACCTCATAGAAACCATAAAACATAGATTTCTACTTCAGATTTGTGGTCTCATAACCACTATTTCGACTAGGCCCTAAATCAGGCTGTTACAACAAGGGATGTGGACAATTTTCTTTGGGGATTGAACAATACTTTTATGCGATGGGCATCGAGGATGATGCCACTAAGATAAACGCTTTTGCAATTTATTTTACTGATATCACTCTCTTATGATGGCATCGTAGGTCCACAGATAAGAAATGATATGGTAAAAAAATTGGGATTTGGTAGGAGTTCCAAAAAGAACTGAAGAAGTAGTTTTACCTGTAGTATGCCGAGGAGGAGGCTCGAGCTAAATTGTGTCAGCTTACGCAACAAGGTATTATTCAGGAGTATGTCAAAGACTTTAGTGAGTTAATGTTTCAAATCTCTGACCTGAGTGAGAAAGAAGCATTCTACTAGTTTAAAGATATGTTGAAGTCGTGGGCAAAACTGGAGTTGAATGATAAGTTATCACTGAACTTATCATAGCCATGGTCGAGGCAGAGTCCTTTTTTGAGCTTGGTCCGATGAAAGACAAGTTTGAGGTTTCCAAGCCCAAAGAGACGAACAATGGTAGAGGAGACCATGAGGAAGAGAGACAAGTTAAAAATGGAAATGGTGACAATGATAAAAACGATAGCAATGGGAGACCACATAATGGGAAGTGGAAACCCAACAACATAATGGAGCCAGTGAAATTTTCCTTTTTTATGGTTCGAATATGGTGAGAGACTGTCTAAGGAAATTTGTGCTTTCTGCCATCAATGAGGATGATGAACTAAACAAAGCAACGATGAGACTTGGTTTGATTGTGCATTCTATTGAATTCAAGAGGGTCAAAGAGAAAGAGAAAAAGCTAGTGATGTGCTTTGTAACACCCCATACCCAACTCAATCATCGAGTTCGAGCTACAGGATGTCATATTCGTTGTCGGAGCAACTACAGACAACTATATTCCAATTCCATAATTAAACATTCATATATGAGTATTACATGCATCAAACACGATACAAAAGCATTTTCAGGTCAATTACGATATTACAAAAGCTCAATACCATCCCGGGTTGAATAAGGACTAAACTATAATGTTTTCAAAACATCTCAAGTGGGTGTCGCGACTTTGAAGACAGTAGCCAAGCTTCCCAACCTGAGGACCAATTTGTAAAGTTTCCAAAACATAATAGATTCAACGTCTCGACCTCAAACAAGGGACGTCGCGACGGGATGACCTGATGTCATGACATTCAAAGCGTGAAGTCGCGAATCCCATGGTAGACTACTAAGTGTCCATTTTCTCTTTGATTCAACCTAGCATACTTAACATTAGTTTGCCTCAAAGGCCCAATCAATCATTCAACACACTCAAAACATTTTCAAAACATAACCATCAAACCATTAGTATCATTTCTAAGCATGACCAAAACCAATTTCTCATAAACACAACTTATATACAACTATTTTGACCATTCCTATCATTTGACAACATATCCTTAGGTACATGTCGTTGACATAATAAAAGGGTTATACAAACTTTGGTTAAGTCAATTGCTGCTGTCTGGATATTGATTTCACTTACCCGGGGCTTCGAGAATACCTGTACCTACATACGAAATAAACTAATCGTACGTTGAGTGATAAAGTTCAATGATACTTTCATGATTCAAGATATTATATCACAAGCATTAATAATGTGGCATTTTACACACATTCTCAATATCTACCAATACACATCCCATAATGCAACTCAAATCCTCATATAATAAATATTTGAGCCTACTTATAAATATGGGAATTCAAACTACTCAATGTGGCATTTTATTTAACCATTTCAATTCATTTGCCCATTTGTCTATCATTAAGCTATTTGGCATTCATTGTTAATCATGAATTCAACATTTATACACACTTATCATTTATATTACATCATCCAAATTCCATGATCAAACCACATATCATTTTCCTTTGTACTTACCATTCAATACTTTACTGGAGTCTATCGACTCATGCACACTTGTTTTGGCCCTTAAGGCTCATTTTCAATTGATTTCACCATAAGATATATGCTTTATTTATTACAATTCACATATATACATATTTGGTTACATATCATCATAGCATTTTATCTTGATACCATTTACCAAGTTTACCATTTAGATCACCTATAAACATGACTCGGACCAGGACGGATACACGAATCGTCCAACCAATACACCAAACTAGCACCGAAGTGCATCATTAGATAAATTGAAGTAAGAAAAACTGGCACATATAGTGCATATTGGCGCATGAAGCACATATAGTACATATTATTAATAAACTAGTAAATACTTTTTCTTAAAATTATTTAAAACAAATAGAATTATATAATTTTTTAGTAAGTAGCATTTTGTGATTCACTAGTCATATACTTAAGGGTGAGCAAAACTCGATTTAACTAAAAAAAATAGACTTTTTTTTCGAATTTCAAATTAATCGAATTGAGTTATTCGATTTTTACAAGTCAACTCGAATAAGTAATTCAAGTTTCGAGTTTCGAGTTCAAGTCAAGTTGAACTTTACAATTCGAATAACTCAAATAATTTGAATAACTCAAATAACATATTGTTGTAAATACCCATTTTGTCCCTACTCAATTTTGAAAATGAACAAATTGGTCTCTCTCTCTCTCAATAAAAAATTTAAAAAATTTCCAAAATATTTTTTAAAAATCCAAATATTTTAAAAAAAGTCCAAAATTTATATTTAAAAAAATAAAAATTCTAAAGACTATATAAAAAAATTTAAAATAATCTAAAATAATATTTTTGAGACCTAAATAAGTAAATTAACGATTCAAGTTTATTATACTATAGTATCTTATTTTTCTTTGTAAGAGTTTTCAAATTTATATGTTCTAAAATAGAATTAGTTATATGGTAACAAGATGTTAATTTGACATGTTTAATTTTTTTTATTTTACTCGATTCGACTCAACTCGAATTTTATTTCACTCGACTTGATTTGAAAAAATTTTAAATTGAGTTAGGATGATAAAATAAGACTTCTTAAGTCAATTAACTTGAATTTTTTTCACTCAGTTTGATTTGATTCGACTCGAATCGATTGAGCGCTTACCCCTATCCACATTTATAAATTATAGATGCATACCAATATTTATTGGGTACAATGATAAAATACATTGCACTCTTAAAGGGAGACACATGTTTGAACCTTAGAAACAACATTATAAAAAAGGATATTTACAAACCCCGAACATGAACTATAAAATAGGCATTAACGATATCAAAAAAATTATCGGTACATAAATATAAATGTATATAAAAATAAAAAAAATTATAAATACAAAAATCAATAGGATAATCTAACAAAACAAAACTCTAAACCAACAAAAAATGGAAGAAACCTTTTTTTTCTAAATTGAAACTAGATTACATTCATATAAGTTCGTACTTATTCAAAAAAAATTACAAAATTTCGGTTATAGGATTTCTAGCATTAGATAAATCAGTGAAGATTTTGAACAACTTTAATTTATTTGTTTTGAGTGGGTCAAATTATTATGGAGGTTTTTGTATTAAGAATCGGATCTATTTTGTTCTTTTTATTTAAAAAATGGGTTAATAAGTTTTATACATTAGATTAAAGAGTAAATTGGCCATTTCCATTTAAAATTTCATCTATTTATATTGTTAAAAGTTAACGTGTTATTGGAATAATCAGACAGTGACATGTGACGTTCCACGTGTACCTCATGCTAACGTACAAGGATCAATTTTTAACAGCAAAAATGAATTAACTTTTTAACAAAAAGGATCGATTTGGTTTTTGTAAAAGAGATGCTAGCAGTTAGTTAGATTGTTAGTGATAATAGTTAATTTGTTAGTAGTTAGTCGTCAGGTGGTTAGTAGCAGCTAATAAAAAGTATAAATGTATGCAAAATGTAACTTAAAGCATCTTTTCTTTATAGTAATAAAAAAACTAATGTATTCTCTAAAGCTTCAATATTAGATATAGGAGGTTTCTAGAGCTTAATATCTTATCACCGCCAGTATTTTAACATTGTATTGGAGCCAGGTTCGGGCATCTGTTTCTAGTCGTGGTAGCTGTTTGTTCTTCTTCTTGTTGCCAAGTCATCACTGGTAGGTAATTGTAGAAGTTTTCTGCCCGTTTTTCTTGTTATTTGTTTCCAAAATTCTTCCATAGTGAATTCGACGAATTCTTTGGTTGATTTCAACAATCTGTTGTATTTTCATCCTTCTGACACTCCATGTGCGTTTTTTGTTTCCCATCAACTTCATGGTATAAAATATTACAGTGTTTGGAGTCAGTTTATGAGGATTGCACTGCTCACCAAAAATAAGTTAGGGTTTGTGCAAGGAACTTGTTCATGCATATATATTACTCATGTATCCAATCATATTTATTATAATATACTCGTTCATATCCATGTTATTTTTTTTTTCAATTTTATCATTACAATATTGAAATAAAAGAGAGGAAATTATAGAGTTTGGATTCTCATAAACTAAGTGCTAGACAAGAATTTTAATTGTCTTAATTATGCCATGTTATTAATTTATTTAAATTTTTTAAAGTTTACAAATATAATACAAATCACAAGTAAAACATGTTTAATTAACTAAAACCATAATCAACTCAATATAAAACATAATAAATTATAAATTAAAATATATCTAAACTTAAATCGAAATAAATATAAAGGTAACCTACATATAGTAAAATTTAAACTCATAAAAATTTGAACGAGATAATACGACTAAACCTAGATGATCAAAGTCCCAAATCTTCAACTTTGCCAACAAACTCAAAACATCTTTGGCCTAAATTTTGTTTTAAATTGAGGGAATTAATAGTGTTATATATATATAGACTTAAGTGGATGGGGTCTTGATTTAATAACAACAAAAAGTTATAAAATCTTTATGAATTCGTATCTGCCTCTCTAAATTTATTCTACGTAAGTATATATATTAAGGTCATATTGTCTTATACGAATTGTGTAAATATAATTATATAAGAGAAATTATTTGGTATAATGTTAGTGAAGTTTTTAGACATAAATAAAGTTAAGAGACTGATAAGTGTCTTACATGAGTATAATAAAATATTTAAAAAAAATATACATATATCAAATTTTAAAAACTGTTTATAGAATAAAATACATACACAACTAATATACCAAATGCTCACTTTAAACATAATATTAATTAGTAAAATAATCAGATAAAAAATTAGTGAATAGTAGTTAATGTGATTCAATCTATTTTTCTCAAATCAAATAAAAAATGAGTGAATAGTAGTTAATGTAAAAAGCCCTTAAAATTTTTTTAAAAAAATAGTTAAGTCCCTGAGTTTTTTCTTTTTGCACTCAATTGAGTCTTTTTTATGTATTTTGAAAGTTCAAGTATTTAATTAAGTGCCAAAAGGAAAAAAAAGAAACAGGGGCTTCTTTTTTTAAATTTTGAGGGCTTTTTACACCCTTAAGCCAAATTTAAATAACTCTTTGTGTATTTGTTCAAAAAAAAAAAAAAACTCTTTGTGTAAAGTACAAGAACAACCTCCCAATTATTTAATTTATTCTATTTTGACCACCAAACTATTACTTTTTTCGATTTAATCACTCTACTTTTCGAAAATAAATATTTTAGTCACTCTTACCATTAACTTAGTAGCGAAAGTCTAACATAGGCTTTTTTTATTGGCCTAATAACGCATTTTGTAACAACTCGTTTTTAGTCAAATCGGAACAGTGGTTTTGAAACTACAAATCTGAAGTTGAAATATTTATTTTATTATTATTTTAATGTTTACAGCATGATTGAATGATTGTGTGAAAGTTTCGTAAAGAAATTTTATTGTTTGGTTGGTCAATTTGATAAAAAGGACTAAATCGCGTAAAATGTAAAAGTGCTGTTCTATTAGAAAAAGGTGTCAAATAACTATGGAACATTAAAGTGGAGGTCCTTATGTTGTAATTAGACCATTTTTATATTGAGTGGACATTTATGGGCATAATATGGATGTTTTTAATGGTTTAATGACAAGGTTAATTTAGTAAATAACAAATAAATTAAAATTAAAGTAAGAATAATTAAGTTATCATCTTGTCTTCTTCATTTGTCCACCGAAAATAAGAAAGGGAGACTCCATTTTTGGTGTTTTAGGGTTCGGTCACATTGATGCTCAAATGTAAGTCCATTTTTGTTCGGTTTTTAATGATTTCTATGTTTTTGTGATCGTTGCTTCGTATTCTAGCTAGCCCGTACCCTAGATTTCGAAACTGTTAAAGATTTATCATGTTTCCATTGTAGAATGCTTGAGTAATTTGATGATTTATGATAGATTTGGAAGGTTTAATGTTAGAATATAACTTTTGTAAAGTGATTTTTGACAAAAATGTCAAAAAGGGATTAAATTGAGAAAATGTGAAATGTGGTGGTTAAAAGTGTGAATAAATTGAAAATATGGGCTGCTAGTAACATGTATAAAATTCGGCTAAGCATGGGTTTGTACTAAATTGTATGAATTTGCAATTTTATGTGATAAGGACTAAATTGTAAAAATGTGAAAGTTTAGGGGCAAATGTGTAAAATAGCCCTAATGTGTGTTTTTGATTGAATTAAATAAATAGAAGAATAAATAAGTTGATTTTGATTACTTATAGATCAAGAAAAGAGGAATTCAGACTTAGATCGGGGAAAAAGCAAAGTAATTGAATAGTCGGTCCGTTTTGTCATTTCCGTACACGAGGTAAGTTCGTATAATTGAACTTAATTGTGCATTTGTTTAATTGATGGATAGAATTGATATTGTATGTATTCCATTAGTTAAATTTGGAAATATTGAATTTAAATGTACGGTTTAAGCATACGAGTTGCTGAATAAGACCATAGCTGGGCTATAGCAAATCGGATAATAAGACCATAACCGGGTTATGGCATGTGAATGTAAGACCACGGCAGGGCCTTGGAAATGTATGTGTAAGACCATAGTTGGACTATGGCATCGAAAAATCGATGTATTTGTTTCGTAAGCATCTATAAGCTCGAATTGATTTGGGAAAAAAATTGGTGGTAAATAGATATGTACCGGTACAGGTATGTACTGTAAACTATTCTTGTATCGAGTTGGAAGAAGTTGAGAGTTTATGAGTTACGATATGGTTAAACTTTATGTTAGCTCATTGATTAATGCTTTAAATGTTAATTATGTTATCCATTTTGAGGTGTTAATGTATTATTGAGATTATTTCATATTTACATACGAACTTACTAAGCTTTATAGCTTACTTTGTTTATTTTCTTCTATGTTTTATAGTATATCGAAGCTAGCTCAGAATCGGGGATCTTCAGAGACTTCATCGCACTATCAGACATCTATTTTGGTACTTTTGAAATGTGTATATATGGTATATGGCATGTATAGGCTTGAGTCATTTTGGTATGATTGATGAATATGTATTTGGGCCATTTAAGTTGGTTTGTGATGATGAATTTGTTAATGTTTAAAGATGTGTAAATGGCTTTGCTTTAAGTTTAGTAATGGACCTATATTGAGTGAATAAAGTTGAATTGATAATGCATGTTTGGAATGGTTTAATTTAAGGAGTTATATATGTGAATTATGTCTAGTAAAGCAAGATGAGTTGATAGGTACTTGAATTGATAAATGATATGGAAAAAGATATAGTATGATTATGTATTGATTGATGACTTTTGGCTGCATATTTGTGTCTTAAAATGGTACCATTTGAGCTTGTGTAGGTATGTGCAAAATGGGTGGCAAAATGGCTTGGTAAATAGCCTATTTTTGTCCACACGGGCAGAGACACAGGCGGCCGTGTGTGACACATGGGCAGAGACACGGCCGTGTGTCTCGGCTGTGTGTGACACACGGTCATGTTACACGGCCGTGTGTCCCCTGGTGTTGAAATTGAAATGAAGTCAGTATGCTCTACACGGTCTCACACTCGAGCGTGTGATCGGCCGTGTGGCACAAGTCAGTATGCCCCCCTAATTGGTACACGGCCTGGCACACGGGCGTGTGACTTGGCCGTGTTGCATAAGTTAGTATACCCTACAGGTTTGACACGGCCTAGCGCACGGCCTGGCACACAGGCGTGTGTGGCCACTTCGAAGGGCACACGGGTTAGACACGCGGGCGTGTGGTTGGCCGTGTGACCCAAGTCAGTATGTGTTGGATTGTCGGTACCCCCATGGCGCAGCAAAAAATAATAATTTTGACAATCCAAAGCATGGATCCATGTGTGAGGAATGAATCGGGGTGAAAAAATGGTTTCGAAATTACCGAAACTTCAATCTGAGTAGACAGCGACGCCTTGGCAACAAGAATTCTGATCTACTATCGAACCAAGCCGCAACCTTTTAAGATTTCGACCTCTACGTAATCCACCCAGTTTGACGATAAACGAAAGAAATCTCCAAAACTATTTTGGAGGTTTCTTTGCTTGACGGCTGCTAGACCTCACAAGCAAAGTTTTTGGTTTTCTATATTTTTAGGGTTTTTAAAAGCTCTATATATTTTTACCTTTTTATAATTGGTATATATATAATGAATCATAATTCATAAGATTTTTATCCGAACATAATAATCATAATTAAAAAAATAAATAAATATAATAATGTTTTAACCGAAAATTATAATTACATAAATTATAACAAGGATTTCGGTAAACTATATTTATTTAAATTTATATACGAACCAAATTCATATATTAATAGAACTATGCTCTCATTATGTGTACAACATCCTTGTACATATAATATGTTCAATATTTAATTGCCCAATTAAATTAATTCTATTATTAATTGAATTCATGTGACAACCAAACACAATACCAACTATGTTTTATTCCGTTCATTTCAACCATAGGGTGTGACCACAGAGGTTCTTGTAACGTTAGCGATAATACTAGAACGATTCTAATGTTACAAACAATGAGTGGCATCTAGCAATGCATCATTGCTACCTAAGTTACAAGAAGTCATGATTCGACATAACCTTTTGTGATTAACCTTTCATGCATTAATCCTTAAGTCCTTTATCTCTGGAATGAACACAAGTCATGGAATAGTCACACTTGCATAGTCCATCCCATGTTTCTTGATATCTTGAGTAGACTATGATATACAAATAAGTATGACATCTCATATCAACTTATTTGAGCATGGCCATGCATTTCTAGTCTCACTCGATCAAGTGGCCTAAGATATTACTCCCATTATGTAAGAGGGACTTATCCTATATTGATCAACCATATCCCTCTACATAGATTGTGGTATATCCAACATCAGCCTTTATAGAACAACCAGTTACGGTGTACGTTTGACTGTATTAAAATATACAACTCACGATGTTGGGATAATGATGATCTCAAGTCTGAGGATCATATACATATTAATCACTATGAGTAATGTTGTGACAATTACATAATAATCCAAGAAACATACTCATAGTGGGTAAGTCCAATATGTTGTTCTCTAACACACATATTCATGCATTGATTTTGACACTCCATATCAATGACAACTCTTTATCATCAATCAACTACATGTTAGTCTTAATGCATTTTTGTTGTCCTAGTCAACAATAATACTTGACTAAGGATCTTTTAAGAATAATCATATTATTCTCAGAACATTATTATAAAACAGTTTATTTGTACACACGGAAAAAAACTGAAATAATAATGACAACGCCTTATATTAATAAACATGGTAAATCAAGTATGTTATTACAACCATCTCATGATTGATCTTTGGGCATACTCTTACAGTATGTACCCCCTGTTTTCACACGGCCTGTGACACGGGCGTTTCTGGTGGCCCTCCTAGTCACACGGGCGTGTGTCCCTTGTTTGAAGAAAAATTTGCTAAGTGTTGAAAAATTTCTTGAGTTATCGGTTTAGTCCCGAACCACTCCCAAAGCATGTTTAAGGCTTCGTAGGCTCTTAATAGGGACAAAGTGATTGAAAATGAATGATGAATGATTGAATTGAACAATTGTATGTTAAATAGCTGTTTAATTATTTTGTAAGTCTGGTAATGCTCCGTAACCCTATTTCGGCCTTAAATACGGGTAAAGGGTGTTAAATTTATTGGTATCAGAGCTACGATTTAGTCGATTCTAGGACTAACGTAGCGTATGTGAGAGTCTAGCTATACATGCCATATATAACCTGTGATAGTGTGATGAATCCTGACATTATAAACTATGTTTTCGTATAATAATGGATCCCGAACGAGCTGTAGCAGATGATGTTGAGAGTAATGCGCCAGATCCCTCTCAAGAGACAACGCCTTTCGAATCTAGACCCGTATCGAGTAGTCACGGAGGTGAGGCTAAAGAAGCCTTTTTCCAGATGATGAACGAGTGGTTCACTCAATATGCCCGAACAAATCCGGCTGCTCAACAACCTCCACCCCCACCAAATCCTCAACCAATCCCTGTAGTTTCTCAAGTTATTGATCCAATACGATTGAACAAGCCGCCAGTCGATAAATTTCGTAAGCATGGGGCTGAAGAGTTCAGGGCTAATGTTGATGATGATCTTGAGAGAGCCGAGTTTTGGCTTCAAAATACGATCCGAGTGTTTGATGAACTTTCCTGCACACCTGCTGAATGTTTAAAGTGTGTTATATCCCTTTTGAGAGACACTGCATGCCAGTGGTGGAATACATTAATATATGTGGTGTCGAGAGAGGGAGTCACCTGAGAGTTCTTTCAGACTGAGTTTCTGAAAAAGTACATAAGTCAACGATTTCTGGATCAAAAGCATAAAGAGTTTTTAGAACTAAAACAAGGCAGCATGAATGTAACCGAGTACGAGAGAGAATTTGTACGGTTAAGTAAATATACTCGAGAGTATGTTTCTACTGAAGAGATAATGTGCAAGCGGTTTGTTGACGGGTTGAACGAAGATATTAAACTTCTGGTCAGGATATTGGATTTAAAAGAATTCGTTGTGTTAGTTGAGCGTGCCTGCAAAGTTGAAGAACTGGGTAAAGAAAAGAGAAAGGCCGATTCTGGAGGTAGAGATTCGAGAAAGAGATTGATGACTAAACCCTATCATTCTTCATCAAAGAAATCCCGAGATTCATATAGTCGATCAAATGCATCGATGGAGTACTCTAATAGAGATCGTGGGAAACAATTTACGGGTTCAAAAACTCCAGCTATGTCAGTGGCAAGTGTGGGTAATATTAGATCGAATAAACTTGAATGTGGACGATGGAGAAAATGACATTTTAGAGAGTGTAGACTGAATGATAAAGCCTATTTTAGATGTGGTTCGCACGAACACTTCATTCGAGATTGTCTTGAGTTAGATGAGAAAGATTAATCTCAGAGTGCAAGACAAAGCAACACGACTACGAGAGGAAGACCATTCTGTAATGTTGGAAATGTGAGTGGTGGTAGAGGTGCAACACGAGATGCTGCTGTGAGATCAGAGGCTAGAGCACTTGCCAGAACTTATGCTATTCGCGCTCGCGAAGAAGCGTCATCTCCAGATGTTATTACCAGTACATTCTCTCTTTATGACACTGATGTAGTTGCATTGATAGATCCCGGATCAACTCATTCATATATATATGTGTAAACTTAGTGTCTAGTAAGAATTTATTTGTTGATTCTCTGAGTTTATTATAAAAGTGTCGAACCCCATAGGCAAATATGTCTTGGTTGAAAAAGTTTGCAGGAATTGTCCGTTAATGACTCGGGGTTACTGTTTTATAGCTGATTTGATTTTGTTGCCGTTTGATGAGTTTGATGTTATTCTGGGTATGGACTTGTTGATGTTGCATGATGTAGTAGTAAATTGTAGATGAAAGACCCTTGAGTTAAAATGTCAGAAAAATGAAACTCTCCGAATTGAATCAAATGATTTGAAGGGTTTACCAGCTGTAATCTTGTCGATGTTAGCTCAAAAATATGTGAAAAAGGGATGCAATGCATATCTTGCATATGTACTTGATACAAAAGTGTCAGAAATAAAGATTGAATTAGTACCAGTTGTTTGCGAATATCCGGATGTGTTTCCAGAAGAATTACCGGGTTTGCCACCAATCAGAGAGGTTGAATTTGCAATTGATTTAGTACCGGAAACTTCACCAATATCGATAGCTCCGTATAGAATGGCTCCGATAGAGTTAAAAGAGTTGAAAGCTCAGTTGCAAGAATTAACTAATAGAGGTTTTGCAAGATCGAGTTTCTCGCCCTGGGGTGCACCAATGTTGTTTGTAAAGAAAAAGGATGGTTCTATGAGAATGTGTATAGACTATTGACAACTCAACAAAGTGACAATCAAGAATAAATATCCTCTACTGAGAATTGAAGATTTATTTGATCAGTTGAAAGGTGCAACAGTGTTTTTAAAGATTGATTCAGTTGCAAGTTAAAGACTCAGATGTGCCGAAGACAGCGTTTAGAACGAGGTACGGACATTATGAATTCCTTGTTATGCCTTTTGGATTGACTAATGCTCCTGCCATTTTTATGGATTTGATGAATCGGATTTTCAGACCGTATTTAGACAGATTCGTGGTTGTATTTATTGATGATATTCTGATTTATTCTCGAGATGAATCCGAGCATGCCGAGCATTTGAAAATAGTGTTACAGACCTTGAGAGATAAGCAATTATTTGCAAAATTCAGTAAATGTGAGTTTTGGCTCCGAGAGGTTGGATTTCTGGGGCATATTGTTTCAGCCGAAGGTATTAGAGTTGACCCGAGCAAGATTTCAGAAATTATAGATTGGGAACCTCCGAGAAATGTATCTGAAGTCCGAAGTTTTCTAGGACTAGCTGGTTATTATCGACGTTTTGTGAAAGGATTCTCTATGGTTGCAACACCGTTGACTCGATTAGTTCAAAAAGATGTAAAGTTTGAATGGTCTGAGAAGTGTCAACAAAGTTTCGAACAGCTGAAAGCGTTACTAACAGAGGCACCAGTGTTAGTACAGCCTGAGTCGGGTAAAGAATTCATAATTTTTAGTGATGCGTCATTGAACGGTTTAGGTTGTGTTTTGATGCAATAAGGCAAAGTAATAGCTTATGCTTCTAGACAGTTGAACCCGCATGAAAAGAATTATTCGGCACACGATTTAGAGTTGGCCGCGATTGTGTTTGCATTAAAGATTTGGCGACATCACTTGTTTGGTGAGAAATGCCACATATATATAGATCACAAGAGTTTAAAATATTTAATGACTCAAAAAGACTTGAATTTGTGACAACAAAGATGGCTTGAATTATTGAAAGACTATGAGCTAGTAATTGATTATCATCCCGGGAAAGCGAACGCAGTTGCTGATGCTTTGAGCAGAAATTCATTATTTGCTTTGCGTGCGATGAATACACAGTTAGCTTTGTCTGATGATGGTTCGATTGTAGCTGAGTTGAAAGCTAGACCGTTATTTCTTCAGCAAATTTGCGAAGCTCAGAAATGTGATGGTGAATTGCAAACTAAAAGAGTGAAAAGTGAGTCGACTAGTGATTCAGAGTACCAAATCGGAGCCAATGATTGTTTAATGTTCCGAAACAGAATCTGTGCACCGAAAAATTCTGGGCTTATTCAGAAAATTCTGCACGAAGCACATAACGGTTGTTTATCTATTCACCCGGGGAGTACTAAAATGTATAACGATCTGAAACAACTGTATTGGTGGTCGGGTATGAAACGAACATTTCTGAATTTGTAGCGAAATGTTTAGTGTGTTAGCAAGCTAAAGCTGAACACCAAGTGCCATCGGGTTTGCTTTAGCCTGTGATGATCCCAGAATGGAAATGGGATAAAGTGACTATGGATTTCATATCGGGATTGCCCCTAACTCTGAAGAAGAAAGATGCTATCTGGGTTGTCGTTGATCGACTAACGAAATCTGCTCATTTCATACCGGTACGTACAGATTACTCACTTGATAGACTAGCTGAATTATACATTTCTGAGATTGCTCGATTAAACGGGGTGCCACTATCTATTATTTCGGATAGAGATATGAGGTTTACGTCGCTGTTTTGGAAGAAATTGCAAGAAGCTTTGGGTACGAAGTTGAATTTCAGTACAGCTTTTCATCCGCAAACCAATGGATAAACCTGCTAATGGGTCGGGCCACCCGGCTCGGCCCGAAGGCCTGCTCGAAATTTGGGAGGGTTTGGGCAAACATATAGGCCCGAAAAATGGGCTTGGGAAAAAATAAAGCCCGTTTAAAAAATGGGTTGGGCCTCGAGTAAGGCATTTTTGGCCTGGGCCCGACCCGAATTCACTAAAGGACAAAAAAATTTGTATTTTTTTTTGTTTTTAAATGTTATTTTCTTGTTGTTTTCTCCCTATTTTGCTACTATTTTACTATTATGTTGCTACTATTTCGTTGTTATTGTTTGGATATTGTATAAAACTTATTTTATTGTTAATTTTGTTATTATTTTAAAGGCATTTGTTAATTATTATTATTATTTTAGAGGCATTTGCTTGTTAAGTTGCATCTATCTTAGTGTTATTTAAGTCTACATATTTTTCAAAATTTATTTTCAATTTGTTGGGAAATATTTATTTTGATGTTTTTAGTATTTTTGATGTATTATATATATTTAAAAAAATATAAATATTAATACGGGCGGGCCGGGCCAGGCCCGAGTTTTAGCATTTTTATCCGGGTCGGGCTTGGGAAAAATTTTAGGCCCATTTTTCGGGCCCGACCTGAGCCTAATAAATGGGCATGAATTTTTAGTTGAGCCCGGCCCGAACCCGGCCCGGCCCATGAGCACCTTTACCGAC
Source organism: Gossypium sturtianum (assembly GCA_025698515.1). NCBI lineage: Eukaryota > Viridiplantae > Streptophyta > Magnoliopsida > Malvales > Malvaceae > Gossypium > Gossypium sturtianum. The sequence continues at coordinate 51,758,098 of CM046943.1, forward strand.
AGACAATCTGAACGAGTAATTCAGATACTTGAAGATATGCTCCGATGTTGTGTTTTAGAGTTCAAAGGCAACTGGGAGAAATATTTGCCGCTGGTTGAATTTGCGTATAACAACAGTTTTCAATCGAGTATAAAGATGGCACCGTACGAAGCTTTGTATGGTCGCAAATGTCGAACTCCATTGTACTGGACCAAGCTTAGCGAGAAACAGATTCACGGGGTTGATTTGATTAAAGAAACCAAAGAAAAAGTGAAAGTAATTCGCGATTGTTTGAAAGCAGCTTCAGATCGTCAGAAATCGTACGCGAATTTGAAACGAAAAGGCATTGAATTTCAAATCGGTGAAAAAGTGTTTTTGAAAGTATCTCTGTGGAAGAAAATACTTCGTTTCGGTCACAAAGGCAAATTGAGTCCGCGATTCATCGGGCCGTATGAGATCATTGAAAGAATAGGGCCAGTAGCATATCGATTAGCCTTACCATCGGAGTTAGAAAAGATTCATAACATATTCCACGTATCGATGTTACGCCGATATAGATCTGATCTATCACATGTGATTTCTCTGTCAGAGATTGAAATTCAACCTGATATGACGTATAACGAAGAACCGATCAGAATTCTATCACGTGAGGTTAAACAGTTGAAAAATAAAAGCATAGCTCTCGTGTAGGTACTTTGGCAACGACACGGTGTTGAAGAGGCTACGTCGGAGCCCGAGGAAGCTATGAGAAAATAGTACCCTAACCTATTCACTGGTAAGATTTTCGGGGACGAAAATCCCTAAGGGGGGAGAGTTGTAACAACCCGTTTTTAGACAAATCGAAACAGTGGTTTTGAAACAACAAATCTAAAGTTGAAATATTTATTTTATTATTATTTTAATGTTTACAGCATGATTGATTGATTGTGTGAAAGTTTCGTGAAGAAATTTTATTGTTTGATTGGTCAATTTGATAAAAAGGACTAAATCGCGTAAAATGCAAAAGTGCTGTTCTATTAGCTAAAGGTGTCAAATAGCTATGGAACATTAAAGTGGAGGTCTTTATGTTGTAATTAGACCATTTTTATACTGGGTGGACATTTATGGGCATAATATGGATGTTTTTAATGGTTTAATGACAAGGTTAATTTAGTAAATAACAAATAAATTAAAATTAAAGTAAGAATAATTAAGTTATCATCTTGTCTTCTTCATTTGTCCACTGAAAATAAGAAAGGGAGACTCCATTTTTGGTGTTTTAGGGTTCGGTCACTTTGATGCTCAAATGTAAGTCCATTTTTGTTCGGTTTTTAATGATTTCTATGTTTTTGTGATCGTTGCTTCGTATTCTAGCTAGCCCGTACCCTAGATTTTGAAATTGTTAAAGATTTATCATGTTTCCATTGCTGAATGCTTGAGTAATTTGATGATTTATGATAGATTTGGAAGGTTTAATGTTAGATTAATAACTTTTGTAAAGTGATTTTTGACAAAAATGTCAATAAAGGATTAAATTGAGAAAATGTGAAATGTGGTGGTTAAAAGTGTGAATAAATTAAAAATATGGGCTGCTAGTAACATGTATTAAATTCGGTTAAGCATGAGTTTGTACTAAATTGTATGAATTTGCAATTCTATGTGATAAGGACTAAATTGTGAAAATGTAAAAGTTTAGGGGCAAATGTGTAAAATAGTCCTAATGTGTGTTTTTGATTGAATTGAATAAACAGAAGAATAAATAAGTTGATTTTGATTACTTATAGATCAAGAAAAGAGGAATTCAAGCTTAGATCAAGGAAAAAGCAAAGTAATTGAATAGTCGGTCCGTTTCGTCATTTCCTTGCACGAGGTAAGTTCGTATAATTGAACTTAATTGTGCATTTGTTTAATTGATGGATAGAATTGAGATTGTATGTATTCCATTAGTTAAATTTGGAGATATTGAATTTAAATGTACGTTTTAAGCATACGAGTTGCTGAATAAGACCATAGCTGGGCTATGGCAAATCGGATAATAAGACCATAACCGGGTTGTGGCATGTGAATGTAAGACCACGGCAGGGCCTTGGCAATGTATGTGTAAGACCATAGTTGGACTATGGCATCGGAAAATCGATGTATTTGTTTCGTAAGCATCTATAAGCTCAAATTGATTTGGTAAAAGAATTGGTGGTAAATAGATATGTATCGGTACAGGTATGTACTGTAAACTATTCTTGTATCGAGTTGGAAGAAGTTGAGAATTTATGAGTTACGATATGGTTAAACTTTATGTTAGCTCATTGATTAATGCTTTAAATGTTAATTATGTTATCCATTTTGAGGTGTTAATGATTATTGAGATTATTTCATATTTACATACGAACTTACTAAGCTTTATAGCTTACTTTGTTTAATTCCTTCTATGTTTTATAGTATATCGAAGCTAGCTCGGAGCCAGGGATCATCAGAGACTTCATCGCACTATCAGACATCTATTTTGGTACTTTTGAAGTGTGTATATATGGTATATGGCATGTATAGGCTTGAGTCATTTTGGTATGATTGTTGAATATGTATTTGGGCCATTTAAGTTGGTTTGTGATGATGAATTTTTTTAATGTTTAAAGATGTGTAAATGGCTTTGCTTTAAGTTTAGTAATGGACCTATATTGAGTGAATGAATTTGAATTAATAATGCATGTTTGGAATGGTTTAATTTAAGGAGTTATATATGTGAATTATGTCTAGTAAAGCAAGATGAGTTGATAGGTACTTGAATTGATAAATGGTATGGAAAAAGATATAGTATGATTGTGTATTGATTGATGAATTTTGGCTGCATATTTGTGTCTTAAAATGGTACCATTTGAGCTTGTGTAGGTATGTGCAAAATGGGTGGCAAAATGGCTTGGTAAATAGCCTATTTTTGTCCACACGGGCAGAGACACAGGCGTGTGTCTTGGCCGTGTGTGACACACGGTCATATTACACGGCCGTGTGTCCCCTGGTGTTGAAATTGAAATGAAGTCAGTATCCTCCACACGGTCTCACACACGGGCGTGTGATCGGCCGTGTGGCACAAGTCAATATACCCCCCTAATTGGCACATGGCCTGACACACGGGCGTGTGACTTGGCCGTGTTGCATAAGTCAGTATACCCTACAGCTTTGACACAGCCTAGCACACGGCCTGACACACGGGTGTGTGTGGCCACTTTGAAGGGCACACGGGTTAGACACACGGGCGTGTGGTTGGCCATGTGACCCAAGTCAGTATGTACCCCCTGTTTTCACACGGCTTGTGACACGGGCGTGTCTGGTGGCTGTGTGAGATACACAGCCTGGTCATACGGGCGTGTGTCCCTTGTTTGAAGAAAAATTTGCTAAGTGTTGAAAAATTTCCTGAGTTATCGGTTTAGCCCCGAACCACTCCCAAAGCATGTTTAAGGCCTCGTAGGCTCTTAATAAGGACAAATTGATTGAAAACGAATGATGAATGATTGAATTGAACAATTGTATGTTAAATAGTTGTTTAATTGTTTCGTAAGTCCAGTAATGCTCCGTAACCCTATTTCGGCGTTGAATACGGGTAAGGGGTGTTACACATTTAGTCCTCCAATATTTACACATTCTATCAATTTAACCTTAAATCTAATTAATTCAACAAATTTAACCTTCAGTGTTTACAAAATTTTTCATTTTAGTTATAATTCTAAAAATTCTAAAATATATTTTAAAAACTTAAAAATATTTTTATATTTACTTTTTAAAATTTTTATCATTTATATTTATTTATATTTATAATTTATATTTGTTTTTTCTCATCAATTTTGCTCATTTTCTCATCGACCAAGCATGTAAAAACACCATAAATTAAAATCATGTTTTTTTATTTAATCTTTTTTGATTTAATCCTTTTTTTTCTTTTACCATATCTCAAATACCTAATTAAAACCCAAAAGAAGCTCAAAAATAACTATTTATAAACCCAACAATGGTTGGGTTGACAAGACCAACACCAACAACCTTAGTCTTTACTACATACTCTAATATTTTCGTGTCTTTACCATTTCAAACTTAAGTATTGGAGAGTGATTGTATGTGAAGACTATTGTATTTGATATTTCAAACTTCGCAAATTGAATGAAAGAAAGGATAAAGGGAAAATAGTATAGAAAGTTATTTTGGGTAAAAAGATATTTAAAATAATTTTATATTTATAATTAGGAATAAAATGATAAAGATGTTAATTTGATTAAGTTTTATATGGGTATAGAAATGAGTTTTTAATAAAGACATGGTGGTTTTTATGAAAAATAAAAACGTGCTCGTTGTCATACTTCGAAATGTAAAAAATGATTTGTAGTGAATGTGACTGAAGGCTTCCAAGAGTGAAAAGTCAACGTTATCCGCTGCCTTCTTATTTATATATTTATTTCAGCTTCCATAATAAATAGTGAGCAATAATTTCATACGTCCACACTAAAAAATTCGTAGCCCATATATTTGACCGGCAATCCACTTCCTGCCCCCATATTTACATTTCACTAAAAATATGACAATACTTATCTTTTGCATGCTTTCCTTTATAATTTGTTTACAAATTAACTATAGTTTCAACCTCAATATCCGTCTCTACAGTCTATCACCCTCCTCAATACATATATATACTCCATCTTTTATTTTTGTCTATAAAATATATTTTTATCAATTAAATATTAATTAACTTTAAAATTCTAAAAATACTCAAAACCAATTTTGATGACAAGTGTACATTTAATTTGATAAAAGAATTGTACTTGAAATTAAGTAAAAATTATGTTGCTTACCTTATTAATGGCCTAAACAATAAATTTATTAATTATCTCTCACCAAAAATATTAATGATTATATTTAATCTAAAATTATTAGAAAGAGCATCTAATTTCCTCTACTCCAAGAATAAAATGCAAAGTGGACTAAGTTTATAAAATTCCTATTCTTTGTATTGTGATTAATAAATTTTACTTTTTATAAGTTTTAATATGCGTACTAAATAAACTTAAAATATTTTGGGTTGTTAATCCCTATTCATTCAATTAGAGGCAAAGTCAAGAGGGCAAGTCATATATGATGAAACTATTCATTCAACTAGAGGCGAATTTAAGAGGGCAAGTCATATATGATGAAACTATTAGTTAATACATGGTAGCATTACATTTTATCCTTAAAAAATAAAATATTTTTATTCCTTTCAAAAATGATAAAGTTATAAATTGTATATGATAAAATTATGGTTTAACCTCTCAAAAAATTATAATGTAATTCAAATCTTCTCCAATCCTGGTTATAAATATTTTTTTAATTTTACCAACAATGAATAAAATAATTATCCATATATATATCATTTGATAATTGAATATTTTAACTCCACAAATAAACTTTAAAAACTTTCATATATACAACACTTAATTTTTATTTTTTATCATACCTTAAATGTACATACATGTCCCCTTTAAACTTTATCTTATATAACCTAAAAAATCTAGAATCTGTCAAATAATATTCATAAATGTATATGTATCACAATGTGCCATCTATAAATATAATGAACACTTGTTATTGAGATTTAAAAATGATCTTTACCCATTTGTTACTTGAAATGGTCGGAGCTCACATGGTGAAGGGGGAAGAATTAAGGTGTATGGCGCCCACTTCATCAGAATTTGTTCCTTTTTTATCTTTTGGTAATATACAAATTAAGAATTGCTTGTTTTTTATGGGGGAAATTAAGAATGACTTGGAGGATTCTTGCAAGTTCCCTAACCCCAAAAATTAATTAATAAATACAAAGATTATTTTTTTTCTTTTGGTTTTATGTGTTAGCTACGCCATGTGATTGTCACCTTCTTTGTCTCCTTGACTTTTGGGGGAGGGGTTAGGCTAATATTTGAAGCCCCCCCAAGGAACAACTTAAATTTATTATCTATTCATATATAAATGTTAAGACGGTTGGGAGTTGGAGAGTAATAAAATCCTTTGCCTGCTTGGTCAATTTGAGTAACATGGGCATTCGTTACATGGATTATACGTTTGTTTGTAAATGATCCAACATCTCCAATTTAGAAAGTTTCCTCCAATCATTTCAGCAACCAATGATTATGATGGCTAATTGACCATTTCAATAGAGAATGAAACTAATTTCCCCCTCAAAGTAAACAACAACATCCATGCAGATACCTTGTTTCAATTAAATGACAAATTATGTATTTTTCTACATTATTGTAGAGGTTATTTAAAAGATTAAAGTTGGAATTCATGTGAACTGAGGACTAATCAACATAATTTCTTTCTCATTCCAACTACCACACCTTCAATGGCCATCCAAAGGCCGAATAAGTATGTTTTACTATCTATGAAGCTTAAATTTAAATATTTTATTAATTTAGATGAACTTGTGTTAAATCATGTTCAAAAACCAATTGGTAATTCGAATTTAACAAGCTACCAAATTGATATTCTAATTTGAACCGTAGGCAAAAGCAAACCAACTCTTTTTTATTCAACCATTTGTATATAAATGATAAATCCTGAGTAAAAAACACTGGTCTCGGACTAATGGCTACTTATAGATTGCATCGTCAAACCTTCTTTCAATATGAAAGACATGCCAACCTCATGATTATAAGTTAATTCATCCTTATTCATAAAACAATATTAATTTTAAATTTATGTTTCACCTCATGTTGAAACAGCAGATAAAACAACAATCTTAGTGCAGTCAAAGTTTTTGAGTTGGCATGTTTGATTTTTTTAATCATATAACTTATGATTTAATTTTGTTGAGCAGCAAATGAGGAAGAAATTTTGTCCTACAAAATAAATTACTTATCCTCATCCATTTGATAGCCTAGGAGAAGTTTGAAATGCTTAGAGAGACTATCTTTATCCTTATCTTTTAAGTGATATGAGATTGTTCTAAAACCTGATAATGATGGATTAATGAGATTATTTATTGGAGAATTTGTGCAAATAATTTCAGCATTTGAATAAAGGGATAAAGCTTTATCTTGTGGTTGCAGATCATGCTGTTCATTGCCCACAGCTCGATGGGGATATTGGTGGACAGTTTGTTGAGTGTCTTTAGTTTTTGTATTTTGCTATTTTTATTGGGTAAATTAGTGACACTATTTTAGGTATTTACTGGGGAGAGTTTTATTGTTTGTATGTGGGGAGATTTTGGGAGAGTGGTTTGTAACCATTTGGATTTTATATTGGGGTTGCAAATATTTATTGGTGGAGAGTGATCTGTAACCATTTGGATTAATATTGGGGTTGCAAATATTCATTGGTGTAAGGGTAATTTGGACTTTAGCTAATAGTTGATCCGGACGAATTATGGAATAAAATATTTTCTAAGCGAGGCTTCACAGATTGAAGAATTCGAATTGTGTTAACAAATATTACATGTTATTCTCTCCTTACTTTTCTCCTTGCTTTACTTTGTTTTAAAACTGTTCTATCATAATCTATTCTGTCCCATTCTCTATTTTAACAGAACTTAGAACAATTTGTTTTGTAATAAACCAAATTATATGTTCCTACAATAGTTCAAATATCAAAGTTGGAACAAAGTGCAAACCATTTATTAATAAACTTATAGAAGCAATCAAACATCAATCTCAATAGAAAATATAAGAGATAAGTGCTTGCTAAGTAGAAGAACTGTTAGAGGAAAACATTCTACATAAGGTAAAGAAATTTTAATTAAAGTGGTGGCTTGTGTAGTGTTTTACCTATTCAATTTCATGTTCTAAGCTCCTTAAAGAAACGTTGCTTTGATAACTCAATAATGGCTAATTACTAGTAGGGACAAAAGGAAAATGAAATAAATATCTCAATGAATGCTTCACCTTTAAGTAAATATAGAATGTCTAAACCTAAACCTAAAACTTTAACCTCTAAATGTTTTTCAATCTACTAAATAGACCTATTAATCTAAACAAAGCTTGATCTAAGCCGTTCATCCCTCCCTTGGCTGAAATATATTATTCACACGCGGAGTAACATATCCACACCACTCACAATCAAGAAGTTACCTTTTATTAATTTTGGTACTATAACTACTTGAACCTAGATGGGTTCTATAGGGATGAATTGGTTGGAGTTTACAATTTTGGCCTTCTGTATGTTTAAGAGAATGAACACCATTGTTGATTGTTGGAGAAAAATATGTGAAAGACATGAAAACTCAGTTTCTTGAAATGTTTTCGGTAAAGGGAAGTTTTTGGCGATTGTTTAAAATAATATAAAAGCGAAAGAGGAAAAAGGAAACCAAACATTTGGTTCGTAATTATCAAAATCAAAATCTGAAATTATACGAGTAGCAACTTCTCTTTTATTTGTATTAAAAAAAATAAACTAAAATAATTCTATGAATATAACTGTAACATTAATTAAAATGTAATACATCATTTCGTTTCACAGTGGTTTGGTTGAAAATGAAAAAAATGAAATTGATTAGTGGAGAAGACTCTTCTAAATTTCTAGAAATGAAGCAATGGGTTCACATGCCGACCCTACATGTAATGTCTTCTGGATATTTCATTATCATCCAAGTTCAAACGTTTTAGTCAATTTGGCTAACTAAAATAGGTTAACGTTCTAGAGATAAGAAAATGAAGTGAAGAAAGTGTTAGGGTTTTCTGTTCACAATTAGTTTCAAATTTATTTTGTTAACGAGGACCTGACGAATGGAAGTATTTCTTTTTAATGCTAAAGTGTCGAGGAAGCCTTAGTTTAATGGGGGGAAGAGTTTATAGATAATTATATTGATTATGATTATAATTTTTTGAAAATATATACTAATAATATTTATAAATATAAATTACTGTTTTAATTGGAGAAATCTATTTAATACTTTCATGCTTTTATTATTATTCCTTAATTTTGGAATTTCTTTTATAAGATTAAATCACTTAAGTCTCATCAAAGGCCAATTTACCAAAAAATACTATTTTTTAACCAAATTTACGAAAAAGTACCAAAAAATAATTATTTACCGGAAAAGGCCATTTCCCCAAACGCCGCTCACGTCAAATAGCTTTTTAGGGATGAACCAACAAAGCGCGTCCACGAGGAGCGCTTTGTGCCACATCAGCAAAAAACGCGTCCTTGAGGGCGCGCTTTGCTGATGTGGCAAAAGCGCTCCCTCGTGGACGCGCTTTGCCCGCTTCCAACGGTAAAAAAAAAAACTATAAAAAACCCCCCACCCTTTTATTTTTTTCACACAAAAGTCCTTACTCATTTTTCTCTCAACTTTCTCTCAACTTTCTCTCAAATTCCTCTCAAATTTCTCTCAAATTCCTTTAAAGTTCCTCTCAAATTTCACAATAGTCCTTTAATATTTACAAAAAAGCCCTTTTTTAATTTTTTTTGAAATATTTTTTTTGATAAATTTAAAAATATTCGATCGTATTAGCAATGGCCTGAGAATTAATTCGTCTCGACAATAAACACATCTCCGTCGATCAAATGACAATGGTAAGTTTTAATTTTAATTTTTCAATACTATTTAATATTTTTTTAGGTTTATGCAATTTTAATTAATTTTTATGTTATAATTTTTTAAACACTCTGTAGATCGGGTGTTGCAATGCTATATTCACAATATGTCTGGTCCGCCATCGCCGTTGATCGAGAATTACCTACGGGAAGCGGGTTTTTGGCACGTGGCCACGATAGGCCGGGGGTGCAAGTTGGACCCGAAGTTAATCAGTGCGTTGATAGAGAGGTGGAGACCCGAGACGCACACTTTCCATCTTCTATGCGGAGAGTGTACTATCACTCTTGAAGACATGCATTTGCAATTAGGATTGCCGGTGGATAGATACGTAGTCACCGGGTCTGCAACTTCTGGCTATTGGGGAGCCGTATGCTACGAGCTTTTGGGTGCTATTCCGGATAACATTTACAGAGGTCGGATCGAGATGGGCTGGTTACGAGACACATTCCCGGAGCTGGATAATGATTCGACCGAAATAGAAAGAATACGGTATGCTCGGGCATACATTCTTGAGATGATTGGAGGCTATCTGATGCCGGACTTGTCACGAAACCTCGTACATCTGAGATGGTCACTGAAACTCGTTGATTTTAGAGCAAATTTCTATGAATTGAATTGGGGTCTGCATGTGCTAGCAAAATTGTATCGGGAGATGTGCGGGGCGATGCGGCCGAATAAAGCGAAAATCGGAGGTTGCCTATCACTACTACAATCATGGGCACGGTTTCAATTTTCATTTTTACGTCCTCGAGTCGACCACCCCTATACATTCCCACTCATAACGAGGTAAATTTAATATTAGATTTTACAATTATTACGTTGATTTAAAATATAATTGTATGCTAAAAATATATTTAATTAGGAGGAACCATTCGGCGAGTTATGTTGGAATACCTACATCGCTTGAAGATATACGGCTTCTATTAGAGCAACGGTCGGAAGCACAAGTAAGTATTAAATAAAATATATTTTCGTAATAAAATAGTCGTTTCGTATTTAGTATTTAGTATTTAGTATTTAGTATATAACTAATATTTTTATCATGTTAACATAGTTTGAATGGACACCATACGAGGACCCGTCAATTCGGGCAATAATTTCGGAAGAGTTCTTTCAAAATCCGAACATTTGGCATGTGAAGGTGCCATTGGTCAACTATGCCACCGTGGGGATGCACCAGTCAGATCGGGTTCTGCGTCAATTTGGATTCCGACAACCGATTCCCGTGGCACCTGAGGTGTTCGATGATCAGTACAAAGTCGACTTACGGCAGTTGCATACGGATTGGCCAAGAATTTTGGTCAGCGTATATCGAAATGTGGGAAAACCGGTATGATTATATACCTGCTCGGGAACCGATCATCATTCCTGAGTTAGCGTGCGTGCTGGAATACATGCCATGGTTTAGGATCCATGGCAAGCCGTATTTATTGTCGGAAGAGGAGAGGCGACGGCAACTTCGTGAACAAAGGGAACGACGGGGCCCTTTAAATCCAAGGAGAAGGGGTGATGAGACGGGACCATCAACAGCGCCGACACAACCACCGGGCCCATCAACAGCGCCCACACAGTCACCGGGCCCAACACTTCACCCGGCGACACCACCCACATCACGGCCTTTTTTCAGATTATGTCAAAAGCGTACTTAGCCCTTATATGTATCCTAACCCTTATATGTTTCCTTTTCCCAGTCCCATGGAAGGTTGGAATGCATGGCCCGGTTCGAGTCCGTTCCCGACTACTCCGACTGGCTAGCCGATCTATAGGCCGCCGTCGCATGAGGGATCGCACGAGGCGCCTTCGGGGAGCTCTTCTTTTTACCAATCTCCTTCGCCTTATGGGATTCAGACACCTCCGCCATGGGCAATGTAAACACCTCCCCAGTCAATATTTTATCAAGGTGGGTCATCCTCCCAACACCCACAACCAGACCTCCTGCCGGAGGAACCAGAATCCCCGCCTGAGGTTCCACAACCCCCACCGGAAGCTAGAAGAAGGAGGAATTCAGCTGTAACCGTCGGCCACCCCCATGTGGCACTGATTCTGACTGGCACCAACATTGATTCCGACCGTCATTATTTTATTTTATTTTTTTCTAATTTAATTTTTATATCTTTAAAAAAATAAAAGTTGTTTACTTTTTATTGTAATTTAATTTTTATATCTTTTAAAAAATAAAAGTTGTTTTTTATTTTTTTTGTAATTTAATTTTTATATCTTTAAAAAAATAAAAGTTTTTTATTTTTTATTGTAATTTAATTTTTATATCTTTAATAAAATAAAAGTTGTTTATTTTTTTATTGTAATTTAATTTTTATATCTTTAATAAAATAAAAGTTGTTTTTTTTTGTAATTTAATTTTTATATCTTTAATAAAATAAAATTTGTTTTTATTTTTATTGTAATTTAATTTTTATATCTTTAAAAAAATAAAAGTTGTTTATTTTTTTGTGATTTAATTTTTATATCTTTAATAAAATAAAAGTTGTTTTTTTATTTTTTTATTATAATTTAATTTTTATATCTTTAATAAAATAAAAGTTGTTTATTTTTTATTGTAATTTAATTTTTATATCTTTAATAAAATAAAAGTTGTTTATTTTTTTATTGTAATTTCATTTTTTTATATCCTAAATAAAATAAAAGTTGTAATTTATTTTTTTATTGTAATTTATTTTTATTTTTTTATATATAGAAATTAATAAGAAATGGATGAATTAGGACTAAATTGAATAAGTGAAAAAGTATGACGGGTTAATTACAATAAAATGATAAGGAGACTATCAACTATTCCGATTTGGAGACGAGCGAGATATATGGCCTGGGTTCCTACACCATCTGCATAACTTCCGTTGGTTGGTTGTTTCTCGGATATCCATATTGTTATAGTATTCTAGTCGAGCATGGTCGACCCTTTGGTTTGCGACGCAGTTCTCTATCCGGTAACAGCTTATACGGAGCAAGCGATACAGACGGCAACTTACGTTCATCCGGGACTGGTGGGAATACGTGTCTCCACACGTTGTACATATTTTCTATTTTATACACTTCGTCGATATAGATCATGGGATCCAGACGGAGATTCTGACAAGCCGCAATTACATGAGCGCATGGATAACAAAGTGCATCAAATATCCCACAGTCACAGGTCCTATTTCTCAAGTGTACACGATAGTGCTCGCCAACAATACCTTGGTTCGGTTTGTCAAACTCCGTCACACGAAACCATAGGTTGTCGCGATCGTGACACACTGTGTGCATGGTGTTGGCCCGTGCCTTCCCCTTGTTAATTTCTCGCAATACATTCGCGCACCATACATGACCTCCTTGCATTTGGCCTTTATAACTCGCTGCTCGCTTTGAAAATAGTGCCGCTAAACGAAAATATGTCTCTCACACAACCGATGTTATCGGCAAATGACGCGTTCCTTTTAGAACAGAATTTATGCATTCGGCCAGGTTTGAGGTCATATGACCATATCGTAGGCCGCCGTTGTATGCTTGTGTCCACTGTTCAAAAGGTATGTTGCATAGGTAGTTTGCGCCTTCTTCGTTAACTGAGCGCAAACTCGCCAACATCTCGTGAAAACGGTCCTTATTGATCTCGTACCCTGCCAATATAAGTTGATAGAGAATATTACATACCACTCTTCAATTAAGAATAAATTGAATATTACAAACGAAATTATATTAATAGATATTACATACCCATGTTGGTCACTTGCCGTTGTTCACTTGTAGATCGATGTTGCCCGTGGTAGTTGGACGCAACATGACTTAGGCAATATCGATGGTGTGTGTGATGCCACAAGCTTCCTTGTCGCTCTATTGCGGCTAGTATTTCAGGGCCCCGATCCGATATAACGCATATATCAGGTTGGGGGCAGACATACCTCCTTAACCTAGATAGAAAGAAATCCCAGTCATCAGCTGACTCCCCCGGTGTTATTGCAAACGCAATTGGAAGGATTCTCCCACTGCCATCATGTGCCACAGCTAGCAATAGCCGATGCGTATATCTACCATACATAAAGGTACCGTCAATTTGTACCAATGGCTTGTAGTATAGAAATGCGTCTCGGCATTACTTAAATGTCCAGAACAGACGCTTGAACACTTGGCATCCACGGAGCAATCGGTCATTGTAGTACGCCGCCCGCTTTCAAGGTCCGTTATGCTTGCTCGGGACATATCTCTCCAACACCTGACACCACTGCCACACTTCATTATATGAAGCGTCCCACCGACCATGCAACTTTTCCAATGCCTTCTACTTAGCTATCCAAGTCTTCCAGTAAGAGGGCGTGTACCCCAATTGGCTACGAATATTGCCAATTAAGGCCGGCACTGTAGTCTTGGGATCTGCCTTCACCATCGGTATTATTAAGTCACCAACATCTCTCGAATCCATCTTCGGTGATCTTGTGAAACACCACAATGAAGTACGTTAAATAATGCAACATTACGTAATATCGTGATTATTCAAAACCTTGAACACCCAAATCATACTGCACTCTGGCAAGAGATGTATGTGGACCTTTGTACTTTTAATCTCCCACAAGCTCTGTCATTTTTTCTCAACGAGGCCATGATTTTCCATGAACATGTACCGCCTTGCACCGCACACTTGGCCTCGTGATTTATCGAGTTTGGATTTAACCACGTTGTAGTTAGCCCCATTCTTGATGCTATATTATTTCAATGCACCAAGAAAAGTATCCTTGTTGGAAAACTCTTTACCAACTTCTAATTCGTCCGAATCCAATGACGAACTTGTACGGTCACGCCTTCTGTGTGGTAGTTCAGGAAACTCCAATGCATCGTCTTGAGATAGATCGACATTATGCATGTGGGCTGGAGGCGAGTACGCCCTGAATCGCGGATCTTCTTCTTCTTCATCTGAACCGCCTTCAACATCTTTAGGTATGATTGGAACAGGCTCCGGTTCAGAAAATAATACAACTTCTGCACCATCGGGGCCGGGCTCTCGAGGTGGATCCACATCGAACTCATCATCCGACCCACCATCATCTGCAACGAACGAGGGCCCCTCGCCGGTGGATGTTGTGGGGAGTACATTATCCCTTCTTAAACAACTTTCGTGACATTCCCAATCATATGTGGATTGCCAACCACTAGAAGTTGGTGACGTTCCCCAATACGTATTTCTAGCATCGAACGTCGAAGGAAGGATATGCATGTCCCATCCACCAACCGAGTGTCGTGCAGGGGTTGTGTTTTCCATACTACCACCAAACACGAGCGCTTTCGTATTTTTCCTTCCACTAACAGAGTGTCGGCTTGGGGTCGTGTATTCCCCTCGAACAGTAGTAGATGTTGAAGTCGAAGGAAGATCACTTGGCGATGAAAATTGTACATATACCTCAAGATAGGGTGATCCACTGGGAAGATGAGTCTCCACCATTGCCTCCAAGCTCCGAGGACCTTTGATGTCGAATGAGTCATATCTCACGGGATCAACCGAAGCACAAAATCTATACTTAATAGACTGAACTTTCATTGGCGTTGTTTCGAAGATTTTACGCCTAATTCTTTTGCAAAGTTCTGTCAAATCTATGTTCCGGTTAAAAACCAGTCGCGCTGTGTTCTCCGATAAAAAAACAACACCATTTTCGGTGTCCTAAAAACCCTAAACCCTAAGACCCTAAAAAAACCTAAACCGTAGCCTTAAAACCCTGAAAACTCATACCCTAACACTAAAAACAACTGAAAAACCCATCGGGGGGAAAGGGCAAAAGCGCGTCCACGAGGGAGCGCTTTTGCCACATCAACAAAGCGCGCCCTCAAGGACGCGTTTTTTGCTGATGTGGCACAAAGCGCTCCCTCGTGGACGTGCTTTGCTGGTTCATCCCCTGAAAACACGCTGGCGTGGACGCATTTTCGGGGGAAATGACCCTTTCCGGTAAATAATTATTTTTTAGGTACTTTTCCGTAAATTTTGTTAAAAATTGGTATTTTCTGGTAAATTGCCCCTCATCAAAGCCTCTCTTTTTAAAAAAAATTTCATACAATTCATGGGCTGTATTTTGGGCCAAAGTAATTAAAACCCAAAGTAATATGCGGGCGAAATTTTAGGGTTCTTATTTCATTTATCAACTAAGACAAGCCCCGGCGGAACAGCTGAAGTGGTTTGGGCTGTGGCTTTTTGATTCGGGTTTCTTTCTTTAGACAGTTTTAACTATACCTAATAAAATTATACTATATAAATAAAAGGCTTAATATTTTATTTAATATTTGGGTTTCATACTTTTTTAAGTGGTGGTGGTTTTTTTCAACGTGGTAAAAGTTATATATTTTAATTCCAAAAGGTGAACGATGTTAATTTTTTTCAATAGTTAATTTCGTTTCGGTACGCCCATGTTAGTCAAAATATTCTGTTCTCGTGGTAAATTGGAACAACAAATTTTAATGTCCATTCTAGTGTACATTTTAGTAGGTATGGATTATATTAGTGCATATTGGTTGATATCGTTTATACTGGCTGGAATATGGTGTACTAACCAGTAAAAAAATGAAATTTAAAATATTGTTGAATTATTGATTGCTATATGCATAGTATGGGATGGTTTTATTATTTAATTTATAGATAAATTTGTTCTTGTTCGTTTTGAGTTTGTTTAATGACAAATGTATTTGTGAAGATTATTAAAAAGTATTTTATATAATTGATGAGTATTTATATTTGAGATTTATTTAATCTTGTTATTTGATATTTGTAAATATTTTTATGTACATAAATCAAATATTTTTCAAAATTTGCGATAAATTTGAAATGATACACCGAAATAGATCGATACCAATATGTACCAATACTAGTAGAAAAACGATATGTCTACAAGTTTGATATTGACTCCCTTGCTTTTTAGTGTTTAATTCAGGTTTAAGGTTAATTTGATTTTTTTTGGGTATAATCATAGGTGCCTTCATCCGTTTTACGGTCTTAGACCAATCTTGTTTGGGTCGGGGGTGGTATTCAAGCTTAAGGTTCATTTGATGAAAACTAAATGCTAATATTATGAGTTTTAAATTTTCATGATTTTGTTAATAAAATTGTTGCGACCTTAGCTTTTCTATATCTGAAATGTCTTCTAATGTTCGAACAACTCCTTGGACTTTATATTTTGATCACCATGTTCATTCCCATGTTTAAATAGCTATCTGTGCTGGACCTTATTTTTTTTGTCTAAGCCTGTTTTTTGGGCCTATATTTTTACCTAAATCCTCTCACTTTTCGAGCAGGCCCTCGGGCCTCTAATTTTGATCACCATGTTCATTCCATTGTTTAAATAGCTATCTATATTGGACCTTAGCTTTCCTATATCTGAAGTATCTCCTCATGTTCGAACAACTCCTTAAACTGTATATTTTGATCTTTATTCCCATAATTAAAGTGGAGATGTCTGGAAATTATCTTATTTTCTCCATGGGGAAATATAGAGAAGCATACTGCTTCAATCATTATCGAAAATTGAATTGCAAAGTTAACATATAAACATAAAACTTTTTTCCATGTTTAATGACATATTATTGTATTATTCGTACCGGTTTTTATTTTGAAATTTTCCATTGTAAGTTTATTTTCAGTATTAATGTTTTAGTTTTTAGTATATGATCGATCTAATTTTTATTTATTTATTTTCTATTAAAAAAGTTTATAATATCCTACTTTACATTCAAGGCAATACATGCAATCAAATACAGTAAAACTCCAAAATATTCAAGCTTGATCTGCAGACAACCCTCCGCATTTGCTACAATAAGGAACTCTATGTTGCCGAAATGAAAACATCAAAGCTGCAGTTCAAGAAGTCTATGGTTACAAAACTATGCAATGAATTTTTAAATAGCTTTCGGGATTGAGAAAAATATTAAGTTGAAACAAAAGGTTCAACATTTCCTTTATAATGCTTAAATTGCTGTTCTTAATTTCCGTTACAATTCCAGTGTTTTAAATAAATGTTCCTTCTTTTCTTTCTTTTGTTCAATTCCCATTCTTTATGGATAACTTGATCATTTACATTTACTCAAATTTTGAACTTTTATATTTTTTTTCTTTTAATTGTTTGTTAAATTCCCGCTTTGACTTTTGGGGTTATATATATATATATATATAAAAGCTATTGTCGAAACTATTTTTTTATCGGGATTTGAAAAACGGGAATCGACTTTAAAAAATGTGGAGTGGAGTCGCCACCAATCCTTTTTGTTTAGGTGTGATCGGATCACCTATAAAAACATTTTTGGTCTGCGAAATTCGAGAAAACGGGTTCGAGTCGGTTACGTGCGCGAGGAAGGATTAGCACCTCGCAACGCCCAAAATTGGTACCAAATTGATTAATTGATGTCCTAATGTTGAAAAGTTTGAAATGATTTTGAAATTCTGTTCCTTTTTTATAATTTTAAATAACTTGATTGAATATTGAGATTCCCTTGTTCCGAAGGAATAGAGTATCACATCCAGCACGATTGGATACGGCAATCTAAGTCCTCGAATTCAAGATCATCCCCAAAATTCTTCAAGCACATGTATTGAAATTTTAAAAGGGTATTTGATTATTTGGGCAAACAAAAAACACACCCAAAGACGATTGGGC
Source organism: Gossypium sturtianum (assembly GCA_025698515.1). Lineage (NCBI taxonomy): Eukaryota > Viridiplantae > Streptophyta > Magnoliopsida > Malvales > Malvaceae > Gossypium > Gossypium sturtianum. Next base: position 51,776,218 of record CM046943.1, read on the forward strand.
ACGATTTCTTCGAATTTCCAAACGCGCAAATCTTACCTTATTTTGAAAATATGGACCAAATTTGAAAGGATATTCGTTTATTTAGTCAAACAAATAATCACACCCAGCACGATTGGGCACGATTTCTTCGAATTTCCAAATGCACAAATATTACCTTGTTTTGAAAATATGGCAAAAAATCTGAAAGGATACTCGTTTATTTGGGCAAACAAAAACACACACCCAGCACGATTGGGCACGATTTTTCGGTTTTTCAAAAGCACGAATATTGCCTTTTTCAAAATACGTGAGTTTAAAATCGACTTAAAATACATTTTATTGGTTTATTTGTATAAGAATGAACAATTTTCATAAATTAAAATCTTATTCACAATACAATAATAACGTAAAAATATAGTCTCAATCATAAAATAAGAATACATGGCCATAATGAAGATACAAGAGAGCAATTTAAAATTTATGCAATAACAATATATTATGTTATACAAACAATGATTTATATGTATATGAATTTTCAAACAAATACTCTATAAAAAGAAGATTAAAATAAGTATTGTATAAGATGATATATATTAATATAAATAAGGATTAAAAATATATTAGATAATAATATGTAAATGAAATTTAAAATAGATATTATAAAAAAATCAAAATACATAATATATATATTAGGAAATAGTACAGTTTAAATAATATATATAATAATGATATATAACAATATTCAGAATATATTATATAATTTTTTTAAACCATAAAATAAAGTGAAATCAATGAAATATACATAGTATAAAAATAATTTTAACACATGTATACAAAATATATATATGTAAAATTAATGAAAGTATATATAACTGGAAATAAATAATATCCAAAACAAATTAAAATATTTATTATTAAGTATTAATTAAAAAAACTAGTTAAATAAATCAATAAATAGTTGGCTAAATAACCAAAGGACTGCATTAAAATAGAACAAAGTTATAGGGCTAAAAGATAATAAATTACAAATGAAATAAACAGGATTAAAATACAATATGTGTAAACTAAAAAGGACTAATCTGGCAAATATTTCATCGATCAAAACGTGGCGTTTGAATAGGACTAAATTGCAAACGAATCGAAAAGCACAGGGTCAATTGCACAAATTGTCCTTTAAACGAAAAGCGCGGATCCAGTCACAAAGCTGGTCGACGCGCTGGATCTACACCTCCTAAACGGTACCGCTTTCACGATTTCCTTTACCTAATAAACCTTAAACTAATCAGATTTTTTTATTTCCTAAACCAAACCCTAACCCCTTTACTCGACGCGCGCGAAGAGGAAGAAACAACGCTTCGGCGCCTCAACGCCACGATGATCGGCAAGGAGTGACCTATTCAGCCCACCGATGACTCTTGTTCAAACCCGATTCAAGACCTCGATATTTTAAACCTTGAAGACCATCTTTACTTTCGATTTCGGCAAAAAAAGACAGATCCGGCGGTTTGCTCAGTAAAGGTAAATCCTCTTTTTTTTTTTTGATTTTCGCATGAACCAAAAAGTGCAGAAAGAAAAAAGAAAGTAAAAAAAACGAAAAGCCAAGAAGAGTATCAAAACCTCCAAATCACCCTTTTTAAAATCTTTCTCTATTTTCCAATTTCTTTAGTATCAGTGTGTATACAAAAATCCCCCCTTTTTTTATGCATGCAAAAGAAAAGAAGATACAACTAAAAAAATATTTCGAAGATCTGAGAATCACCTCTCAATTTTTTTTTATTTCTCTGTATTCGTAAATTGTGAAGCCTTACATCCGTTTTGCTTCGATTTTTATAATCGAATTCAAAAAAATTAAAATAAAAATCGAAAATACAATTCTTTGCTGCGCTGGTTTTTGTCCTTTTCGCAGGTGTGTGTCGCTCAGTGGAGGGGACGTGGCTGTACGAAGGCTGTACGAGCGGTGTACGGAGGCTACGGCATGCGAGGCTTGCGTGTAGGGCTGCGGCTCACAAGGGAAACCTAGGGTTTCTGTTTCTGAAGCCAACATTCGGGCCATCTGGGCCATTTCAGGATTGGGCCATTTGGGCTAGGTGTCTTTGGTTTGGGTTGGGTGCTCTTAGGCTACAGCTTTAGTTGGGCTGTTGGGTAGTGAGTTTTTGGGTTTGTATTTGGGCTGGATCGGTTTATTGTAGATAGGTTTTGAATTTTGGGCCACAATCTGAATCTGGGCCTTTGTAAACTGTAATTGGACTGTTGGATTTATTATTTCTTATTTTGGTTTTAATTTATAGTTTTAAAATGGGCCGGGCGAAAATTGGGTATTACAGCTGCCCCTCTTTGCTCATTTTCGTGTAACGAGAATAGAGCAAAGACTTCAAAAAGGGCCAATTTTGTCCGGTCATGCCTCTTTCAGTGCTTTTCTTCTTCGAGTAGCTTCGTTCCATCCCACTGCATCTTCAGGGGCATGAGAACTAGTGCTTCGATCTGCTCCAATGTAATTTTAGGGAGAAGAGATTTGTAGTTTCGATCTACTCCACTAGAACTTTAAGGAAATAAGAATTGTTCCTCGTTGTACACTCAGGGAGAAAGGATTTGTAGCCTCAACCTACTCCACTGGAACTTCGAGGAGATAAGACTTGTATGGCTTCGATCTGCACCTGTAACTTCAGGATTGCCAGATCTGCTATCTTCGATCCGCTTCGCTCAGGAAGGCAAGATCTGCTATCTTCGGTCCGCTCCACCGCAAACTCGGGGATGTCGGGACCGATTGCTTAAATCTGCTCCACTCTTTGCTTAGGGAGACCAGATTTGTCGTTCGATCTTGTTTCCCTACTGCTTAGGGTGACAAGATCTACAATCTTCGACCAAATTTCACTGCTGGTCAGGGAGATAGGGCTGGTGGCTTAAATTTGTTCCACTTCTGTTTAGGGGGACCATATTTGTCGTTCAATCTTGGTTCCCTACTGCTTAGGGTGACAAGATCTGCAATTTTTGACCTATTCCACTGCTGGTCAGGGAGATAGGGCTGGTGGGCTTAAATCGGTTCCACTCATCGCTTAGGGGACCAGGTTTGCCGCTTCAATCTTGGTTCCCTCTCTCGCTTTCGTGGTGACAAGATCTACAATCTTTGACCTATTCCACACCGGTCGGGAGATAGGACTGGTGGCTTAAATCGTTCGCTCATCGCTAGGGGAGACCAGATTTGCCGCTCGATCTTGGTTCACTATCGCTTAGGGTGACAAGATCTACAATCTTCAACCTATTCCATCGCCGTCGTGAGATATAGGGTGATGTCTTAAATCTGCTCCACTCATCGCTAGGGAGACCAGATTTGTCGTTCGATCTTGGTTCCTTACTGCTTAGGGTGACAAGATCTACAATCTTCGACCTATTCCACTGCTGGTCAGGGAGATAGGACCGATGTTTCCGATCCGCTCCCGTAACTTTAGGATTGCGGATCCGCTATCTTCGATCCGCTTCACTCGTAAAGGCAAGATCTTGAATTCATCGATGTTGCGCGACGCCCTCTCTGGGACCTGTTCTATAAAATCAATTTTGTGTTTATGCCTATGCAAAATGGTTAGGATGCAATGATTAGAATGAATCTAATGCTCCTAACGGAATGTATTATGGATGACATTTGTATGAATGCAGAATGTCATGAGAATGGTCTTTTTACAAAGATTAGGATGCAATGATCGAAATGAATCAAATGCCCCTAAATAGATGTGTCTTATGGATGACATTTGTATGAATGCAGAATGTCATGAGAATGATTTCTTACAATGATTAGGATGCAATGATCGGAATGAATCAAATGCTCCTAATTAAATGTGTTTTGCGTGAATGCAGAATTTCATGAGAATGATCCCTTTTTAAAAGTTTAAGGAGTCATCGTTCATTGTTTATTAAGGCTTTATCACTGATGTATTATGCTGCCATCTTGTTCGGCTGGTATTCTCAATAGAAAACCCAAGAAAACAAATATCTTGCTCAATGTATTTGCCCCATCAGAGCAAAAGATAGGATCTGAATCTCTTCCCATCTATCCCATCATGACCTCAAAATGTAGGATTTGTTTCTTCTTTAATCCAACATATTGCTATTCAAAGGTATAAGATCTGTATTATCTTCCATCTATCCCACTATAAATCGGGGGTATAGGGCCTGTAGCTTGTTCCATCAACTGATCACTCCTCGGGTGACCCAACCAGATGTGTATGCATGATGCTCGCGTGAATGCAAAATATCAATTTTTCTTCGGAGAATGATTCCCATTTTACACTTGGGTTAATGATGCCCATTTTTCGTCAGGATTGTATTGCTGACGCAATATCTTGTCATTTGCCTAACCACCATTTTTGACAAAAATCCGAAGAGATAACCTTAATTTGGACTCAAATATTTTCGACCCTTAAGCTTGGTGAATTCTAAACAATAATCCTGTTTCAGATTCTTGTATTATTTAGAAGTTTCCAGAGCAATATGCGAAACCCCTTTCATGAAAGTATTATTAGTCCACTAATCGTTATTTCAATGCGAAATGCTTGAAAAAGATCACAACGATGGATAAGAATGAAATTGATTGGGAGCATAGCTCGAAACAAGCAATTTAATCAAAGTTAGCAAATGTAATTAAGTAGGGAATTTATTAAAGGTGTGTCTTGGAAAGAATAAGTTAATCAAAGATAGCAAATTTAAAATGGATAAGATTGAAAACTAGGTGCCCCAGATATCGCAGCCTGAGCTTCTCTGTTCAAACTTCTTGAGGACCATTTTAAGCTCAATATGTGTTTAGGGGATCCGGAGTACTTTGTCGATGCCCCAAGACGTAACATACTTCTTCATTGTTAATTCAGGCGTAGCAAGACTGCTGTATGCCACCCTTTGATCAAAATTTGAGTCGCCCTTTTTTGAGTTTTCAACTCAAATCCCCTTTGGTCTCAAAGCGCCCTTTGCGGGTTTTCACCTTGGCCTCTCCTTTCTCTTTCTTCTTTTTTGCTGAAAATTTCTATTTTTTTCTTTTTTGATTTTTTTGAAAGGTGCCCTTTGCAGGTTTTCACCTTGGCTTCTCCTTTTTAAGTGAAATACTTCTTGACTGAATTCACCGGATTGGGCATATCCTTGCCATTCATTTTGGTCAATGTTCCCAGAATAGACTTTTTTCGCTACGTAAAATCTTCTCTAGTTTGGCCCCCATTTTTCTCTGAAATCCTTTTGTATATGAAGGATTTTCTTCAATATCAGGTCCCCCTTAGGGAATTTCTAGGATGAACCTCTTTGTCGCAAACCCGCATCAGATAGCTATTAACTTTTTCTCACAAATTTGATTGATCACATCGGGATTGGATCCATTCTGCCTCATCCAACTCGGAAAAAGGAATTTTGACTTCAATGAGTGGAACCGATGAGGAATGTGTTGCCCCGGTGACAGTCCTGGCCAATTTTTGATAATCATAGAGGGTAAATAGTAACTTCTGTATGCCAATCTTTACAAGTCTCGGTCTTTTTGATCTTTTGTTTTTCTTTTTGGCTGCCTTTACTGCATTGTGATGTGGCACCTGATCTTTGAACAGATCGCAAACTTTTTGTGCGGTTAAATATGATCTTTTCGACATTTTTCTTTTCTTCTTTTTTTTGTCGGTATTTTTTGTTTTTTTGTTTTTTTTTGTTCTGACGACTATCGACTTTGTAATATTGGCATATGAAGCGACTTTTACCATCCTAGTGAAGAAATTGACAACCATGAAGATGAATTGGTGTCAGCCAGAAGCTTTTGATGAGACTGGCCTGATAACATCCATGCCCCACATATAGGAAATCTTGTTTCGCATGAGCCAGCTTTTGATCTTCATCTCCTTCCTTGGCTCGCAACGCATTTATATATATTTTCCATCCAGATTAACAAATCGTAAGATATGTTGTAATTTCTATCATCTTCAAAGTCCTGCGATCTCTTAGGCCCTTATTTCATTCAAAAAGGGAGTTAGTAACAGCGTCGCTCATGTCATTGATATCTGGGTACCTATTGTAGGTACGAAGGCAAATTCCAAAGAATAAATGATTCTAAGGATGATTATTTATATGATATGATCATGAATAAAGAATGAAAGAATATTTGCATAGAAATCCAAAGGATAAAAGAATCTATAAATAGAAAAATATTTGCTCAAAAGGATGCATTTTATTGAAATAAAAATTCTGGACACAAGCCTATTTCACAAGAGGACTCTTATTGCCCCTAGGCTGAAAGCAATAAGTGTGTTTCGAATATTACTCTAGATTAGCCTTAAAAAAATACATGTCTCTTCCACAGTCCTATCGCTCAAAACACTCTCAGGTTCATATTTCTGCATTTCGCGTGTCATCCAATTTCACAATACCCATGCCGATGAATTTTTCCGTCAATTTCTTAAAAGCGAGGCAATTTTCTATCGAATGCCCTGTGACCCCCGCGTGGTACTCACACTGGGCATTAGGGTCATACCATTTTGGATATGGAGGTTGCATCGGTTTTGGGTAGTGAGGAGCCACCTCATGTGCATCAAATAGGCTTTGATACAACTCCCTATATGTCATTGGAATTGGTGTAAACTAGAGTTGCTTTGCATTGGATTCTCGTCTTGATGAGCCTTGATGGCCAGTGGTCACAGCCCTCGGTTGACCTACAGTGACTAATTTGGGACGCTTGCTGTTCACTTCGTTTTCCCTATTTGTCAGGGCCTTTGAAGTCCACTCTCCCCTTTCTTTTATTTCTGTCAGTATAACCGGTTTGGCTTGATCATCCTCCGGTTAAAATCAACCTATCGGGAAGTTGAACAGGTCGAAGCATCATCCGACATTGGGGTCCAATAATGATGGGTACCCCATGTGAATGCGTGTCTGGCTGAGTCGGGGTATAAACGATGTCTTCATCATCATCCACACTGCTGGCCACTGGGCCACTCATTTTTTCAAGCCCTCCAACTAGTAATTGGGTTAACTGGCACATCATATTCATTTGATCTCGCATATCCCGTTGAATTTTGGCTAACTACTCTTGCATCAGTATTTGCCCCTGCTCTAATCTCTCCAACCTTTGTTCCATGTCTTTTAGGTTAGGTGAAAATATTCGCCTAATCAGGGTCTTCTCATGAAATCTAATGCATATGATGTAATGCAATGCAAATGCATGGAATGAATGCAATGCAATGCACTCAAAACAAAAGACAACATGTTAGAGAATTAATCAACATAGAACACCTGACCGGGTGACCACTAGGGCTTGGTGTGGCTCTATCTAGGGTAGGCTTTTAGGGTTCACTATATGTGGTTTAGTTCTAAAGAATGGGTACTGAACCAAAGAGATTCCTCAATCCTCACCCATTATAGGCTCATATGGATTGAGTTCGGTTCTGGGAATACATTTCCCTATGGCCATGCGGAGATGAAAATCTCACGAAGCACATAGGTATGGATGTATCCCGGAAGCAGTCCGCTAGCCCATGCGGAGGTGAAAACCTCACGAAAGCATAGCTTCTTACTCCCACTTAAATGTGTGACCCAGCGGTCCTACAATGCACTGCCATAGTATTTCATGAGACTTGACATTATAGCACAAACAAATGCATCAAAGGGAAAATGATTTTTCAAAACAATTTTCCAAATTTTCAAACAAAAGGACAAAAATTAATTAATTTATGGCCTGACTCTCAACCAGTCCCCAGTGGAGTCGCCAAGCTGTTGAAACCATTTTTTATCGAGATTTGAAAAATGGGAATCAACTTTAAAAAATATGGAGTGGAGTCGCCACCAATCCTTTTTGTTTAGGTGTGATCGGATCACCTATAAAAACATTTTTGGTCTGCGAAATTCGAGAAAACGGGTTCGGGAGTCGGTTACGTGCGAGGAAGGATTAGCACCCTCGCAACGCCCAAAATTGGTACCAAATTGATTAATTGATGTCCTAATGTTGAAAAGTTTGAAATGATTTTGAAATTCTGTTCCTTTTTTATAATTTTAAATAACTTGATTGAATATTGAGATTTCCTTGTTCCGAAGGAATAGAGTATCACATCCAGCACGATTGGATACGGCAATCTGAGTCCTCGAATTCAAGATCATCCCCAAAATTCTTCAAGCACATGTATTGAAATTTTAAAAGGGTATTTGATTATTTGGGCAAACAAAAAACCACACCCAGCACGATTGGGAACGATTTCTTCGAATTTCCAAACGCGCAAATATTACCTTATTTTGAAAATATGGACCAAATTTGAAAGGATATTCGTTTATTTGATCAAACAAATAATCACACCCAGCATGATTGGGCACGATTTCTTCGAATTTCCAAATGCACAAATATTACCTTGTTTTGAAAATATGGCAAAAAATCTGAAAGGATACTCGTTTATTTGGGCAAACAAAAACACACACCCAGCACGATTGGGCACGATTTATCGATTTTTCAAACGCACGAATATTGCCTTTTTCAAAATACGTGAGTTTAAAATCGACTTAAAAATACATTTTATTGGTTTATTTGTATAAGAATGAACAATTTTCATAAATTAAAATCTTATTCACAATACAATAATAAAGTAAAAATATAGTCTCAATCATAAAATAAGAATACATGGCCATAATGAAGATACAAGAGAGCAATTTAAAATTTATGCAATAACAATATATTATGTTATACAAACAATGATTTATATGTATATGAATTTTCAAACAAATACTCTATAAAAAAGAAGATTAAAATAGGTATTGTATAAGATGATATATATTAATATAAATAAGGATTAAAAATATATTAGATAATAATATGCAAATGAAATTTAAAATAGATATTATAAAAAAAATCAAAATACATAATATATATATTAGGAAATAGTACAATTTAAATAATATATATAATAATGATATATAACAATATTCATAATATATTATATAATTTTTTTAAACCATAAAATAAAGTGAAATCAATGAAATATACATAGTATAAAAATAATTTTAACACATGTATACAAAATATATATATGTAAAATTAATGAAAGTATATATAACTGGAAATAAATAATATCCAAAACAAATTAAAATATTTATTATTAAGTATTAATTAAAAAAACTAGTTAAATAAATCAATAAACAGTTGGCTAAATAACCAAAGGACTGCATTAAAATAGAACAAAATTATAGGGCTAAAAGATAATAAATTACAAATGAAATAAATAGGATTAAAATAAAATATGTGTAAACTAAAAAGGACTAATCTGGCAAATATTTCGGTCAGTCAAAACGTGGTGTTTGAATAGGACTAAATTGCAAACGAATCAGAAAGCACAGGGGTCAATTGCACAAATTGTCCTTTAAAACGAAAAGGCGCGGATTCGGATCCCAAAGCTGGTCGACGTGCGGATCTACACCCTCCTAAACGACACCGTTTTACACTATTTCCTTTACCTAATAAACCTTAAACTACTCAGATTTTTTTTATTTCCTAAACCAAACCCTAACCCCCTTTACTCAGACGCGCCGTAGAAGAGGAAAAAACAACGTTGGCCGCCTCAACGCCACGATGATCGGCGAGGAGTGACCTATTCATGCCCACCGATGACTCTTGTTCAAACCCGATTCGAAGACCTCAGTATTTTAAACCTTGAAGACCGTCTTTACTTCCGATTTCGACAAAGAAAGACAGATCCGGCGGTTTGCTCAGTAAAGGTAAATCCTCTTTTTTTTTTTTTTTTTATTTTCGCATGAACCAAAAAGTGCAGAAAGTAAAAAAAATGAAAAGCCAAGAAGAGTATCAAAACCTCCAAATCACCCTTTTTAAAATCTTTCTCTGTTTTCCAATTTCTTTAGTATCAGTGTGTATACAAAAATCCCCCCTTTTTTATGCATGCAATAGAAAAGAAGATACAACTAAAAAAATATTTCGAAGATCTGAGAATCACCTCTCAAATTTTTTTTATTTCTTTGTATTCGTAAATTGTGAAGCCTTACATCCGTTTTGCTTCAGTTTTTTATAACCGAATTCAAAAAAATTAAAATAAAAATCGAAAATACAATTCTTTGCTGCGCTGGTTTTTGTCCTTTTCGCAGGTGTGTGTCGCGCAGTGGAGGGGATGTGGCTGTACGAAGGCTGTACGAGCGGTGTACGGAGGCTACAGCGTGCGACACTTGCGTGTAGGGCTGCGGCGCACAAGGGAAACCTAGGGTTTCTGTTTCTGAAGCCAACATTCGGGCCATCTAGGCCATTTCAGGATTGGGCCATTTGGGCTAGGTGCTGGTTTGGGTTGGGTGCTCTTAGGCTAACAGTTTAGTTGGGCCTATTGGGTAGTGAGTTTTTGGGTTTGTATTTGGGCCTGGATTAGGTTTATTGTAGATAGGTTTTGAATTTTGGGCCACAATCTGAATCTGGGCCTATGTAAACTGTAATTGGACTGTTGGATTTATTATTTATTATTTTGATTTTAATTTATAGTTTTAAAATGGGCCGGGCGAAAATTGGGTCTTACAGCTATCATTTGAAAATATATTATTTTAAATTATTTATTGCTTACATATATAAATATAAATATATATATATATCTTAAAATATCTCAATTCATTTGACAATACCTTCTGGTGTTGAGGAATCAGATTGGCTCTCCCAAGAATTATACTTCGAAGGCATATATGATTACTTCTTTTTTCTTTTTTATACAATATCTAGAACTACTCATAACCCTTTTCTAACCCTTAAATAGGAGGATAATACGCTGAAGCGTACTCGAACCCATATCCTCCTACACTGACAATAATATCAATATCAATTGAGCTAAAACTCAATCGACATATATGATTACTTCTTAAACTTATGGTTTTGGATATTTTTTATTTGTTCATTTGTCAATATAATTTAAATTATGCATAATTACACTGCAATCTTAAATTATTAATATTCTATAATTTAGAATTTCAATACAATAACGTTTTACTATGCAAACTAACGTTAGTAAATTCTCAATTTTAAAACTCCATTAAATTTAACATGGTTACATCGATATCTTATCATTCCAAATTTTAATCGATTTCTACTCGGCAATTATTAATTAAATTATACCTTATTGCTTCGTATTCTTATCATTTTTGGTATCTGTTTCATGATTAATTCGTAATCTTATCATGATATTTTTATAATCATTTACAATGCATTCAAATTGGTCAATTTTTAACGACTAATTATTACACATCTCAAGTTATTTATATAAACCAATTATACCATTTTATTATTTCCCATGTATTGTTGGCAATTACAAAATTTAGTACCTGAAAAATATTCCCATACGAAACTTCATATTTTGAAATTGTAAACTACTTATTCTGTAACTTATTCTGTAAATTACATGTCAAATATCCGAGAATTGGATTAGCCTTTGAACTGATAGTGCAGTTCAGGTAAATTCTGAAAAAAACTACAGCGGGAAGAGTCTTAAGGAATGGAAATAGAGAGTAAATTAAGAGATATAACAAGTACTTGAGAGTATGTTCCATCTTAGATGCTAAACTGTGAGGTATTCTTGATGGTTTGAAACTAATCCAAGATAAAAGATATGCTGAAGTTATGATTCAAACGGATAGTTTGGAGGTGGTCAAGGCCATTCAAGAACCTTTTTTGATGAAATCGAGCTCTGCCCTTATTAGATGCATTCATTATCTGTTGGCGAATATAAGATTATGGGAGTGGCAACATATTCCTAGAGACTATAATAAAATTGCTAATTGCATGGCTAAAATGACCTTTGATACGAACCATAGCTTGAAGGTGTTTACAAAGATTCCAAGGGAGGTGCTAGCTATTTCTACTGTTGTTCAAGAAAGAGATAATCTTGTTCAAAGTTTTCTTGTATACTTAATTTAATTGCTAGCTTGTTTTTCTTTTACCAAAAAAATAATAATTTAAGAATGTTTTGGTCGAAAATTATGGCAGCACAAGTATAAAAAAAAACCCATCAATTTACTGATTCCTATTAGATTTTTCAATTTATTTACTACACACTAATTATGATGCGATCCTAGCTCGAGAAGCTACAGCTAATCCCATTGAGTTACCACAAGGACCCATTACTCGGTCTCGTGCCAAGAAGTTTCAAGATGCTATTGCAAGTCACATTGACCGAGCTTGGGGAGAGGAAGTGGTTGGACTTATTAAGCAATCATGGAGCACAACACCATGCGTTCCATACAGTTTTTTACAAGCTGAATTTCAGTTTAATAATTGCTGGATAAACTTTTAATGTGATTAGTTATTTTAGTTTAATTAATTAAGTTGTTTTTAATTTTCTTTAGTAGCTTAAATAATTTCAGCAATTAATATATTCTAGCTTAATTAAATTTGCTACAGCCATTTAACTTGTTTAAACATTTAACTTGTTTAATTGTGCTTATAGGTGAATTAATCATTGAACCAGCTGTTACATGGATTGGCATTAAAGGGAGAAATGAATTCAGCTGTTATGAAGATGAATTAAAGGCCAGCAGCTGTTATGAGATTATTCAAGTAACCCTTTGAAGATTTTAATGGACAAGGAGTTGATTACACAAGCCATTCAGCTTCCAAAAGTTTTTATGTGTTAATGGCTGTTCCAATTCATCCATTTACACCTTGAATCAATTTTCTTCAAGCATTCATACAAAGAGGCTGTTCGTGTGCCAAATTTAAGCCAATTGTTGCCGCTATCCATTCGGCTGCCCCAAGAAGAAATAAAAGGCTGTTATAACCTTTTTAGCTGATCAAGCATTGAATCAAATTCATTCAGCTCATTAGAGCTAATTATTAGCTGATTGGGAAGATTAAATAAGCTGTTCATAGCCATTACATATGTTAGAGTTTCTCAAAGGTCTTTTAGTTTTAATTAGCTTAATTAAGTTCATCAATAACGCATTTAAGCTGATTAGTTTGTGTCCATTCGGCTGGAACATGTTCAGCCTATAAATAGTTTGTTTTTGTAATTATTTTGGAGACTTTTTGCTAAGTATATGAACTTTTGTTCTTTGTGAGAATTCAACTCTCCTTGTTCTCTCTTGGACTGAAAGGACTTATCAAGCTCAGCTTATGGCATCATTCTTTCCTTATTATTCGAACTTATCATTTACCAAAGTGTGGCGTTTGTTATACCTTTGGTTCCTAACTCGATAGATAGCGGGTCAAGGTTTTATTTGCTATTTTCACCTACTATTATCCATCTAAGTGCTTTAAGACTTGGGTCAACAATCCTATATATTGTTGGTTCAGCCTTTGCCTTAGCCGAACACCTTCCATCAATCTTTTAAACTATCTTTGAGACCTTTATTTGAACCTAACTTCAAGCCTTTTCAAACTTATCTTTCCATTTTTTCTAACCTATTTCGATTTAATTCAACGCTTACTTAATTTCACGATCAGGCAACTAAAACGACTCGAATCATCATTGAACCGAGTTTGTATCATTTGGTATCAGAGCTGGTGAAATTGAATTGAGTATCGACGTTCGTAGCATTACAGGATTGTAAGAGATAAAAAAATCAAAAAAAATAAAATTCGTACAAAAAAAATAAATTACAAATTCAAAGTGTGAATATCAGTATTTGTAAGTACAAGTTCGTGATGATATTTAAAAAAAAAGGTTTGAAGGATTGAAATTCATTTGTTGCCAGAATTCATTACTCTTTCTTTCCTACCATTCGGCCACACTTACATTATTTTCCTTTTGTTTCTAGCCTACCCTTCGTCCTAACATCATTTCCCACCCAAACCATCATCACTTTTGTAAGCCGACCCACATCGACTGCTGTTAAGTCAAAGTAGTCCATTGCGAACATAGAGAGGCGGATTGAGCAGAAAAAGGCAAGAGTGTAGTGAGCCTATTCGAGTGAACAAAAGCCAAGTGAGTGGACTTTTCTTTGGAGAGAAATAGTGAGGTTTTTTTTGTTTGTGAGAACTTAAGATGTCAAGAAGTCTGGAAAGGAACCCAAATGAAGGAGCTGGTTTGCGTCCTATAAGGAATGTTGGTGGAGGCGTGCCAGATCTTACCCTTCAAGCAATCATGTGAAAAATGGAGCGACTATTTGATCGTAAACTCGAACCCATCGAAGATCGATTTTATCGAGTCGAGGCACGAGAACAACATGAGGGAACTCCTGAAAATGCAAGACGAGGGCGCGTGCATCTTATCCAAAATCAAGAAGATCCTGATGAGCCAAGTGACCAAGAAAGTGACCATTCATCTATTCTGAGTGTAAGACACCAAGGTCGTATAACCATCGAGAAAGAAACCATATAGATGATAGCCTCAAAAATATTAAGATGACCATACCGCCATTTCAAGGGAAGAACAACCCCGAGGCTTATTTGGAGTGGGAGAAAAAAATCGAGTTAGTCTTTAAATGCCATAACTATTCAGAGAGCAAAAAGGTAAAGTTGGAAGCCATTGAGTTCTCAGATTATGCCATAGTGTAGTGGGACCAACTCGTGACAAGTCGAAGAAGAAATGGTGAGAGACCCATCTCAACTTGGGCTGAAATGAAAGCGGTCATGAGAAAGCGTTTCATACCATTTTACTATCACCGAGATCTCTACCAACAATTGCAAAACCTTACCCAAGGCAATCGTAGTGTCGAAGACTGCTGCAAGGAAATGGAGATAGCAATGATCCGAGCCGATATCGAAGAGGATCGGGAGGCAACAATGGCTAGGTTTCTTGCGGGATTAAACCGTGACATCGCCAATATAGTCGAATTACAACACTATGTTGAAGTGATGGACATGGTTCACATGGCCATTAAAGTTGAAAAGCAACTTAAACGGAAGGGAGTTAGCCGTTCCTACTCTAATCCATCTACCACCAAATGGAGTCAAGGAGCCAATAAACCCTCTGTTCGAACCAAGGATCCTATTGTAGCGACCAAATCCAATCCAACCGTTGGCGAGTCAAGTAAGAACAAAATTGAGACTACTCCAAATCGCGCAAGAGATTAAAGTGTTTCAAGTGCCAAGGACAGGGACACATTTCCAGCCAATGTCCCAATCGATGAATCATGGTAGTACGGGCCGATGGTGAGATCGAATCCGAGGAAGAAAATGAAAATGAGTCTGAAATGCCATTCGATGAAGAAGAAGATTTGGAGCTTCCGGTTGAAGGCGAGATCCTTGTGGTGAAAAGGAGCATCAACATTCAAAGTGCTGAAACCGAACAACAACGGGAGAATATTTTCCACACCCGGTGCCACATCCAAGGCAAGGTATGGAGCATGATTATTGATGGAGAAAGTTGAACCAACGTCGTAAGTAATATGCTGGTTGAAAAACTTGGATTAATCATGACCAAGCATCTGAACCCGTACAAGTTACAATGGTTGAACGACGGAGGAGAGCTTAAAGTGACAAAACAAGTTGTTGTAGCATTTTCCATCGAAAAATACCAAGATGAAGTGGTGTGCGACGTGGTTCCAATGCATGCGGGACACCTTCTTTTGGGGCGTCCATGGTAGTTTGATCGACGTACAATTCATGACGGATACACCAACCGTTACACATTTAAGTATCTAGGCAAAAATATAACCCTAGCCCCTCTTACCCCGAAACAATTGTATCGAGATCAAATCAAGTTAAAAAAATATGTAGAAAAATCAAAAGAAAAATAGCAAGAAAAAAAGAAAGAAAAAGAAAAGAAAAACGAGAAAAAAAAGAAAACAATGAGAAAATGGAGGTAAAAACACGAGTTGAAAAAGAAAATCAAAAAGAAGAAGAGAGTGATAAAATGAGTGTGTTTGCGAGGAAAAGAGAAGTATGAAAGTCCTTGTTGATTCGCCAGCCCATTCTTGTACTTATGTACAAGAAATGCCTTTTTGATACTAATGAACTTGAAAATACTGTGCCTTCTTCTGTTTTGTCTTTAATTCAGGAATTTGAAGACGTGTTTCCAGAGGAAGTACTGAGTGGATTGCCTCCTCTTCGCGGCATTGAACATCAAATCGATTTTGTGCCTGGGGATACAATTCCAAACCGTCCAGCTTACCGAAGCAACCCCGAGGAGACTAAGGAGTTGCAATGACAAGTGGCTGACTTGATGGAGAAAGGATACATACGGGAAAGTTTAAGCCCTTGCACGGTGCCCATTCTGTTGGTGCCCAAAAAGGATGGCTCGTGGAGAATGTGTGTGGACTGTCGAGCCATTAACAAAATTACCGTCAAGTATCGTCACTCTATTCCTAGACTTGATGACATGCTTGATGAGCTTAGTGGTGCCAAACTCTTCTCCAAGATTGATTTGAAGAGTGGTTATCATTAAATACGCATGCGAGAAGGGGACGAGTGGAAGACAACCTTTAAAACAAAATACGGTTTGTATGAGTGGCTAGTGATGCCATTCGGCCTCACAAATGTGCCAAGCACATTTATGCGATTGATGAATCACGTTTTGTGATCTTTTATTGGCCGATTTTGCGTGGTATACTTTGATGACATTTTAATTTATAGCAAATCATTGGCTGATCATATTGAACATTTGTGTGCTGTTTTACAGGTTTTACGAAAGGAAGTGTTATATGCGAATCTTAAGAAATGTAATTTTTGTACTGAAAAATTTGTTTTCTTAGGTTTCGTTGTAAGTGCGGAAGGTCTAGAGGTGGATCAAGAGAAGATCAAGGTGATCCAAGAATGGCCTCGTCCGATAACCATTAGCCAAGTTAGAAGCTTTCATGGCCTTGCGAGCTTTTATAGGAGATTCATGCCAAACTTTAGTACCATAGCTGCTCTTTTAACGGGGATAGGTATAGGTGCAGTCTTGACACAAGATAGATGACCAATTGCCTACTTCAGCGAAAAACTCAACGGGGCTACACTCAACTATCCAACCTATGATAAAGAGATGTACGCCTTGATTTGTACGTTGGAGACATGGCAGCATTACCTTTGGCTGAAAGAGTTTGTTATACACACGGACCATAAAGCCTTGAAGCATTTGAAAGGGAAAACCAAGCTAAACAAATGCCATGCTAAGTGGGTGGAATTTCTCGAGTCCTTTCCGTACGTGATTAAGTATAAGCAAGGTAAAGAAAATGTTGTTGCAGATGCGCTATCACGTAGGTATGCTTTAATTAATCATTTGGATGCTAAGTTGCTTGGATTTGCGTATTTGAAGGATTTATATGCTAACGATCCTGACTTTGGTGAAGTATTTGAGTTGTGTGTTCAAGGTGCCCATGATCGGTATTTTCGACAAGATGGTTATCTCTTTCGAGAAAATAAGTTATGTATACCTCAAGGATCAATTAGAGATGTGCTGGTTCGAGAAGCACATAATGGAGGATTAATGGGCCACTTTGGCATAGCCAAAACTTTGGCTGTTTTATAAGAGCATTTTTATTGGCTGAAGATGCGGCGAGACGTGGTTAAAGTGTGCGAACAATGCCTAGCTTGCAAGAAGGCTAAATAAAAAATTCAGCCACATGGTCTATATACCCCTTTGCCGATTCCGGAAGCACCATGGGTGGATATCTCCATGGATTTTGTTCTAGGCCTTACTAGGACAAAAATGGAAAAGATTCTATATTTGTGGTAGTAGATCGATTTTCAAAGATGGCTCACTTTATTGCATGTAATAAAACTGATGACGCGTTAAATGTTGCTAATCTGTTTTTTAGGGAAATTGTGCGTTTGCATGGTATTCCAAGGACCATTGTTTCGGATCGTGACGCTAAGTTCCTCAACCATTTTTGGAGAACTTTGTGGGGTAAGCTTGGCACCAAGCTTTTGTTTTCAACAACTTGCCATCCCCAAACTGACGGCCAAACGGAGGTTGTTAATCGAGTTTTATCAACTTTGCTGCGAGCCATAATTCGAAAGAACTTAAAAACTTGGGAGGAATGTCTACCACACATTGAGTTTGCTTATAACCGATCAGTGCATTCAGCTACCAAGCATTCACCATTTGAAGTGGTATATGGTTTCAATCCCTTAACTCCTATGGATTTATTGCCTTTACCTTCTAATCAATTAGTGCATGTAGATGGCAAGAAAAAGGCAGAATTCGTTAAACAATTACATCAACAAGTTAGGGACAACATTGAAAGACAAACCGGACAATATGCTCAAAGGGTGAATAAGGGACGCAAGAGAGTAATATTCGAACTTGGTGATTGGGTTAGGATCCATATGCGTAAGGAAAGATTTCCAACTCAAAGAAGATTAAAACTCTTTCCAAGAGGAGGCGGTCCTTTTCAAGTTTTGGAAAGGATTAACAAGAATGCTTATAAATTGGATCTACCAGGTGAGTTTGGAATTAGTGCCACTTTTCACGTTGCTGACTTATCCCCTTTTGATATAGGTGACGATTTGGGGACAAATTGCCTCGAAGAGGGGGAAAGATGCGATCCTAGCTCGAGAAGCTACGGCTGATCCCATTGAGTTACCACAAGGACCCATTACTCGGTCTCGTGCCAAGAAGTTTCAAGATGCTATTGCAAGTCACATTGACTGAGCTTGGGGAGAGGAAGTGGTTGGACTTATTAAGCAATCATGGAGCACAACACCATGCGTTCCATACAGTTTTTTACAAGCTGAATTTTAGTTTAATAATTGCTGGATAAACTTTTAATGTGATTAGTTATTTTAGTTTAATTAATTAAGTTGTTTTTAATTTTCTTTAGTTGCTTAAATAATTTCGGCAATTAATATATTCTAGCTTAATTAAATTTGCTACAGCCATTTAACTTGTTTAAACATTTAACTTGTTTAATTGTGCTTATAGGTGAATTAATCATTGAACCGGCTGTTATATGGATTGGCATTAAAGGGAGAAATGAATTCAGCTGTTATGAAGATGAATTAAAGGCCAGCAGCTGTTATGAGATTATTCAAGTAACCGTTTGAAGATTTTAATGGACAAGGAGTTGATTACACAAGCCATTCAGCTTCCAAACGTTTTTATGTGTTAATGGATGTTCCAATTCATCCATTTACACCTTGAATCAATTTTCTTCAAGCATTCATACAAAGGGGCTGTTCGTGTGCCAAATTTAAGCCAATTGTTGCTGCTGTCCATTCGGTTGCCCCAAGAAGAAATAAAAGGCTGTTATAACCTTTTTAGCTGATCAAGCATTGAATCAAATTCATTCAGCTCATTAGAGCTAATTATTAGCTGATTGGGAAGATTAAATAAGCTGTTCATAGCCATTACATATGTTAGAGTTTCTCAAAGGTCTTTTAGTTTTAATTAACTTAATTAAGTTTATCAATAACTCATTTAAGCTGATTAGTTTGTGTCCATTCAGCTGGAACATGCTCAGCCTATAAATAGTTTGTTTTTGTAATTATTTTGGAGAATTTTTGCTAAGTATATGAACTTTTGTTCTTTGTGAGAATTCAACTCTCCTTGTTCTCTCTTGGAATGAAACGACTTATCAAGCTCAGCTTGTGGCGTCATTCTTTCCTTGTTATTCGAACTTATCACTTACCAAAGTGTGGCATTCGTTATACCTTTGGTTCTTAACTCGATAGATAGCGGGTCAAGGTTTTATTTGCTATTTTCACCTACTATTATCCATCTAAGTGCTTTTAAGACTTGGGTCAACAATCCTATTTATTGTTGATTCAGCCTTTGCCTTAGCCGAACACCTTCCATCCATCTTTTAAACTATCTTTGAGACCTTTATTCGAACCTAACTTCTAGCCTTTTCAAACTTATCTTTCCATTTTTTCCAACCTATTTCGATTTAATTCAACGCTTACTTAATTTCACGATCGGGAAACTAAAATGACTCGAATCATCATCGAACCGAGTTCGTATAATTTGGTATCAGAGCTGGTGAAATTGAAGTGAGTATCGACGTTCGTAGCATTACGGGATTGTAAGAGATAAAAAAATTGAAAAAAAATAAAATTCGTACAAAAAAAAATCAATTACAAATTCAAAGTGTGAATATCAGTATTTGTAAGTACAAATTCGTGGTGATATTTAAAAAAAAGGTTTGAAGGATTGAAATTCATTTGTTGCCAGAATTCATTACTATTTCTTTCCTACCATTCGGCCACACTTACATTATTTTCCTTTTGTTTCTAGCCTACCCTTCGTCCTAACATCATTTCCTACCCAAACCATCATCACTTTTGTAAGCCGACCCACATCGACTGTTGTTAAGTCAAAGTAGTCCATTGCGAACATAGAGAGGCGGATTGAGCGAAAAAAGGCAAGAGTGTAGTGAGCCTATTCGAGTGAACAAAAGCCAAGTGAGTGGACTTTTCTTTGGAGAGAAATAGTGAGGTTTTTTTTTGTTTGTGAGAACTTAAGATGTCAAGAAGTCTGGAAAGGAACCCAAACGAAGGAGCTGGTTTGCGTCCTATAAGGAATGTTGGTGGAGGCGTGCCAGATCTTACCCTTCAAGCAATCATTCAAGAAATGGAGCGACTATTTGATCATAAACTCGAACCCATCGAAGATCGATTATATCGAGTCAAGGCGCGAGAACAACACGAGGGAACTCATGAAAATGCAAGACGAGGGCGCGTGCGTCCTATCCAAAATCAAGAAGATCCTGATGAGCCAAGTGACCAAGAAAGTGACCATTCATCTGTTCCAAGTGTAAGACATCACGGTCGTAGAAACCGGGGCCATCGAGAAAGAAACCGTATAGATCTTAGCCGTATATTGTTTGACAGCCTTTAAGACTTGGGTTAACAATCCTATATATTGTTGGTTCAACCTTTGCCTTAGCCGAACACCTTCCATCCATCTTTTAAACTATCTTTGAGACCTTTATTCGAACCTAACTTCCAGCCTTTTCAAACTTATCTTTCCATTTTTTCCAACCTATTTCGATTTAATTCAACGCTTACTTAATTTCACGATCGAGCAACTAAAACGACTCGAATCATCATCGAACCGAGTTCGTATCAAATTAGTCTAAAACCTCTTCCATTTTTAAACATCCAAATACTCTTCATTTCTCATCACAAAACCCTTTAATACCCTTAACCCGACTCAAAAGTTTGATTGGATTCAGAACGTTACAATGATTATCGGAGCAACCCACTCGATCTATGCTCAATTAAACACATTAAACCATAAACTTAAGCACAAAAATAATAAAAATAAAATAAATAATTTAAAAGAACTCGATAAAAAACCAATAAACTCTCAAGTAAAACCAAAGTAACCAAGTTGACCAAATTAATAGATCTTAAGTACATGCCAAAAGCTATAATAATACAAGGGTCTTTATGAACTAAGCAAAAATGTGGAGACTCTGAGATTATGCTGCTCTGACTCAAACTCACACTCCAACAATTACATGCGCACAGAAAATGTATGTAACACCCCTTTCCCGACCCGGTCGTTGGGTCCGAGATACAAGATGCTACAATCGTTGCCGGAGTAACTTCTGTCAATAATATAGTAAATATATCGAACAAACAATCATTTACGACTTAAAAACATTCATAATAAGATTCACAACTAAATTGAAGCCTTAACCTGGCTTAGAAAAGCTCTTTTGTTGATCCGAGCATGAAATATGGCCAAATTGCAAAATATTGAAAATTCAAGGCCGACGTCATGACGCCATCGAACAGAATGTGCCATTTCAACGTCTAGCCTCCCAATGTCAGGACTTCACATTCTGTCGATCAACATTGCAATGAGGAGAGTTGCTCATCTTGACTTGGACTTTGGTTTTTGGTAAAAATTAGGCCACTTGGTACCTATTTCAAGCCAAATCTCCAAACACTTGATTTAATGACCTGAAATTTAGTGTTGTCAAAAATAGTGGTTTTGAAACCCCATTTTTGATATTCGAGTCTGTAAATATTAATTATTAATATTTAAGAGGTTAGTATAAAGTTGAATTAAAGTTTGGATAGGAAATTTCGTTGAATTAGTGACTAATTAAGATACAAGGACTAAATTGTAAATGTAGTAAAAGTTCAAATACTAATAAATTTAATAATTAGAATGATTTAGGGCCCAAAATGGCAATTGCAGCATTGGTTTAAGTTAGTGGATGGTTTCATTATCATTTTGTGTGATGTTTTATTATAAAATGTTTTATTATAAGATAAATTATAATTAAATTAAAACCTAAAAAGTAAAAGTATAATAAAATTTTATATGATAAAAGAATAGTGGAAGGAAAGAGAAATTAAAAATTCTCTTATTTTCTTCATTCAAATGAAATTAGAGAAGGAGAAGGGAAGGATGTTCGACCTTTAGGGATTTCATTTTCATTCCAAAATTTCTAACGTCAACCCAAATTCTTCAAAATAGAAAGGAAAAGATAAAGTCATCGATAAATAGCTCGGAGTTTTACGGTTTGTATTTCTATAACTCAAACCCTTTTAATTGTTGCATTTGTGAACTGCATTGCATGGTAAAAACGTAAGGTAAGCTGGAAATGAAAGAGCAAGCTGAATTGAATTGATTTGAATGAGTTGTTTGTGATAAGGACTAAATTGAATAGTTGTAAAAATATGATATATTGTTATAATTATGCAATTGAATTCAAATTATGATGACTTATGTTGTCACACATGTGAATGGATGATTGGATAATGAAATTATGTTATGGAATTGAGACATTAATTATTTTAAAATGGAAATAAGGTTAGACAGTGGATTTTGGATTATAGATTTGGAAATGTAAAATTTAACTGTATAAACAAGTTATATATTTTGATATGTAGATAGTCATATTAATTTGTATTTGAACTTTCAAATTTGATTCATGCATTACAAGAATCATATTATGATTGAAATTTCGGATATAGCAATACCACTGAGTTATACTCAGCTTACGTTTTTGTTTCTCATGCACAGGTTAGGCACTTTTTGATTCGATCGTCAACTTTAACATCCAGTGGCAATCCTAGACTCAAGTGTTGGTGATAATTTTATTTTTGGTCATGGCATGTACCTAAGGTGTCTTTGGTTAAACAATGTTTATCTTGAATTTGTTGGCAAATTGAGGATCAAGTATATAAATGCATGTGTAGGTGTTGGAAATGGTCATGTTAATATTATCTTATTGAAGTAGTAAGGGATAGATGCTTAATGGTCTAAATAGTGAGAATATAATATACTAAGTGATGTGTTTGATTGATATATGGTGATGAAAGTTAAAGGATGTATACTAGGTTGAACTTGTTGAGGTGCCTTCGAAGGCATATTTGTATGGTTTGAAAGTGATATTTTGGGTTGATTTTGAATTGTTGATTGAGGTGCCAATTGTGGCATATTGGTTAGGTACTTAGGATGGATGTTATAAGTGATGTTTTAGCATGATTTTGATGCTTTTGAAATTTATTGAGATATGGTATATTAACTTGCTTGTTGCATAAGAGATTTAGAGTTATAAAGCTTGTATTAAAAGGCATTTCTAGGAAAACACGGCTTGGCACACAGCCGTGTGCCATACACGGGTGTATGGCACGACTGTGTGGTCTGTGGGTTTTGAATAATTTTTGGTGCACACAACCACAATCTGTTACACAGCTTGGCGACACAGTCGTGTGACATCTTTTGAATATATAGGCTTTTGACCCACATAACCTCAACCTTCTACACGGTTAGGGGACACGGCTGTGTGACCCCTATTTGCAGATTTTTCCTAACTTTTCATTTTTATTTCAAATTGATTCCTCTTCGACACCAGGTTAATTTTAAGCTTTAGTAAGCTCGAAATAAACCCGAAATTGATTGAATTGCATGTTGTACTTGATTATATGAATAAATTGATATTGAAATGATATTTGGACTATGAAAAGAAATTAAATATTCAATATTTCCTGGTAACACTTTATAGCTCGGATCCGATGATTGGACCGGGTATGGGGTGTTACATTGATTTGTTGCATAAATGCACAAAATAATTTACATAAAAAGATACACCAAATTGCATTCGAAACATTGCATATAACCATTACCAAATCAATCAATCCAATATTTGGCACCAAATCATTTCAATTCAACTTATAGCAACTCAAACCATTCAACCACACACTTAACCATTCCATATCATCATTAAACATGCTATTTAACATTCAGTATGCCACTTAATTACCACTCCTAAAGTCTTAAAACCTTACTAAATCATACATATATGTATATATAAGTAATAGCTTTTCCAACATCAAGCATTAACTAGATTCATTTTATGTTAATAAACCAACTTAACAAATACAAACACTTATGTACATGCCATATAATCAGACTTAAAACGATCAAAAGTCTATCGATAGATGACTAGATAGTGTGACCTTCGAGGTGATCTAACCAACACATTCCGAAAATTGACAGTCTACAAGGAAAAAGAAGACAACGAGTAAGCATTTTGAATGCTTAGTACGTTCATATGAAATTTACTTAACTTACCTTGACATTACAACAATTTATACAATTGTAATAGATTGATATCTAACATGACATATTTGGCAACAATAAACTTTCATAAGCATTTCAAAAAATATATCAAATGGGTTAACCTATTACAAGTCATGAACTCATATACAATTATACAAACATTTAACATTCCACCATATGACATATACCTACTAGTTTATTTTCAACTTATAACATATGCATATAATTTCATTCATATATATATTTTCATTCCATTCATTTCATTTTCATATATTAACATTTACATTTCTGTCTTCCGCTCGAAGAACTAAAGTAAATTGAACTCGAATGTTGGGGACTGATTTGATTACATATGCTGACATTATTGAGCTGCTATCACTAACTTCGGATCAGAGTTGCTAACACTAGCTTCAGAGAATCCGTAACATATGTTGGCTCTCAATTAATCAAATTAGTCCCTGATCAGAACACCCATTTTTTTTTGCAAAATGACATATTAGGACTACTAACACTAGCTTCAGATTAGGTTTGCTAACACTAACTTAGTACGATACTGCTAACACTAGCTTCAGAGAATTCGCAAGATATGTTGGATCTTAAGTCATCGTATTAATCCCTAATAACAACACCCTATTTTTTCTTTTCCGTATCATTTCAAACCCTGTAGCCATATACACACTTTTCATATATCGAATACTAATTCATATACATATTAACCTTGTAACACCATCATATACACATCTTCAAATCTTATAACAATTTCACATCATTCGATACCATATATCTATTCATGTTAACCATATATTTCACATTTTACAATTTAGTCCATTCGATACTAAAAATCATTGAAATTAAAATTAACCTAAACTAATAGACATCATAATATAATTCAAACATAACATAAAATAACATTGTAAGTTCCATATGAACTTACCTGACAAACAACAACAACACAATGTCAGGAGACTAATATGCAATTCTTAGTTTTTCTCCAATTATATTCCGGTTGATTCAAGTTCTGATCACGCTAATGGCCAAACCTTTTAAGCTTTCAACAATGGCTCCTTATGTTTCTTGTTTATGCATTTGGTGGGAGAAAGGAAAGATGACAACCATCTCTTTCTGTAACGCCCCGGAATTTGGGCCTAGAAGTATTGGGCCTTGAGCAAGGGAACAGTTAGGAAACTGTGCATAAAAGTTCATGTAAGCTAGGAAATGACACAATTAAATGTCTGCTTTAGTGGTTAAGGGTCTTGAGAAGTATTGGAGAAGTCCTAGGTTCAAACCTGAGCTCTAGCAAAATTTTGGTTGTAGGTGAATAAAACCCTGGGAGTAAGTAAGTGGGCTTTAAGAATAAAATGTGGTAAAAGGTGACACAAGAGGAGCTTGTGGCCTAGTGGCAAGGTGGCGTTACAGCTGGCAAGAGGTCTGAGGTTCAAGTCTTGGGATAAGCAAGGGAGGTTTTATTTTGCAATTGTGACGCCTAGTGGTTGTGTTGTAGTGGGATTCTGCTCAGGTGGTTGTGGAATTGGTCTTTGGGGAGTTATTCATGGGATAAAGATTTGGAGGAGTTTGAAAGTGTTTCAAATTAGGGGTGTTGAGAGATTTGAGGAGATTTTCAAGGGATTTGGAGGAGAGGAGTGTTGTAGTCGAATTGTGCAACTTCTATGTGCAAATTCGGCTAGGGGAACCATTTGGTGTATTTCGGCATGTGAGAGTGTATAGGTGCCGACTTCTTTTGGTATTTTCGGGTTTTATTTTCTTATCTTGGCGTATTTTTTGACCATTCGGGTCCTCTTTTCTTCTTCACATTTTCTCTCTGCCGAATTGGCATTCTTCTTTTTCTCTTTTGCTAAATCGAATTAGGTTTCTTCTGTTTCCTCTCTTCTTGAGTAATAGACGAATACCTTGTTGCTTGGTAAGTGATTATACTCTTCACCTCTGGTTAAATCTATTTTTGTTCCCCTCTCCAACCTCTGACGGTTTAGTCTTGGTTTAAGGATTCTCTACTCCTACATTCCGTACTCTCTCCATCCCTGTTTCTGATTTGGCAAGAAATCTCTATTAATCGGTAAGTCTCCCGGTTCCTTTCAGTTCCCTATTTTACTGTTTAAGCAAAATGGTGCGATCCCTTATTACCGATTCTTCTCCTTTCTCTTGTGTGTATGTTCTTTTGGGTCCTAGAACTTCCGATGGGTGAACAGGGTGCTAATAATAAAGTGATGGCAAAGGTGCCGGCTGAGATGGAGCGCGTAGCCTCTACTCCCAAGTTTAAGAGGCATGCGGTGTCAGCTATTCGGGACTTTCCGCCCGGAAGCGGAAGGGTGGCTGCACCAAACTCTGGTTTGAGTTGGCTAATCACAGTCGACCGATCTAGTCAAGGCAAGTGGTAGTCGACCTCTCGGTTAAGTGGTTGTTAAGAGTTTTCTAACACTATTTGATAAGTGATTAACTGAATGTTATGTTTGAATATAGGTCCTGGCGATCAGGAATTTTTAGTACTCTACGTGATCAGGTGTGTAACAGTACCCTGTATTCGATAGTTGGCGAGAAAGCCGATAGAGTGTGTGTAACCACACTCCTTCTGATCGTAGATCGACAAAATGCCGAAAAGCCGAAATACCGGTGAATGATGCCACTCAAGCGTGCGATCGCACGTGTGGTGGACCGAGCCCACGAATATGGGCGTAAGATGGTGGAGGCCACTATGAGTGTTCTCATGGGCTTAGGTCGCTTTGGGCTGCGTTGGGACCGAAATGGGCCGTGTGGGCCCAATGCGCTGGTGGGCCCCACATGGATAAAATGCATGTTACATGGTTTCTATTGGTTTGAACTGTGCTGTTCGTATAGCCGAGGCTATTTCTGGGCTAATTGGGCCACACAAGCGTGTGGGCCCACTTGGGTCGAGTGGTGGGCCTCAGGCCCATTTGCACCGTTCTGACTGTTTATGTTACTTAAGTCGCTCGAGGCACCGGTGGGCCTTCTGTTGGGTCGCTGAGACCTTGATTTCTGAAAATACCGAAAAACCCTCGATTTGTGAAATTACCGAAATACCCTTGATTTGTGAAATTACTGAAATACCCTCGGTTTGTGAAATTATCAAAATATCCTGATTTGTGAAATTACTGAAATACCCTCAATTTGTGAAATTATCGAAATACCCTCGATTTGTGAAATTACCAAAATACCCCCGATTTACAAAATTACCGAAATACCCTAGATTTGCAAAATTACCGAAATACCCCCAATTTGTGAAATTACCAAAATACCCTCGATTTGTGAAATTACCAAAATACCCCCGATTTACAAAATTACCAAAATACCCTCGATTTGCTAAATTACCGAATACCCCTGATTTGTGAAAATTACCGAAATACCCCCGTTTTGCAAAATTACCGAAATCCCCCTGATTTGTAAATTTATCGAAATACCCCTAATTTGCAAAATTACTGAAATACCCCCGGTTTCAAAATGACCGTAATGTCCCTGTAGGGTAAAATGATCGAAATACCCTCATAGGGTAAAATGACTATTTTTCCCTTGTGGGTAAATGACTGACTTAGACTATGAATTTGATTGATTTGACTGTGATCGTATGATTGTGTTTTAACTGACTTGACTGTGGTCGTGTGACTAATATGCTTTTAATATATGTTTAAATGACTTTACTGAGCATGGCCATTTTGCATACACGTGTAATGATTGAGCATGACATATATGACATATTGCATGGGGTTGGAACATTGATACGGAAGAAGTTCTGATAGGGTCGCACGGGTCCCATGAGACGACTGTGGGTCCAATATTGATCTGATAGGGTCGCACGCGTCACATGAGACGACTGTGGATCCCGTATTGATCTGTTAAGGTCGCACGGGTCGCATGAGACGACTGTGGACCGACAGACGACTTTAAGCCGCGTAATCTGATTATGGCTCTATGCCAACCTAAATATGGCTCTGTGCTATCTTGATTATGGCTTTGTGCCAATCGTATTTACCCGTGGCTATGTGCCTAACATATATATTGATGACTCTGTGTCGATCATAATTACCCGTGGCTGTGTGCCAATTATATTACCGTCGCTGATGGCTGTGTGCCAAACTTATTACAGTTACCGATAGCTTTGTGCCATCCTGATTATGGCTCTGTGTGTAACACCCTGGTTTAGGGGTTATGCGTTTGGAGCATAACTCGAGCATTTAGTAGGCTATGGTCATGTTGGGAGAATTTTTAGGGGTTTTGGAGAACCTTAGAAGGCAAGGGATGCCTTAGAAAATTTTTAAATTTTAGGGTAATAAGAGGGAAATAGGGTAGAAAGGCCTTAAAATAAAATTGTGGAGTTTAAGTCATAAGAAAGGCATTGGCAAAGTGGTGCCCGTGCGCCACTTAGGCGCTGGAGGAGGGTGAGGGCGCTGGTTCGAGTGGTAGAAGCGGCATTTTGGTGTTTTATTTTATATGCGGTTATGGGCAAGGCGGAGGAAGGGTTTAAAAATTAAATGGTGTGGCTTATGGACATGAAAGGCGGTGGGCGGAGTGGCTAAGGCGCTACTTGAGAAGGGGCTTTGTGCAGTCGCGGTTCGAGATTCGAAGCAACATTTTGGCATGTTTTATTTTATGCGGATATGGACTGTAGTATGAAGGCCTTAAAAATAAAATGGGTGGCTTTATAGCATAAAAATCAGGCTGGCCGAGTGGCCTGGGCGCTGGGGGGGAAAGGAGCAGCAGCTTGGTCCCAGGTTCGAGCCAAGGAAGCTGCATTTAGGAGTTTAAATTTTTGATGCTTTTTGGCAGCAATTTTAGGAAGTGTTGGACGGCTAGAAGACTTTGATTTTGATAAGGATTATGTTTTTATTATTTTTTTTTATTTATTATTTATTATTTAGATTAAGTGGAATTATTATTATTTATTTTTGTTAGATAATAATGGGATAATATGAGCATTTTTTTTATTGGAGGATGATATGAGTTTTTTTAGGAGATAATCAAGGATATTATGAAGATTAAAAGAATTATTATTGGATTATTAGTGAAGTGTTTAAGTGGAATTAAATTAGTGAGGTGTTGGCCAAATTTTGGAGACTTCAAGGGGGGTTGGCCGAATGCTATAAATAGGGAGGGTAGAGTGCTAGTTGTTCATCAAGTCTTTTGCCTCTCCTCTTAGTGTGCCGATTTCTCCTTTGGCCTTGTAGCCAAGTATTTCTTTTATTTTCTTTTAGCCCCTTGATAGCCGAAATCCTTAGCCCTCCATCACTCTCCTACTTTATCAAGTTTGAAGCCGAATCGGTGAGGTGTAGTCTCACGACATTCGAGCTTGTAGCCAGCGCCAAGGAGTCTAAAGGAAGGTCTTGAATTGTTTGGACTCATCAAGGGGCAAGTCGACAAAAGTACAGAGGAGCCTTTGAGATTTAAGATCGTTTCGGTAAGTAGTTAAATTGTAGTTGTTCGCTTGAGATTTTGTATTATGGTGTTTAACCAAAGGGTTCTAATTAAGTGATTACGATGGACGTGGGTTCGAGTACCAGTCAAGGTGGGCAAGGGGAAGCTCCCATCCCAAAGTTTAAGAAAAGAGCCGTCTCGGCAGTTCGGGATTGGCCACCAGGGTGTGGGCCAGCAACAGAAACGTTAGGCAGAAAGCCGTAGTTTCGCTAGACGATAGCGTCGAGGATCGAGAGTCTAGAACTACTAGTGATAAGGTGTGTAACTAACCCACTGTTTCCGGGTTTTATGTGTTATATGTTTTACTAACAAGTGCAGTAATAAGTGTGCCATATATACCCCTAAAGGGTATAGCGATGACCAGGTTAGTATCGAACCTGTTGCAATGTGATTATTTGTTTATGAGTATGTTTATGGACATTAATAAGCATGTGCATGCATGATCACGATTATATTTTATGTGGCATGTGCATGGGTGGGTTATGAAAAGAAGGTGCGGGTGTACTTGAGTGCGTG
This sequence comes from Gossypium sturtianum, assembly GCA_025698515.1. Taxonomy (NCBI): domain Eukaryota; kingdom Viridiplantae; phylum Streptophyta; class Magnoliopsida; order Malvales; family Malvaceae; genus Gossypium; species Gossypium sturtianum. Next base: position 51,806,505 of record CM046943.1, read on the forward strand.
GTTGATGTCGACTTTGTGCTACATCGTGGATTGGCGCCGACCGAGGTCGCGTTGTGGATCTTTGCGATTTAGTTCGCGTGGTTACCTTGATTGATATGGGCTTTACGCCATATCGTGGCTTGATGGATTGCTGTGTGCTCCATCGTGGTTTGATGTTAGCTATACGCTACGTCGTGGATGGCATTGGTTGCCTTTTGGAGGGAAAGGAGAGGGTGACTCGATAGTCCCCGGTGTGTGGTAGGTCGGATAAGGGGGTGTGTAGCGGATGGACCCTAGGTTGGGATGGGAATCATGTTGCATTATTTTTGTGATAATATGGAAATGGGCCAAGCCCAATATGACATGTGGATAGGTGTGTTTTGGGAACATACGTGGAAATGGGCCAAGCCCAGATGATATGTGGTTTATTGAGAAATGGGCCAAGCCCGAGTATGTGATGTGATTTGAATGTGGGCCAAGCCCAGTTGTGGAAATTGTTAAAATGAATATATATATATTACTTGTTGCATTTGATAATTGGGATATTTTGTGGCTAGCATGTGGGTGGATTTCAAAGTGGTTAACTTACACATCGAGTCATTGTGACTCACCCAATTATTTATCCATCATCGCAGGAGAGTCGTGACTAGTGGACGGGTTGGAGTGGATACAAGGTGGCCCATGCAGAAGCAGATCTTCATGCAGAAGTTGACGTTTTGAATATTTTTATTTCAAGCATTTTAAGTACTTGGTTTATTTATTTGATGTAATAAGGGTCACTTTTGATTAAAGTACGCTATTTATAGTTGTTAAAGGTTATAACGTATTTAGCAATATTCTTACAAAAGAGTTATATTATAGTAAATTATAATAAAGTTTTAATTCATCCCAAGCATATATTACTTAGTAATTTTAAATGGGCATGACTTTACCGAAGATAATAAACTTTCATGTTTTAAATTCTAAGTAAAGAAACATATTTTCACTAACATAACCAGATTCGGTCGTAGTGAATAGGCCGGGTTTGGGGATGTTACAGTTTTGTTATCGAGCCCGGTTCAAAACTCGGCTTTGAGGGTTTTGGGCCCAAAAACGTTTCAAAATGGGCTTTTTAAAAAATATGGGCTTTTAGGAAATTATTTTCGAGTTATTCTCGGCATGGCACTGTACCTTCAACCCGAGTCCACGAGTAAGTACTTGGACTTTTGAAGTAATTTGTTATATGAACTGTTATGGGCTTTGTTGGGCTCGTAGATTAGTGAACTAGGACCATTGAACCTTAGGACTAGTCTACTCAAACATATGCATAAAACTTAAAGCTACTAAACAAACCTCGTGATTAAGTCGCGAGTTAAGGTGTGGTAACCATTGTGCGCATGTCTAGGAGTGGATCCGGAAAGAGCACTGGTACTTAAGCAGATCCTAGTGACTCACCTCCTCTTCGTTGGAATCCTACAGTGCGTAGCTACGGTTCACCTTAACCAAGAGGACTTGTTCATAGGCTAAACCAAATATTAAAACCCGAAAGGATTTGCCTCACTGTTTTAAAACCCTTAGTTTTAAAATTCTAAAAAAATACCCACAGAGGAAAATGACGAAATTACCCCTGGGTAGGGAAGGAAACTTGATTGCTCGAAAGAACTACTCTCGGAAACTTCATTGCATAAAATTGCTCGTGGATAAAATAGTGAAACAATAATTTCTAATGCATAAAACTTTTTAAACAGATTAAATCACGACGATAGAGATGAGTTCTAGGGGACGCGGTAGAGGTAGAATGGCAGTTTCGGAACCCGTAGGGTCTGGCCATGAGTCAGAAAGTGAAGTACCGCCAGCAGTGGACGTAGAGAGGCAAGACCAGACAGGAGAAGATGACGCAGTGTCGCGGGCCATGTTACGAATTTTAGAACGTGTAGCAGGAGCTAGTAGAGGAAATGGAACTCGAAAGTCGGTGTCGGAAAGGCTTAGATTGAACGGAGCTGAGATCTTTAGAGGAATATCTGGAGTAGCTCCGAACGTAGCGGAGTATTGGCTAGAAGCAGTCGAAAGAATCATGGACGATTTGGACTGCACCAATGAAGAAAAGCTCGAAGGGTCTTTGTTTACGTTGCTTCGCGACGAAGCTTATCGTTGGTGGCTCACTTGTCAAGCAAAGTGTACCAAAGGATCGACGAGATTGGGACTTCTTTAAGGTTAAGTTTGAAGGAAAGTGCGTAGGAGCCGCTTATTTGGACTCGCATAAAGGAAAGCGTTTCTAAATCTAGTACAAGGAAGTAAGTCGATAGCTGAGTCTGAGCGGAATTCGTGCGACTTAGTCGATATGCTAAGGGAATTGTGGACACTGATTATGAGAGGTGCGTCCGGTTTGAGGACGGATTGCGAGATGAACTTCGAATGGTGATTGCTCCGCAGAGGGAGAGAGACTTCGCGGTGCTAGTAGAGAAAGCTCGGATCGCTGAAGAGGTTAAGAAGACTATAAGAGAAAACCGAGAAAGGAATAGGAGCGAGAATAAGAGAAGTATTGGACCGTCAGTATCGCTTGGTAATGTCCGAGAAAAGACCAAGGACCGAGAACCACAGTAAGTGTACTTGTACCAATGGATCGGAATCGTTCTTGTGTTCGATGTGGAAGACCTCACACGAGGAGAGTGTTGGGGAAATAGTAAAGAATGCTTTCTCGGTGCGGATCTAAGGCACATTTAGTTAAGAATTGTCCTCAAGCGACGAGGGGTCGTGGTTCAAGTCATGGAAGGAATGGTTCTAGTCGGAGTCAACCAAGGTTGTGATATTAGGTAAGCTTCTTTGCTTTGGTACATGCTTTAATTACTTGGTTTGATTACGATTTAGCCTTTTACGTGTTGCTAAGAGAGGTGTTTGAATTTTTTTTTTTTTTTAGCATGAACTTAGAGATTGTGTAGGTACGATAGCCTTAGTAAGATCAGAGTGCGCAGCGTAAGCGTAAGGTGGTAAGATAGGTGGTATGGACGTTTGTTAGTAAAGTAATTTCGAGGACGAAATTATTTTTAAGGAGGGTAGAATTGTAACACCCTGGTTTAGGGGTTATGCGTTTGGAGCATAACTCGAGCATTTAGTAGGCTATGGTCATGTTGGGAGAATTTTTAGGGGTTTTGGAGAACCTTAGAAGGCAAGGGATGCCTTAGAAAATTTTTAAATTTTAGGGTAATAAGAGGGAAATAGGGTAGAAAGGCCTTAAAATAAAATTGTGGAGTTTAAGTCATAAGAAAGGCATTGGCAAAGTGGTGCCCGTGCGCCACTTAGGCGCTGGAGGAGGGTGAGGGCGCTGGTTCGAGTGGTAGAAGCGGCATTTTGGTGTTTTATTTTATATGCGGTTATGGGCTGGCGGAGGAAGGGTTTAAAAATTAAATGGTGTGGCTTATGGACATGAAAGGCGGTGTGGCGGAGTGGCTAAGGCGCTACTTGAGAAGGGGCTTTGTGCGGTCGCGGGTTCGAGAGGCTGGAAGCAACATTTTGGCATGTTTTATTTTATGCGGATATGGACTGTAGTATGAAGGCCTTAAAAATAAAATGGGTGGCTTTATAGCATAAAAATCAGCCTGGCCGAGTGGCCAGGCGCTGGGGAAAGGAGCGAGCTTGGTCCCAGGTTCGAGCCAAGGAAGCTGCATTTAGGAGTTTAAATTTTTGATGCTTTTTGGCAGCAATTTTAGGAAGTGTTGGACGGCTAGAAGACTTTGATTTTGATAAGGATTATGTTTTTATTATTTTTTTTTATTTATTATTTATTATTTAGATTAAGTGGAATTATTATTATTTATTTTTGTTAGATAATAATGGGATAATATGAGCATTTTTTTTATTGGAGGATGATATGAGTTTTTTTTAGGAGATAATCAAGGATATTATGAAGATTAAAAGAATTATTATTGGATTATTAGTGAAGTGTTTAAGTGGAATTAAATTAGTGAGGTGTTGGCCAAATTTTGGAGACTTCAAGGGGGGGTTGGCCGAATGCTATAAATAGGGGAGGGTAGAGTGCTAGTTGTTCATCAAGTCTTTTGCCTCTCCCTCTTAGTGTGCCGATTTCTCCTTTGGCCTTGTAGCCAAGTATTTCTTTTATTTTCTTTTAGCCCCTTGATAGCCGAAATCCTTAGCCCTCCATCACTCTCCTACTTTATCAAGTTTGAAGCCGAGCTGGTGAGGTGTAGTCTTGTCGACATTCGAGCTTGTAGCCAGCGCCAAGGAGTCTAAAGGAAGGTCTTGAATTGTTTGGACTCATCAAGGGGCAAGTCGACAAAAATACAGAGGAGCCTTTGAGATTTAAGATCGTTTGATAAGTAGTTAAATTGTAGTTGTTCGCTTGAGATTTTGTATTATGGTGTTTAACCAAAGGGTTCTAATTAAGTGATTACGATGGACGTGGGTTCGAGTACCGATCCAAGGTGGGCAAGGGAAGCTCCCATCCCAAAGTTTAAGAAAAGAGCCGTCTCGGCGATTCGGGATTAGCCACCGTGGTGTGGGCGACAATGAAGCGTTAGCGCGGCCGTAGTTTCGCTAGACGATAAGCGTCGAGGATCGAGAGTCTAGAACTCCTAGTGATAAGGTGTGTAACTAACCCACTTTGTTTCCGGGTTTTATGTGTTATATGTTTTACTAACAAGTGCAGTAATAAGTGTGCCATATATACCCCTAAAGGGTATAGCGATGACCAGGTTAGTATCGAACCTGTTGCAATGTGATTATTTGTTTATGAGTATGTTTATGGACATTAATAAGCATGTGCATGCATGATCACGATTATATTTTATGTGGCATGTGCATGGGTGGGTTATGAAAAGAAGGTGCGGGTGTACTTGATGCGTGGTTGATGTCGACTTTGTGCTACATCGTGGATTGGCGCCGATCGAGGTCGCGTTGTGGATCTTTGCGATTTAGTTCGGCGTGGTTACCTTGATTGATATGGGCTTTACGCCATATCGTGGCTTGATGGATTGCCGTGCTCCATCGTGGTTTGATGTTAGCTATACGCTACGTCGTGGATGGCATTGGTTGCCTTTTTGGAGGGAAAAGGAGAGGGTGACTCGATAGTCCCCCAGTGTGTGTAGGTTTGGATAAGGGGTGTGTAGCGGATGGACCCTAGGTTGGGATGGGAATCATGTTGCATTATTTTTGTGATAATATGGAAATGGGCCAAGCCCAATATGACATGTGGATAGGTGTGTTTTGGGAACATACGTGGAAATGGGCCAAGCCCGGATGATATGTGGTTTATTGAGAAATGGGCCAAGCCCGGTATGTGATGTGATTTGAATGTGGGCCAAGCCAGTTGTGGAAATTGTTAAAATGAATATATATATATTACTTGTTGCATTTGATAATTGGGATATTTTGTGGCTAGCATGTGGGTGGATTTGGTGGTTAACTTACACATCGAGTCATTGTGACTCACCCAATTATTTATCCATCATCGCAGGTGAGTCGTGACTAGTGGACGGGTTGGAGTGGATACAAGGTGGCCCATGCGAAGCGGATCTTCATGCGAAGTTGACGTTTTGAATATTTTTATTTCAAGCATTTTAAGTACTTGGTTTATTTATTTGATGTAATAAGGGTCACTTTTGATTAAAGTACGCTATTTATAGTTGTTAAAGGTTATAACGTATTTAGCAATATTCTTACAAAAGAGTTATATTATAGTAAATTATAATAAAGTTTTAATTCATCCCAAGCATATATTACTTAATAATTTTAAATGGGCATGACTTTACCGAAGATAATAAACTTTCATGTTTTAAATTCTAAGTAAAGAAACATATTTTCACTAACATAACCAGATTCGGTCGTAGTGAATAGGCCGGGTTTGGGGATGTTACACTGTGCCATCCTGATTATGGTTTATAACCATTCTGTTTATGGCTTTTAGCCGTTCTGTCTATGGCGCCGAGCCGTTCTATTGACTTAGTGCCATAACCGGTGCTAAGCTTGGTGTGTTGGCTGGGTGGGTCGATTTTATCCCCCACATAAGTGTAGGGTTGGTACGGGTGGTGTGTTGGCTGGATCGGGGTGGGATGCATCCTCATACTGTTGCATATCTATTTATGAGATTAGTCATTGTACTGGGCTTAGGGCCACTTGTTCTGTATTGGTTTGGGCTGGGCCCAATTGATTCTGTTATGGGCTGTGACCCAAATGATATTGTAGTGGGTTTTGGCCCACATATGCTCTGGCTAATTTGGATCTGCATTCTTTCGTTATAGGGCTTTGGCGAGATGCAATTTGATTTTTGTCTTTGTGTACTGACTGTTACTCTAGTAAGGGGATTACACACTGAGTTTTCGTAAACTCACCCCATTTTTAACTGTGCAGGTAATCCCCAGCGTTAGGAGGATCGGTGCTACGAAGGACTCGAAGGTGACCACACGATCATGGTTATGCTTTGGACTTTATATATGTTTTAAATTCTATTTTGGGTTTTAATTTCTATAATAAGGCCTCTCTAATTTTAATTCTGAATTTGGGATTTTGTTAAGTTTTATATCTGTTAGGCGTAGACGAGTTTTCAACCCAATTACTGTTTTTAAAAACATACGTTTTGAACTTCTTTACCTTAAATTAGCTTCCGCAACTAAAATAGATTTTTTAACGGAGCTAATAAAGTTTTTAAAAGTGATTAACTTTTCATTGAACCACGTTTTGAAATTGAACGAACACAAACTGAGACTTTAGTTTTTAGATATTAAGGAGGGTTTTCAATGAAAACATGGTTTTCGAAAAACACTTCATTGTGACACGCCAGATTCGGGCGTAACTTCTGGGCCGGGTTTGGGGTGTTACACTTTCTTTCCACTTTTATATGTTTGTTTATTTTATAAAATTTTATACAATTTATACATTAAAGTATAATTTTAATAATATAATTGATGGTCACTAAACTAACTATAATTACGACAAAGGCAAGCGCACCTATCGAGCAATAGTATAGTTATGGTGAGTAGGGAATATCGTATCCATGAGGACTAAAAGTACTAGTAATTACCGTTTTTCTATTATTTAGCCGATAAATTGAAGTGATTGTTTTTAATCTAATTTAACTAATCTAATTTAACTACAAACACAACAGAGAATGAAATGGGAAAAATAACCGAAGATAACCAATGAGAAAAACAATACCCAGGAAAGAATCCATCTAGACTTCACCTATTATTTTGAATCTGAATTAAATGATTTATTCACTTGTATCATGATCTGTAGAAATCCGTAAATTATGTTAATATCTCTTTCGACAGTAAGAACAACTGACTCTAGGTTGATTAATTGAAATCTCTTTCTAATTAAAACCCCTATCATCCTATTAACTCGATCTATGGATTCCCCTATTAGATTTGACTCTAATCCGGTAGATTTATGTCGTCCTATTTCTAGGATTGCATGAAACTCCACTCAATTATGCTAGATCTACTCTTAAACAGGGACTTTTGCTCCACTGAAATAAGCACATTAAACATGAATTAATATCTCAAAAATATTAAAACACGAAATAAACATACATAATTGAGAACAAGAATAAAATATTTATCATGTAAATCAGAAATCAAATAATAAGATTCATTATAGGTTTCATCTTCCCTAAGTATATAGGAAATTTAGTTCATAATCTGAAATGAAAACATCTTAAAGTTATGATAACAACAAGACATAAAGAAACTCAATAAAACTTCGAAGGAAATTAAATGGAGATCTTCAATCTTGAAGGAGATCCGCCTCTGAGTTGATTGCAATGGCGTTCTTCGAGTGATTTCTTCAGTCTTCTCTGAGTCCCCCCTTATATCTTCTTCTAATTGATATTTATAGACTTCAGAATGCTCAGAAAGCCTAAAAATTGGGTTTTTTTGCGTGTTTGGGAAACAAGGAGCGATATCGATGCGGGCTAGCACATGGGCGTGTGGCCAGGCCGTGTGGAAATGCCCAGGCCGTATGGATTTTGGAAACAGCTCTATTTATCCAATTTTGGCTCGTTTTTTGATCCATTTGCTCCCAAATGCTCTCCTAAGTATAGAAACAAGAATTTAAAGGATTAGAAGCATCAAATTCACTAATTTACATAATTAATTATCAAAAAACGTATTAAGAATGGGATTAAAATATGTTACTTTTACAGCTTAACAAATATCCCCACACTTAAGCGTTTGCTTGTCCTCAAGAAAAATCATTAACTCACAATTAAAATTAATCTTTGTAACACCCCAAACCCGGCCTAGACGTTATGGCCGAATCTGGCAATGTTACATGATAGGGTGTTTGGAAAATTATGTTGTTGCAATAAAACCATTTCTGCTTAATTACTTTTCTTTATCTCTTATTAGTTCCAAAATTTGTTTTGCTCACTTGCCCCAATAGTTTTAAAACGTAACTCGTTGCGAAAGCTTTTAAAAACAGTTTAAGTAATCGCAAGTTTAGAAAAACTTTGGCTTTTTAAAAAATCGAGTTTCCCTACGACTAGCGGTTATAAATCCATAAAATAAACAAAAACCCAAGTTAAGAAAAAGTCCAAGAAGTCTCCAAATTACATCAAAGTAAACCAATAATAATACTATAGTCATAAATCGTAAATCGTGAATTAAAAGAGTCCAATAGCCGTGGTCACTGCCGAGTCCTCCACCACACCGATCCGTCTAGGTCTGGGGATTACCTGTGCACATTAAACAGAAGGGGTGAGTTTGTAACAGTCCGGTCTAGACCCTAGCCGGAATAGTGGTTTTGGGACCACAAATCTGAGTCAGAAAAATATTTTAATATTATTTTCTGTGTTTGCAGTATGTGATTAAGCATGTGTGAAAGTTTCATGAATTAATTTGTTCGTTTGTGTGCTTAATTAGAGAAAAGGATCTAATTGTATAAAATGAAAAATTAGCATGCCATGTGTTAAAAGAACCTATGTGCTATGTCTTTATTAATATGAAGTCCTTATGATGTTATTATGTCATTTTTAAGTTAGTGGACAATTATGTCCATAGTCTAAATGTTTAACCATTAATGTTCATTAAGGGCAAAAATGGAAATGAATAATTAATATGTTTATAGTAAAACAAATATGAAAAATGATGAGATTATGCTCATCTTTGTGCTGAATTTGAAGAAAAAGAAAAGAAAAGAAACCAAGCTAGGTTTCGGCACTTGTTCATCTTGATTCAAGGTTAGTTTTTGTTCGGTTTTTGATAATTTCTACATTTTTGTAATCATTGCTTCGAGTACTTCAAAACCCATACTTTAATTTTGGAATTTGATGAAGATTATGAGATGTTCCATTGATGAATGTGTAAGCTTTTTGATGCTAAATGATGAAATATGAAATATATGTGTTAGATTAACATGTTTTGTCTTTAGATTTTTGGTGAATTTGAGTAATTTGGACTAAATTGTGAAAATAATATTTTCAGGGACTAAAATGTGAAATAAATGAAATTTATGGACTAGTATGAAGCATATGAAAATTCGGCTAAGCATGGGTACAAGCAAATTATGTGTATTTTGTGATTTTGTGAAATAGAGACTTAAATGTCAAAATGTGAAAATGTGAGGGCTAATTTGTAAATTGCCCTAAATGTTTGTTTTTTGATTGAATTGAATGATTTGGTGAATAAATGAGTTAAATTTGAATATGTATAGATCAAGAACCAAAGAAAACAGATTTAGATCGAGGAAAGTCGAAAGTGATCGAATAGTCGAAACCGTCCGTCTATATCCGTACGAGGTAAGTCTATATACAAATAAATGTTTTTGAGTTGAATTATTCATGTACATATATTATTGAATTTAAATAAATGATTTTGGAAGATATACATGTGAAAACCGAGAAGTGTCGACAATGTTACAGTGTTCAAAAAGTCCCGTACGAACCTTAGGAATAGTAGGATTAATATGTCATGACATAGGGATTCTGATATGTGATATCATGTAAGACCACATCTGGGACGTTGGCACTGATTTGAGATTTACGTTTAAGACCGTTTTTGGGACATTGGCATCGTATTTGATTCGTGTAAGACCCTGTCTAAGACAGTGGCATCGATATTGGATTACATGTAAGACCACGTCTGGGACGTTGGCATTGTATGATTATTCTGTGTATTCCGAGTATCCTATTTGATTCCGAATGGTTCAAAGGGCAATTCCGAGAAATGAAAGATTATGTGAAATGTATGACCATTTCAGGTACGTTTGAAATGTATACTATGATTGAGTATGAAAGGTAAGTTTATCTGAATTTGCTAAAGAGAAATATGTGCATAGAAATGTTGAGACATAATGTGATATATGTATGAATGTGATATGATCCAAAGAAATACATGGAGATGAAATTTGTTGATAAGCAAATGATTAGATACCATTGAGCTAGAAAGGAGAATTATGAATAAGCTATTGAGATATGTTAAAGTTCTTGCATTTGAAATGGTTATAAATGTTTATTATGTTAAGTTTATTTCTATATGGCTTACTAAGCCTTTGAAAGCTTACTCTGTGTGTGTTTGCATTGTTTTATAGATCGTTAAAGCTACGAAAGGCTCGGGGATCATTGAGGATCATCACCACACAATCAAACTCTATGTTTGTACTTTTGAATATGTACATAGTTAAATATGGCATGTATAGGCTAGTTAGTTTGGATTATGTTTTGAGTTGTATATAAATAGCCATGTGATATGGCTAGATAATGATTATAATATGAATGAGTAATTCATGCTAAATGATGTATAGTTTGGTATGGTTTGATAGCTAATGTTTGAGCTATTGAGATGGTCAAATCTATGATAAGTTCTATGATGCAAAAATTAGCATATTGTTGATGATCGATTGACACATTAAGTTGGTAAGTTCTTGAATGGTTTATACTTAGAAATGCTTGTGATTAGATTGAGCTAAATGATATATAAGTTGGTATGTTTGATATGCTCTTGAATGTTGAGAATGGATAGTCAAATTGGTATATTTTGGTTTGCATTTGATGCTTATTTGTGCTTATAGGTATAACCCAAAGTGTGGGTGGCAAATTGGCCTTGCAAATGGCCTATATTTGCCCACACGGTTGAGCACACGGGCGTATGGCTCGATCGTGTCCTCCGTGGTTGTATTTTAAAACAAGTCAGATTCAACCACGGGTTGGACAAACGGGCGTGTGACTGGCCATGTGGTGCAAGTCAGTGTCGACCACGGGTGACGCATACGGGCGTGTCTTAGGCCGTGTGGACAAGTCAGTATGTATGCCCTGTTTTGCCACGACTTAGACACACTGACATGTCTGAGGCCGTGTGAGGCAAACGGCCTACCCACACGGGCGTGTGACCTCTATAACTTTGAAAAATATTTGATTTTCAAAAAAAAATTTGTATGATCCCGGTTTAGTCCCGACCCCTTTTTAATGCATGTTTAAGGTCTCGTAGACCTCATTAAGGGACTATAAGCTTGTATTTGCTATGATATGATGATGATATACATTAAGATATGAAATGTTCGTAAAAGTCTCCGATTTGTCCGGTAATGCCTCTTAACCCTAGATCGGCGAAGGTTACGGGTTAGGGGTGTTATAGAGTTTACGTAAACTTAGTGTGTAATCCCACAAAAAACAAACAATAGCAAATCACAGTGCATAGTTAAAACAGTCTTGGGCCTAAGCCCTTTTCAGTATCACTAACAATTTGGGCCTTAGCACATCTCAGTACAGTATCAACTATGCAGTAGGGCCTTAGCCCATTCTGATGTCGATGGCAATCATGCGATATCTGATAACAAAGTCCTACCCAACAAGCCTCTACACACCATCTCTGTCCAACCCTACACTCCATGTGGGGATTAAATCAACCCACCCATCCCTACACTCCAGGGAGTACCGAATGCGGCACAAATCAGTAATTTGCAGCTGAGTTGCCAATATAATAGGCTTAAGAGCCTTTCAGTACACTTCCTCCAAATAATATCAACCCAACCCAATGCAATGCAACATACAATAAAATGTCATGCTCTCATAGGTTTGTCAGATACACATTCGGTTCAGTATACATGCTTGTATATAACATGCTCAGTACATAACACACACAATTAATATCACACAGTTAAGGGTCTACGTAGTGCTTACCGACCCTACGGAAGGTTCACAGTCGACTTGGGTGACCCGTGCAACCTTAACAGTCATTTCAGTAAAAATGGGCTCACACGCCCATATGGCCTGCCCGTGTGGGCCACACACCCGTGTGGCCCACACGGCCCAAATTTGCCTTGACCGTGTGGATCACACGGCCTGGCCCAAAATCCCACACACCCGTGTAGTTTACCAGTGTAGACCCACGCGCCTGTGTGGCCCACACGGCCTAAATCAGTCTAGCTCGTGTGTCACACACGGCCTGCCTGGCCATCAGACGGTCGTGTCGTGCGTGCACATCCTGGCCTCGTTGAACACACGCCTGTGTTAGGGCACACGACCTACCACACGGGCGACCACACGCCCGTGTGGAGTCGACAGTGGGGTTTTTGGGCTTTTCGCCGAACCCTGTTTTCTGCATTTCGGTATACACCTGGTTTAGATTAAAGCTAAAATGATCCTCGAGCCTTCCTGAACCTATATTCGACCAATTTCCACTCAATTAATCATTTAAGAATTGAACTATAACCGAACCCGATACCAGAATACTCATCCATAGAGCGATTAAAACTTACCCCAAAACTTCGAATCGATTCGTTACGAAACAATACAACGAGAGCCTTACTCCACATGATACGCTGCTGTCAAAACCCAAAAATTTAGACTCACAAAACTGAAAATAATCTTCTAAGAGAAATACCAACCAATATACTACTTACCACCCGCCAGCGATTTACATCGTTAGGGAAAAAGAAACGGAATGAAAGCAAAAAGGGAGGAGAATTTCAAAGGAATTTCGGCAGCAAATGGGGAAGAGAAAACGACAGAGAAAGAAAAAAAAGGAGGAAGAAGCATCAGTTTTTCTGAAGAGAGAATTTGGAAAATTGATTTACTCAATCACACTACCCACATTATCTCAACCACCCACTACTCAGTTATCCACTGCAACTCAATCCCTTAATTTTCTCCCTCAACTCCCACTACACATCCACCACTTAGAATCCCAGTTCAGCACAACTCTGGCCGAACTTAAAGCAAAAATACTACTCCTTGCCATCATAGAGAATCGAACACAAGACCTCCAACACACCAACACTCCACTTAACCACTAGACCAGTAGGCCCATTCTGATAACTATTTACCAACTATTAAACTTAAGACCTTTAGGCCCGGTTAAGGCTTTATTTATAAAAATTACCGAAATTTGCCCAAGTCTTGGCTCAAACTTAGGACTTCTCACAGACTCCCAAAACACTTAACCACTGAAGCAGATACACAATTGTGTCACACATCCGTAATAACAAAAATTTAAATTTTGGGGCGTTACAACTCTACCCCGTAAAAGAAAATTTTAGCCTCGAAATTTACCTGATAAGAACAAATGAGGATATTGCTGACGCATCGCATCCTTAGGCTCCCACGTGGCCTCCTCAGTGATAAGATTCCGCCACAACACCTTCACTAATGGAATAGACTTCCTTCGAAGGACCTTTACATCACGATCCAGAATCTGAACCGGCTCCTCCTCGAAGGTCAAGTCTGGCCTAACCTCAATCTCCTCAACAGGGACAATGTGCGTGGGATCAGAGTGGTAGTGCTTCAACATCAAGACGTGGAATACGTCATGAATACGGTCTAGCTTTGGAGGTAACTCCAGCTAATAAGCGACCGGTCCCACTCGCTTCAAAATTCGGTAAGGCCCAATAAACCTAGGGCTCAACTTACCCTTGCGACCGAACCTCAGAACCTTCTTCCATGGCGAGACCTTAAGAAACACGAAGTCCCCTACAGAATACTCAATCTCACATCTTTTTAGATCAGCATTAGACTTCTGTCTATCAGAAGCTGCCTTCAGACGATCCCGAATCAGTCATACCTTATCCTCAGTTTCAGAAATCAGCTCAGGACCTAATACACGCCGTTCACCTAACTCAGTCCAGCACAAGGGAGTGCGACACTTATGACCATATAGTGCCTCGTAAGGTGCCATCTGAATGCTAGACTAGAAGCTGTTATTATAAGCAAACTCCGTTAGTGGCAAATAATCCTTCCAACTGCCTCGAAAATCAATAACACAACTCCTTAACATGTCCTCCAGTGTCTGAATCACCCTCTTTGACTGACCATCGGTCTGATGATGGAATGCAGTACTGAAGTCCAACCTTGAACCCAAATCCTCATGTAACTTCCCCCAAAACTGAGACGTGAAGCAAGGATCCCTATCTGAGATGATTGAGACCGGTACTCCATGCAGTCTCACTATCTCTGAAATATAAAGCTTAGCGGCCGCAGATGAATAATCGATGCGAACCGTATGAAGTGGGCAGACTTAGTTAATCGATCCACGATAACCCATACTGAATCCTTCTTAGTGGGTGTTAGGGGCAACCCACTTACGAAGTCCATAGCTACACGCTCCCACTTCCAAAGAGGAATCTTAACCGACTGTTGCAAACCCGAAGGTAACTGATGCTCAGCCTTAACTTGCTGGGACGTCAAACATTTAGCCACAAAATCAGTAACTTCCCATTTCAGTCTTGGCCACCAGTACAACTCACGGAGATCTCGGTACATCTTAGTCCCACCAGGATGCATAGCATAAAGGCTACTATACGCCTCCCTCAATATGGACTGCCTCAAATCGGTGTCATTTGGTACACAAATCCGCCCACGGAAACATAACACACCCTCAGAGTTCAACCCAAAATTTGTAGTGCTACCACTCTTAATCTGTTGGAACTGAGGACACAAAGACTCGTCTTGCAACTGTTTACCCTTAATCTGATCTATCCAAGTCGGTTTAACTTGAAGCTCAGCCAACAGACTACCATCATCAAATAAATTGAGGCGAGCAAATATCGCCCTTAAATCGGTCATAGCTCTACGGCTCAGTGCATCAGCCACCACATTGGCCTTGCCAGGGTGGTACTCAATGGTGCAGTCATAGTCCTTGAGTAGCTCAATCCATCTACGCTGCCTAAGATTCAGCTCCTTCTGAGTAAGGAGATACTTGAAGCTCTTGTGATCAGTGTAGATGATACACTTCTCACCATACAAATAATGCCTCCAGATTTTCAGTGCGAAAACTACCACAGCCAACTCCAAGTCATGCATTGGATAATTCACCTCATGAGTCTTAAGCTAACGAGACGCATATGCAACCAACTTACTATCCTACATCAACACACATCCCAAACCGACGTGTGACGCATCACTATAAATGGTGAACTCCTTTCCAGACTCCGACTGTATTAGAATAGGGGCTTCAGTCAATACAGTCTTGAGCTTTTCAAAGCTCTCTTGCCACGCATCAGTCCAGTTAAATGGCACACCCTTACGTAGCATCTTAGTCAAGGGTGCTGTAATCAATGAGAAGCCCTCTACAAATCGCCGATAATAACCCACCAGTCCCAGAAAACTGTGGATCTCAGACATGTTCCTAGGCTGTTCCCACTCCAACACAGCCTCAATCTTTCGAGGATCAACTCGAATCCCATCAGTAGAAACCACATGACCCAGAAATGTCACCTCATGTAGCCAGAACTCGCACTTGCTAAACTTAGCATAAAGCTACTTCTCTCTCAAAGTCTGCAAAACAACCCTAAGGTGCTCGTCATGCTCATCTTCAGTCCTCGAGTAAACCAGTATATCATCCATGAACACCACCACAAACTGATCCAGATAAGGCTGAAACACTCGGTTCATCAAATCCATGAAAGCTGCCGGTGCATTAGTCAATCCAAATGGCATTACTAGGAACTCGTAGTGACCATAACGAGTCCTAAATGCCGTATTATGTACGTCAGCCTCCTTGACCCTCAACTGCTGATACCCGGATCGGAGGTCAATCTTAGAGAACACCAAAGCTCCTAGAAATTGGTTAAACAGACCATCTATCCTCGGTAGGGGGTACTTATTCTTAATGGTCAACTTGTTCAGTTTCCGGTAGTCGATACACGTCCGCATGGATCCATCCTTCTTCTTCACAAAAAATACTGGTGCTCCCCATAGAGACACACTAGGGCGGATGAACCCATGATCTAATAACTCTTGAATCTGAGCCTTTAGCTCCATAAGCTCCTTCGGTGCCATTCGATATGGAGCGATGGACACCGAAGCTGTACCAGGTAGGAGCTCAATACCAAACTCCACTTTACAATCTAGAGGTAAACAAGGTAGCTCCTTAGGAAAGACGTTCAGAAAATCTTTTACCGTTCTGATGTTCTTAACAGAGGAATCCCTAGAATCTGAAACACTTACGTAAGCCAAGAATGCCTCACATCCCTTACATACCAACTTTTCCGCCACCAGTGTAAAAATCACATTAGTTAAATAATTACGGCGCTTTCCAATCATGACTGCCTCATCATCCTCTTCAGTCCTCAATACAACCCTCTTAGTCGCGCAGTCCAAGCTAACACGATGCCTAACCAACCAGTCCATCCCCAGAATTAAATCAAACTCCCCAAAGGGAAGCTCTATCAGATCAGCCAGAAAGATTTCTCCTTAAACCTCTAAAGGAACATCTCTAAACAGCTTGTTAACCCTTATAGTTTGCCTCAATGAACTCAGTACAGTAACCTCACTCGTAGTGCTCTCAATCAAGATCTCAAAGTTTTCAGACAAGTACAGGCTATATAGGAGTGAGTGGATCCTATATCTATCAATGCAATCCAAGGTACATCATGAATAAGGAACGTACCCATGATGACGTCCGGAGCATCTCCATCCTCTCGGCGACGTGCAGCATATGCTAGAGCCGGTTGCCTCGCCTCAGTCTGACTAGCACCTTTGCCCGGTGCTCTCTTTCCACGACCCATACCATTACCACCTTTGGCCTGACCACGGCCCCTCGATGGCTGCTGAACTACCCTCGGTGGCTGTACAGTAACAGTACTCGGAGCTTACCTCTAATCAGCCTTCAGTAGACACTCTCTAATGTGATGCTCCAACGACCCACATCTCAAGCATGCCCCAATCCTCTTTTAACACTCGCCCTGATGGCGTCTACCACAATCAGTACATGGCTGTAGTCCAGTAGCAGCAACAGGGGCCCAACTCTAACTGACCCATCAGCTCTGGCCTTTTTCTTAGGCCTTTGTACAGAACTCGAGGGCTCCGAATCCCTCTTATTCCTACCTCTCTCTCTCTATCGCGGTTTTGGCGCTCAGTGCACCTAACTTCCTCGACGATTTTCGCCTTCTCGACCAAGGCAGAAAAATCTCGCTCCCTCAGCAAAGCTATCAGAACCTTCAAGTTATCCATGAGGCTATCCTTAAAGCGGACACATCACTCGTAGTCAGATGCCACAATACCTCGCGCATAGTGGCTCAGTCTCAGAAACTCGGCCTCATACTCGGCCGCTCCCTGTGTCAGATTCAGAAACTCCCTCCTACGGGCGTCCACATAATTGGCTCCCACATATTTTCCCTGGAAGGCGGTCTTAAAGAACTCTCAGGTCAGACGTTCGGGCTGAGTGCCCTTCTTAACAGTAAGCCACCACTGATAAGTCTTATCACGCAGCAGCGAGACTGCACCCTTTAATTTTTGCTCTAGGGTGCAATCTAGATCGTCCATGATCCTCTCCGTGGCCTCAATCCAGTACTCGACCACATTAGGGGCAACTCCAGTGACACCCTTGAATAATTCAGCCCCATTGGACCGGAGTCATTCCATAACCGACCCTCGGCCCCTAGATCCAGTATTGGGCCCAGCGACCCTCTCCAAAATCCTGAGCATAGCCTGGGACAGTGTGTCATCCCCAGCCATGCGGTCTTGAGACCCAGTCTCAATCGCAGGTGAAACCGGCGTCTCACTAGTATCAAAGTTAGGCAGGTTGCCAGAAGATGAGGACCCAGCTCGAGCCCATCTACGACCTCTACCACGGCCTCTAGTACCCCGTCCGCGGATACCTCGCGTGCTCATATCTAATCGAATTATCTGGTTTAGAAATTTTATGAATCAGTTATAGTTTAATATTTATTAACAAATGTTTTATGTAGAATATTATCGGTAATTCAGAGTTTGTTTTCGTATATCTCAGTTTCACTACAGTTTTCGGTATACACTAACTAAAGTGTTTTCAGTACAGTATACTACCTATAGTAGTTTCAAAATATACTATCAGTAACAGTTCCAGTTTAAAACAATTCACAGTTTAGAATACTTACAGGACCGACACCGAAGACTCGGTGTACCACTTACTCAGGAAAACATTTCAAATAATTTTGTAATCAATTCTTCAAATCCAAATTTTAAAACTCATAATCCACAGCCGAATTTTGCAAACTTGGCTTTGATACCACTAAATGTAACACCCTAAACACGGCCTAGTCATTATGGCTGAATCTGGCAATGTTACATGATAAGGTGATTGGAAAATTATGTTGTTGCAATAAAACTATTTCCACTTAATTACTTTTATTTATCTCTTATTAGTTCCAAAATTTGTTTTACTCACTTGCCCCCACAGTTTTAAAACGCAACTCGTTGCGGAAGCTTTAAAAAACAGTTTAAATAATCGCGAGTTTAGAAAAACTTTGGCTTTTTTGAAAATCGAGTTTCCTTACGACTAGCAGTTATAAATCCATAAAATAAACAAAAACCCAAGTTAAGAAAAAGTTCAAGAAGTCCCCAAATTACATCAAAATAAACCAATAATAATACTATAGTCATAAATCATAAATCGTGAATTAAAAGAGTCCAATAACTGTGGTCACCGCCGAGTCCTCCGCCGTACCGATCCGTCTAGGTTTGGGGATTACCTGTACACATTAAACATAAGGGGTGAGTTTACGTAAACTCAGTATGTAATCCAACAGAAAACAAACAATAGCAAATCACAGTGCACAGTTAAAACAGTCCTGGGCCTAAGCCCTTTTCAGTATCAGTAATAGTTTGGGCCTTAGCCCTTCTCAGTACATTATCAACTATGCAGTAGGGCCTTAGCCCATCACAATATCAGTGGCAATCATGCAGTATATAGTAACAAAGTCCTACCCAACCAGCCTCTACACACCATCTCCGTCCAACCCTACACTCCATGTGGGGAATAAATCAACCCACCCATCCCTACACTCCAGGTAGTACCGAATGCGGCACAAATCAGTAACTTGCAGCTGAGTTGCCAATAAAATAGGCTTAAGAGTCTTTCAGTACACTTCCTCCAAATAATATCAACCCAACCCAATGCAATGCAACATACAATAAAATGTCATGCTCTCATAGGTTTGTCAGATACACATTCGGTTCAGTATACATGCTTGTATATAACATGCTCAGTACATAACACACACAATCAATATCACACAGTTAAGGGTCTACGTAGTGCTTACTGACCCTACGGAAGGTTCACAGTCGACTTGGGCAACCCGTGCAACCTTAACAGTCATTTCAGTAAAAAATGGGCTCACACGCCCATGTGGCCTGCCAGTGCGGCCCACACGGCCCAAATTTTCCTTGACCATGTGGATCACACGGCCTGGCCCAAAATCCCACACGCCCGTGTGGCCTACACGGCCCAAATCAGTCCAACCCGTGTGTCGCACATGGCCTGCCTGGCCATCACACAGCCGTGTCGTGCATGCACGGCCTGGCCTCGTCGAACACACACCCGTGTTAGGGCATACGACCTACCACACGGGCGACCACACGCCCGTATGGCGTCGACAGTGGGGTTTTTCAGCTTTACGCCAAACCCCATTTTCTGCGTTTCGGTACACACTTTGTTTCGATTAAAGATGAAACGATCCCCGAGCCTTCCTGAACCTATATTCGAGCAATTTCCACTCAATTAATCATTTAACAATTAAACTATAACCGAACCCGAAACCAGAATACTCATCCATAGAGTGATTAAAACTTACCCCAACACTTCGAATCGATTCGTTACGAAACAATACAACGAGAGCCTTACTCCATACAATACACTGCTGTCAAAACCCAAAAATTTAGACTCACAAAATTGAAAACAATCATCTAAGAATGATACCAACCAATATACTACTTATCACCCGCTAGTGATTTACGTCGCAAAGGAAAAAGAAACGGAATGAAAGCAAAAAGGGAGGGGAATTTCAAAGGAATTTCGACAGTAAGTGGGGAAGAGAAAACAACAGAGAAAGAAAAGAAAGGAGGAAGAAGCGTCAGTTTTTCTAAAGAGAGAATTTGGAAAACTGATTTACTCAATCACACTACCCACATTATCTCAACCACCCACTACTCAGTTATCCACTGCAATTCAATCCCTTAATTTTCTCCCTCAACTCCCACTACACATCCGCCACTCAAAATCCCAGTTTAGCACAACTCTGGTTGAACTTAAAGCAAAAATACTACTCCTTGCCATCATAGAGAATCGAACACAAGACCTCCAACACACCAACACTCCACTTAACCACTAGACCAGTAGGCCCATTCTGATAACTATTTACCAACTATTAAACTTAAGCCCTTTAGGCCAGGTTAAGGCTTTATTTATAAAAATTACCAAAATTTGCCCAAGTCCTGGCTCGAACTTGGGACTTCTCACACACTCCCAGAACACTTAACCACTACAGTAGATACACAATTGTGTCACACATTCGCAAAAACAAAAATTTAAATTTTGGGACGTTACAATCTTTCTCAACTTACAATTCTCATCAATGATGTTTCATCATAATTCAAAAATAATCATACATTAGTAATTCAACTAAAAGAGCACTAAAGATTCAAACAATCCAAGTCGAATATTTTTAAAGCATGAAAACATAGGAATTTCCCCTTATCTAAGTAATTACCTTTAATTCAAAACCGACACGAATCGACATCCTCACTAAAGATTCACTCAAATCACTCAAAGTGTTTAAGGTTCAAGAATAAGCACTCAATAGTCAAACATGAAAAGTCATTAGCATAGGCTTGCATGAAAATCAAATCTCCACAACTATAAAATGATAGGATACACAAATCAAAAGGTCTTTAAGAGGTTGTACTGGGGCTTAGGCTAAGGGTGTGGAGAAAGGCTGAAAAAGTTGGTTAAAATCGAGATCAAATTGATAAATTACCAAACTAGAAAAACAAACAAATGCTGAATTAAAAACAATTACATCGATCGAAAACTATTCAAGAATAACATGAGCTTCTTCTCAAAATATGAATTTAACTATTCAAGCTTAATTAACATAAAACTAAATAATAATCAATATATATGTATATATATGTTTTTTGATTGTCTTCTTTTTTTTACAATAAGAAATAATTCAGCAAATTAAACAAAAGACTTAATTAGGCAATTAACCAAATCAAATCTCGGTAAAAAAGGAGTCAATAAAATGGAAAAAATTCTCAACGAGCAAAAAATGAGTTATGGGTTAACATTAATGGGTAAATCAAGAAACGGTGTGTTAGGCTCAAAGGGGTTCACTAAGGGTTAATTATGTAGGTAGGCTTTTTATGGGATAAGTGGGTTAAAACCTAAGTGCCTTTATCATCTCAATATATCAAATCAAAGGTGTGGTCTTGACATGCATAATCGAAGCAAGTTCTAGAATAACAAATCAAATTGACACACCTATAACCAATAATAAAAATGAGCAAGAAAAATGTATGCTCTAAAGGCTCAAAATCTCACACAAAAAATTATGGTTTTTGATATCAATCTTGCAAATCTCAAACTTCAAGGTAATACCTTAATTCAGGGAAACAACCTACAGATTTTTAATTCAGAAAATAAACTTATCATGCTTGATTCTCTCATGTATTAAAGTTTAAAACAACCAATACACAATTATCTATGAATTTAATCCAAAACACATCAATAAAAATCACAAATCTATAAAAATTCATTCTAAAAGAAGTATGAGAAAATTACTTAGACACAAGACATAATTCAGGGATTTTCTAATAATTATATAAATAATCTCCCCACACTTAAGATGTACATTGTCCTCAATGTACAAACATATATAATCATAGTATAAACAGAATATCATAAGAGAGGGAGAAAACTGAAACTGCCCTGAATATTGGATGAAATTCTCAGAATAGTGAAAAGCAAAATTGTAGTCAAATCTAAATGTAGAGCATGATTCCGAGCAAACTAATAAGAAAATAAACAAAAATAGTTCAAAAGAAAATAACTCAATTAGAAACAACCATAAAAATAAAAAATATAGTTCAAAAGATAAAAAGAAAATAAGTCTAAGAAAATAACAATAAACATAAAAATAAAAATAAAAATAAAAATAAAAAATAATCTTAATGGTCCTCATCATCAGAAGCATCGATGTCGTGAGTCGTCGGCGCTAAGGAGGAGATATGGAGATGCTGACAAATCTGCTACAATGTCGCATCAATACTGTCGAACCTTTGAAAGCAATGCTGCTCGAAGTGAGTGAACCGCTCGGAGAGGTCCGCTAAAGTAGTAGCAGAAGAAACAAGACAGTGACTCGAATGTGGAGGATGATGTGGTTCCTCGTGATGCAAAGGAACATCATCAGTGAAGTCCTCGGATTCATTCTGAGATTTAGAATGAACCAGTTGGTACTGAGAAGGATCTACTCCACGAAGTCGCTCGATCATCCTCATATAGGTCATGCTCGATATTCCCTGTGGGGACATCTGGCCGGTGAGTGTAAGCATATAGGACTGCTCCTGTGTGTTAAGGAGACTGAAGTGTCGAGCTAGTCGAGTCACATAAGGGCCTAAACAGATAGGACCCTTCCTGTTGCGGTCTGTCTGATGGCAGAAAGTGAGGGTGATGAAGTAAGCTAAATAAAAAATATGCCCGGTGGCCATTCTCCTTAAAAAGTTAGCATTGGTAGTACTGACGACTCCAGTGCTCTCTCTCCTACCTGTCAAAGTATGAGCTAAAAGGGCATGAATATACTGTAAAGATGGAGGGAGAGAAGTCGCCTTCGAGCGACTCGCGTCATAAGGTGTCATACTCGCCGTAAGATCTGTCCAACAGTTAGCTGACGAGTAGTGGATGTGCCAATGTAAGCGGAGGAAGTTCTCGGCACTTATAAATTCCTCAGTGTATAGTCCCAAAGCAGCGCCGAACTCAAGGATACTCATATGGCGCACCAGGCCACCGAGTCTGAAAGTGATGGTGCCCAGCTCGTCATGAGTCGTCATCACATGCTGATGAGTAAATGTAGAGCAAAACTCCAAAGTCAGCTCCATGTATGTGGGCTCGATGATAGAGAAGAACCGGTCCCACGGGGCTGTGGTAATAAAGGCACGCACATGATCAGCTAGTTGGACCTGCTCCAAAGCGGCCCAATCAATACATCGGCCTAAGCCGAGTGGTCACAATAGAAGTAGCAGAAATAATTCCTCCTGGAGACCCGCTGAAAATCGGAGATAAGAGTGGCGGGCCTCGGTGGAGGCGCTCGAGGAGGAAGTCGCACCCAGGGTCTTTCGATTTTTCGAAGCGGGGACGGCTACCTTGGACTTGCTACGTGTGTTCATCATGGTGTGCCTGAAAAATAAAAGAAGTCATCAATAAATAAAACATCACCAACTATGCAAAAAAAAGGTAAAAAAATATAGAATCCAAATAGTCCAAAAAGCAAATTACTCCTAAAACAGAATGGATGAGGACCCAAGCATGCAAAACCCATACGGTGAAGCTATTATGTATCAAAGTGATGAAAAGAATAAAGAATAATAATTAAAATAACAAAATTAGAACTAAAAGACAAATCATGACATACTTACAATAAAAAGAATAACAAGAGTAGTTAAGTAGAATAATAAAATAAAAGTAAACTATAAAAATAAAAATACAAAATGGTCTAAAATAGTTAACACCAAAAAGAAGCAGAATAATAAAATAAAATAAGAAAGAAACTAAAGAAAATAATAATTTTAATAAGAACAAATAGAAAATATAAAATAACAAACAAAAATTAATAATAAGAGAAATAAAGTAAAATAATAAAATAAAATAAAAATAAAGTATTAAAAATGGGAAAAATAGGGAGGATCGACGGCGGTAAGGGCTATGGTCAGAGTGAATAGTGTGTACGGTGGTTGAGGTGCGAGTCGGTGGTTGATGCGAGCGTTGGAGGAGTGCTTGTGGGGGTGGTCCAATAGGGGAGAAGAGAAGGGAAAAACAAAAGGAAGGGAATGAAAGGGAGAGGGCGGTGTGGTCGTGCGGGAGTGGGGGAAATGTGAGGGAGGAGGGAAAGAATGGGAAAAAAGGGTGGGGGGTTGGTACAGCCTGGTGGTCGAGCTTGTGGCGTAGGAAAGGTGAGGGAGATCGGTTTTGCAGTGAGGAGAGAAAGGAAAAGGGAGCAGGAAAGGGAAAGGAGACGATTCCACGGGGTGTGGTTTGGCTCGCGATGAGGGAAGGGAGTGGCTAACAACGGGGGTGGTCAGAGTAGGTAGGGAGGTCAGTCGCACATGGCCGTGTGCCTTTCCCGTGTAACTCTCTGACTTGATTTAAAAATGAAAAAATTATCTCCAGTTTTCACACAGCCTAGGACATGCCTGTGTGTCCAGGCCGTATGGTCTATACGGCTGTGTCACACGCTCGTGTGGATGTTTTTAGGCCGTGTCTCTGTCGATTTTTGGAAAAATTAAGTCCTAAGATCCACACGGCCAAGGACACACCCGTGTGTCCAGGCCGTGTGGGTCACATGGCCATGTCGCCAGGCCGTGTAACTCATTGTCGAACCCCTTTTTGTGCACACACCCTGGGACACGCCCGTGTGTCCAGGCCGTGTGGGTCGAAAACATATTTTTTTATTTTGAAAATTAATTAATTTTAAAAATATTATGAAATAAAATTAAGAAAATTAGTAGTGTTAACACTCGTGTTGCCTCCCAATAAGCGCTTATTTAAAGTCTAAGCTCGACTTACCTTGTGCGCACAATTACGAAGGCTCGCGTAGCCAAAGCTCCTCTCTATCATTTCTAAATTCATCACCACTATAAAGTTTGAGTCAATGACCGTTTACCTTGAATGTGCCATATGCTGGATGGGTTACCTCTATCGTACCATATGGGAAGACATTTAGTACCGTAAAGGGATTTGATCCATTTGCATCAAGCTCCGAAGTGGCAATTCGAGGATCCGTTTTATCTAGCAGTACCTTGTCCCTAACCTTAAATTGGTTTGTTCCATCCATATGCTTATCATGGTGTCGCTCTGCCTTTTCGTCGGTTTTCTCGGTTTCTCCTTGACATGTGTCCGCCATTCATATAGTTCATCGACCTGTAACATTCGTTCTTCACGAGTCATTCTATTTTTGTCGAATGGACTAGAACGTGGCTTTATTGCATTTTTCCGTGGGGTTTCCTGCAAAGAAGGTTGAGCTACGTGGTTACTCATATTAACAGAACTTGAAAAATTATCTCGACCACTAGATGTCTTAACAGAATCACGAGCTTGGAGTGTAATCGTGTCACCACCTACACGAAGTATTATTCACATGTACCAACATCAATAATAGTTCTGGCAATTTCTAAAAAGGGTCGACCTAGAATCAAAGGTACGTCACTATCCTCATCCATGTCTAAAACAACAAAATTAACTAGGAATATGAATTTATCAATTTTGACAAGAACATCTTCAATAATCCCCCTAAGAAATCTAATGGTTTTATCTACTAATTGAATACTCATCCTAGTTTGTTTGGGTTTCCCAAGACCTAATTGCTTAAACATTTTATAGGGCATGACATTAATACTAGCCCCTAAATCAGCCAAATCATTATTAATATTCAAACTACCAATTAAACAAGGAATAGTAAAACTCCATGGATCTATCAATTTGTTGGGTAGCTTATTTTGTAAAATGGCTGAACAAACTGCATTTAGCTCCACATGCGATGAATCATCTAACTTTCGTTTGTTTGCCAAAAGCTCCTTTAAAAATTTAACGGAATTGGGCATCACGAAAGAGCTTATATAAACGGTAAGTTAATGTGTAATTTTTTCAGAAGTTTAAGAAATTTACCAAATTGTTCGTTTGTGTGGTCTTTCTTTGTCGTGCTAGGATATGGCACTCGAGGTTTATATTCTTTACCAACCGATTTTCGCTCAATCTGGCTTACCTCAACCTTATCGTTACTTACCACACTTTCTTGCCTCGGTTCTAATTCAGATTCAACTATCCCTTCTTCATCTCGAATAGTAATTCCATGAAGCTGCTCTCTTGGGTTAGTTTCGGTGTTTCTAGGCAAGCTACCTTGTGGTCATT
The DNA here is from genome assembly GCA_025698515.1 of Gossypium sturtianum. NCBI lineage: Eukaryota > Viridiplantae > Streptophyta > Magnoliopsida > Malvales > Malvaceae > Gossypium > Gossypium sturtianum. Next base: position 51,832,784 of record CM046943.1, read on the forward strand.
CTGAAATCAGTTTAGCAAGTTGACCGATTTGATTCTCGAGTCCTTGAATTAACGCTTGCTATTTTTTAAATGCTGCTTCAGTGTTTTGAAAGTAGGTTTCTGACACCTAGATAAACTTCTTCAACATCTCCTCAAGTTTCGGCTTCTTCTCTTGCTAGTAAGGATGTTGTTTGAAGCTTGGAGGGGGTTGTGCTATCTGATTTCCTTGCCCACCCCAAGAGAAATTGGGATATTTCCTCCAACCTGCATTATAGGTGTTACTATAAGGATTATTTTGAGGCCTAGAATTATTACTGTAATAGTTCAATTTAGACCCTAGTCGGAATAGTGGTTTCGGGACCACAAATCCGTGTCAGAAAAATATTTTAATATTATTTTCTATGCTTGCAATATGTGAATAGGCATGTGTGAAAGTTTCGTGATTTAATTTATCTGTTTGTGTGTTTATTTTGATAAAAGGATCTAATTGCATAAAATGCAAAATTAGCATGCTATATGTTAAAAGTACCTATGTATTATGTCTTTATAAATGTAGTGGCCTTATGAAGTAATTAAGCCATTATATAAGTAAGTGGATGGTTAATGGACATTTATAACCAACCATTATATAAGTTTATATGTTTAATAATAAGGTTAAATTGGTAATTGGATTAATAATATACATTATAATAAAAACAAATGAAAATATGAGTGGGTTGTTCATCTTTTTGAATCGAAAGCAATAAAAGAAAAAGGGTTTAGAGCTTCCATGATATTCGGCCATTAAAGTGCTTTGATTAAGGTATGTTTTGGTTTCGGTTTTTGATAATTTTTAAGTTTTTGTAATCGTTGCTTCGAGTACTACAAAACTCATGCCTTAATTTTGGAATATGATGAAGAATTTGAAATGTGCCATTGATGAATGTTTGAGTTTTGTGATGTTAGTTGATGAAATATGAAATATATGTGTTAGATTAACATGTTTTGTCTTTGAATTTTTGTCGAATTTGAGTAATTTGGATTAAATTATGAAAATAATATTTTGAGGGACTAAAATGTGAAATAAATGAAATGTATGGACTAGTATGAAGCATATGAAAATTTGGCTAAGCATGGGTACAAGCAAATTATGTGTATTTTGTGATTTTGTGAAATAGGGACTTAAATGTCAAAATGTGAAAATGTGAGGGCTAATTTGTAAATTGCCCTAAATGTGTGTTTTTGGATTGGATTGAATGATTTGGTGAATAAATGAGTTAAATTTGAATATGTATAGATCAAGAACCAAAGAAAACGAATTTAGATCGAGGAAAGTCAAAAGTGATCGAATAGTCGAATCCGTCCGTCTATATCCTTACAAGGTAAGTCTATATACAAATAAATGTATTTGAATTGATTTATTTATGTTCGTATGAAATTGAATTGTGTTGAATGATTACGGAAGATATGCACATGAGATCCGAGAAAATATCGATAAGGTGTCAAAGTCCGAAATGTCCCGTACGAACCTTAGGAATAAACAGGATTCATATGTCATGACATAGGTTTCTGATATGTTATATCTTGTAAGACCACGTCTGGGACGTTGGCGTCGATTTGAGATTTACGTGTAAGACCATGTCTGGGACATTGGCATCGTATTTGATTCGTGTAAGACCCTGTCTGGGACAGTGGCATCGATATTTGATTACATGTAAGACCACGTCTAGGACGTTGGCATTGTACGAGTATTCCGAGTTATCTGAGTATCCTATTTGATTCCGAATGGTTCAACGGGCATTTCTGAGAAATGAAAGCCTTAACGAAATGTGTAACCGTTTCAGGTACGTTGATGTATATTCTATGTTTTAAGCATGAAAGGTGAGTATATATGAATGTGCACAAGTGAGATATGTGCATGAATTTATTGAGACAAAATGTGGCCCATGTATGAATGAGCTTTGAATAAAAGGGATAGTTGGAGATATGGTTTGTGGTAAGCAATGGCTAAACTAATGAGCCAAAGAAGAATTATGAATTTGCATTTGAGATATGTTAATGATTTTGTATTTGTTATAATTCTGAATGTTCATATGTTAAGTTTATTTGTATATGGCTTACTAAGCTTTTGGAAGCTTACTCTGTGTGTGTTTGCATTGTTTTATAGATCGTTAAAGCTACGGAAGGCTCAGGGATCGTCGAAGATCATCACCATACTATCAAACTCTATTTTGGTACTTTTTGAAAGTGTATATATTAAAGTATGGCATGTATAGTCTAGTGAGTTTTGGTTATGTTTTGAAAGGTATAAAAATAGCCATGTGATATGGCTAGGTAATGAATATGATGAGAATGAGTAGTTTATGCTATATTATGCATAATTTGGTATGGTTTGATGGCTAATAGTTAGTCTAATAAGATGGTCAAATTTATGATAAGTTTTATGATGCAAAGTTTGTACATTATTGATGAATGGTTGGTATGTTTGACATGCTCATGAATGGTGAGAAAAGATGATTATTATTGGTATATTTTGGTTTCATTTTGAGGGCATGAAATGTGTTTGTTTATGCTTGTAGGAGTGACCCTAAATGGGTGGCAAATTGGCCTTGCAAATGGCCTATATTTGCCCAAACGGTTGAGCACACGGGCGTGTGGCTCGACCGTGTCTTTCGAATTTGCAAATTGAAACAAGTCAGGCTCATACACGGGATAGACACACGGGCGTGTGACTGGCCGTGTGGTGCAAGTCAGTGTCGACCACGGGTGAGGCACACGAGCATGTCTCAGGCCGTGTGGACAAGTTAGTATGTATGCCCTGATTTGCCACGGCTTGGACACATAGGCGTGTCCGAGGCCGTGTGAGGCACCTGGCCTGCCCACACGGGCATGTGACCTCTGTAAATTTGAAAAATGTTTGATTTTTGGAAAAATTTTGTATGACCCCGGTTTAGTCCTGACCCTTTTCTAATGTATGTCTAAGGTATCGTAGACCTTTTTAAGGGACTATATGCTTCTATTTTGCTATGATATGAGGTTGATATACTTTATGATGCAAAATGTTCGTAAAAGTTTTCGATTGTCTGGTAATGCCTCTTAACCTTAGACCGGCAATGGTTACGGGTTAGGGGTGTTTCATTTGATTGGTATCAGAGCTACGGTTTAGTCGATTCTAGGACTAATGCAGCGTATAAGAGTCTAGCTATATATGCGATATATACGAACTGTGATAGTGTGATGAATCCAGACGTATAAAATGTGTTTTTCGTATAGTAATGGATCCCGAAAGAGCTGTAGCTGATGATGTTGAAAGTACTGTGCCTGCTCCCGCTCAAGGGACAGCGCCATCTGATTCGAGACCGGCTATTAGCGATCAGGAATGAGAGGCTAAACAAGACTTCTTCCAAATGAAGAATTAGTGGTTCACTCAATACGTTAGAACAAATCCGGCTGTTTCACAACCTCCGCCTCCACCCAATCCTCTTCAGACTTCTGTTGTACCACCGGTTATGAAATTGAATCTGTTGAATAAGCCTCTGGTCGATAAAATCCGTAAATATGGGGCTGTAGAGTTCAAGGCTACCAATGATGATGATGCTGAGAAAGTTGAGTTTTGGCTTGAGAACACAATTCGAGTGTTTGATGAAATGTCATTGACTCCTGATGAATGTATACAATGTGTTGTTTCCCTGTTACGAGATGCAGCTTATCAGTGGTGGAAGACTTTTATTTCTGTTGTTCCAAAAGAATGGGTTACATGGGATTTCTTTCAGTCTGAATTTCGGAAGAAATATATTAGTCATAGATTTATAGATCAGAAACGGAAAGAGTTTCTTGAACTAAAACAGGGTCGCATGTCCGTCACTGAATACGAACGAGAGTTCGTGAGATTAAGTCAATATGCCCGGGAATGTGTTTCTACCGAAGCCATAATGTGTAAACAGTTTGAAGACGGCCTGAATGAAGATATTCTTTTGTTAGTTGGAATTCTAGAAATAAAAGAATTTGTTGTGCTTGTTGATCGAGCATGTAAAGCTGAAGCACTCGGGAAAGATAAAAGAAAAGATGAGACATAAGCTAGAGATGTGAGAAAGAGATTCTCAAGTAAAACATTTCAGTCTGCATCAAAGAAATTCAAAGATGAATATAGTCATTTAAAGACTAATATGGGACATTCGAACAGAGATCGAGCTAGATCGCAGTCGACCTTTAAAACACCATTAACTTTGATGGCTAGTGTGGGAAATATCTGATCTGAGCGACCTGAATGTAAGCACTGTGGAAAAAGACATCTGGGTAACTGTAGATTGAATGGCCGAGCCTATTTTAGGTGTGAATCATTAGATCATTTCATCCGAGACTGCACTGAATCTGTTGAACAAGAGATTGTACAGAATCCGGAGTCAGATAATGCTTCAGCTAGAGGTAGACCTTCTCAAAACACAAGAAATGTCAGTGGTAGCCAAAGAGTTACGAAAGATACAGTTGCGAGATTGGAAGCTAGAGCACCTGCCAGAGCTTATGCTATTCGAGCTCGTGAGGAAGCTTCGTCTCCAGATGTTATGACGGGTACATTTACTCTTTATGATACTTCTGTGATTGCATTGATAGATCCAGGGTCTACTCATTCGTATATATGCATGAACTTAGTATCCAGTAAGATTTTGCTTGTAGAGTCTACTGAATTTGTTATTAGAGTATCGAACCCCATAGGTAAAAGTGTCTTGGTTGACAAAGTATGTAAGAACTGTCCGTTGGTGTTTCGAGTTATCTATTTTCTGGCTGATCTGATGTTATTACCTTTTGATGAGTTTGACATAATTTTTGGTATGGATTGGTCAACATTGCATGATGCTGTTGTGAACTGCAAAAGAAAGACCATTGATTTGAGATGTCAGAATGATTAAATAGTTCGGATTGAATCTAATGATTTGAATGGATTACCGGCTGTAATATCAGTGATGAAAGCTCAAAGTTATGTGAAAAAGGGTTGCGAAGCTTATTTTTCTTATGTGATTGATTCGAGAGCGACTAAAAAGAAAGTTGAATCAGCGCTAGTCGTTTGTGAATTCCTTGACGTGTTCCTTGAAGAATTACCGGGATTGCCTCCGATACGTGAAGTGGAGTTTGGTATTGATTTAGTGCCGGGTACAACTTCTATTTCGATAGCTCCATATAGAATGGCACCAACAGAATTGAAAGAGTTGAAGTCTCAGTTACAAGAGTTAACCGATAGAGAATTTGCACGACCGAGTTTCTCACCTTGGGGTGCTCCTGTTTTATTTGTGAAAAACACAGATGGCACGATGAGAATGTACATTGATTATCGTCAGTTGAACAAAGTGACTATAAAGAACAAATATCCCTTGCCCAAAATTGATGATTTGTTTGATCAGTTGAAAGGAGCAACCGTGTTTTCAAAGATAGATCTGAGATCGGGATATTATCAGTTGCGAGTAAAAGATTCAGACATTCCGAAAACTGCTTTCAGAACGAGGTACGAGCATTATGAGTTTTTAGTTATACCTTTCGGACTAACGAATGCTCTTGCTGTTTTTAAGGATTTGATTAACAAAATTTTCAGACCGTACTTAGATCGATTTGTTGTTGTATTCATTGACGACATTTTGATTTATTCGCGTGATGAAATTGAGCATGCCGAACATCTGAGAATTGTGCTACAAATTCTACGAGATAAGCAACTGTATGTAAAATTCAGTAAATGTGAGTTTTGGTTGCAAGAAGTTAGTTTTCTGGGGCATATTGTCTCAGCATATGGTATACGAGTTGATCCGAGCAAGATATTAGCTATTTTTTGGAGTGGAAGCCTCCGAAAAATGTGTCTGAAGTCCATAGTTTTCTAGGACTTGCTGGTTATTACTGACGGTTTGTAAAAGGCTTTTCGATGATTGCAACTCCATTGACGAGATTGCTTCAGAAAGATGTGGAATTCGAGTGGTCTGAAAAGTGCCAAAAAAGCTTTGATCAGTTGAAAGCCCTTTTGACTGAAGCTCCAGTTTTGGTACAGCCAGAATCGGGTAAAGAATTTTTAATTTTTAGTGATGCTTCGTTGAATGGTCTGGGATGTGTTTTGATGCAGGAAGGCAAAGTTATAGCTTATGCCTCGAGACAATTGAAACCGCATGAAAAAAAATTATCCGACACACGATCTTGAGTAGGCTGCGATTGTATTTGCATTAAAGATCTGGCGCCATTATCTTTTCAGTGAAAAATGTCATGTGTTCTCGGATCAAAACAGTCTGAAATATTTGATGACTCATAAAGATTTGAATCTACGACAGAGAAGATGGTTAGAACTGTTGAAAGATTACGAGCTTGTGATAGATTATCATCCGGGTAAAGCAAATGTTGTTGCTAATGCATTGAGTCGGAAATCACTGTTTGCATTGCGTGTGATGAATGCTCATTTAGACTTGTCTGATGATGGTTCAGTTTTAGCTGAGTTGAAAGTGAAACTGTTGTTCTTACAGCAAATATGTGATGCTCAGAAAATTGATAATGAATTGTTAGCGAAACGAGCTCAGTGTGATTTGAACTTAGATTCTGAATTTCGAGTTGATGTTGACGATTGTTTCAGATTTTGAGATCGAATTTGTGTTCCGAGAAAATCAGAGTTAATACAGTTAATTTTGAATGAAGCTCATAGCAGTCGCTTATCTATTCACCCGGGAAGTAGAAAGATGTATCATGATTTGAAGAAACTTTATTGGTGGCCTGGAATGAAAAGAGATATCTCTGATTTTGTTTCGAAATGCTTAGTCTGTCAGCAAGTTAAAGCTGAACATCAAGTGCCATCTGGTTTGTTACAACCGATTTTGATTCCTGAATGGAAATTGGATAGAGTGACAATGGATTTTGTTTCAGGGTTGCCTTTGACTCCGAGAAAGAAAGATGCAATTTGGGTCGTAGTTGACAGATTGACGAAATCAGCCCATTTTATTCACGAATGATCTGATTACGCACTTGATAAGTTAGCTGAGCTTTATATCTATGATATTGTGAGATTGCACGGGGTGCCACTATCTATTGTGTCTGACAGAGATCCGAGGTTTACTTCACGATTATGGAAGAAACTGCAAGAGGCTTTAGGTACTAAATTGCATTTTAGTACAGTTTTTCACCCACAGACGGATGGTCAATCCGAGCGGATTATTCAGATACTAGAGGATATGTTGAGATGTTGTATTCTTGAGTTTGATGGTACGTGGGAACAATATTTGCCATTGATTGAGTTTGCGTACAATAATAGGTTTCAGTCGAGTATCAAAATGGCACCTTATGAAGCTTTACACGGACGCAAATGTCGAACACCTTTGTACTGGACCGAGCTCAGTGAGAATAAGATACACGGGGTTGATTTGATCAAAGAAACTGAACATAAAGTGAAAGTGATTCGTGATAGTCTAAAAGCCGCGTCAGATCGTCAGAAATCTTATGCAGACTTGAAACGAAAAGATATTGAGTTTGAGATCGGTGATAAAGTGTTCTTGAAAGTGTCTCTGTGGAAGAAAATACTTCGTTTTGGCAGAAAAGGCAAATTGAGTCCGAGGTTCATCGGGCCTATGAAATTATTGAGCGTATCGGACCTATTGTGTACAGATTATTGTTACCACCTCAGCTAGAAAAGATTCATAATGTGTTTCACGTGTCAATGCTTCGACGATATAGATTCGATCCTTCGCATGTAATTTCTCTGTCTGAGATTGAGATTTGACCCGATATGACTTATGAAGAAGAACCGATTCGTATCTTAGCTCACGAGGTTAAAGAATTGCGAAATAAGAAAATCTCGTTAGTAAAGGTACTGTGGCATCAACACGGAGTGGAAGAGGCTACGTGGGAGACCGAAGATGCTATGAGACAACAATATCCGAATCTATTTAACGGTAAGATTTTCGGGGACGAAAATCCCTAAGGGGGGGAGAACTGTAATAGTCCGATTTAGACCCTAGTCGAAATAGTGGTTTCGGGACCACAAATACGAGTCAAAAAAATATTTTAATATTATTTTCTGTGCTTGCAATATGTGAATAGGCTTGTGTGAAAGTTTCGTGATTTAATTTATCTGTTTGTGTGTTTATTTTGATAAAATGATCTAATTGCATAAAATGCAAAATTAGCATGCTATATGTTAAAAGTACCTATGTGTTATGTCTTTATAAATGTAGTGGCCTTATGAAGTAATTAAGCCATTATATAAGTAAGTGGATGGTTAATGGACATTTATAACCAACCATTATATAAGTTTATATGTTTAATAATAAGGTTAAATTGGTAATTGGATTAATAATATATATTATAATAAAAACAAATGAAAATATGAGTGGGTTGTTCATCTTTTTGAACCGAAAGCAAGAAAAGAAAAAGGGTTTAGAGCTTCCATGATATTCGTCCATTAAAGTGCTTTGATTAAGGTATGTTTTGGTTTCGATTTTTGATAATTTTTACGTTTTTGTAATAGTTGCTTCGAGTACTACAAAACCCATGCCTTAATTTTGGAATTTGATGAAGAATTTGAAATGTTCCATTGATGAATGTTTAAGTTTTGTGATGTTAGTTGATGAAATATGAAATATATGTGTTAGATTAACATGTTTTGTCTTTGGATTTTTGGTGAATTTAAGTAATTTGGATTAAATTATGAAAATAATATTTTGAGGGACTAAAATGTGAAATAAATGAAATGTATGGACTAGTATGAAGCATATGAAAATTCGGCTAACCATGGGTACAAGCAAATTATGTGTATTTTGTGATTTTGTGAAATAGGGACTTAAATGTCAAAATGTGAAAATATGAGGGCTAATTTGTAAATTGCCCTAAATGTGTGTTTTTGGATTGAATTGAACGATTTGGTGAACAAATGAGTTAAATTTGAATATGTATAGATCAATAACAAAACAAAACGGATTTAGATCGAGGAAAGTCGAAAGTGATCGAATAGTTGAATCCGTCCGTCTATATCCGTACGAGGTAAGTCTATATACAAATAAATGTATTTGAATTGATTTATTTATGTTCGTATGAAATTTAATTGTGTTGAATGATTACGAAAGATATGCACATGAGATCCGAGAAAATATCAATAAGGTGTCAAAGTCCGAAAAGTCCCGTACGAACCTTAGGAATAGATATGATTCATTTGTCATGACATAGGTTTCTGATATGTTATATCGTGTAAGACCACGTCTAGGACGTTGGCGTCGATTTGAGATTTACGTGTAAGACCATGTCTGGGACATTGGCATCGTATTTGATTCGTGTAAGACCCTGTCTGGGACAGTGGCATCGATATTTGATTACATGTAAGACCACGTCTGGGACGTTGGCATTGTATGAGTATTTCGAGTTATCTAAGTATCCTATTTGATTCTGAATGGTTCAACGGGCATTTCCGAGAAATGAAAGACTATACAAAATGTGTAACCATTTCAGGTACGTTGATGTATATTCTATGTTTTAAGCATGAAAGGTGAGTATATATGAATGTGCACAAGTGAGATATGTGCATGAATTTATTGAGACAAAATGTGGCATATGTATGAATGAGCTTTGAATAAAAGAGATAGTTGGAGATATGATTTGTTGTAAGCAACGGCTAAACTAATGAGCCAAAGAAGAATTATGAATTTGCATTTGAGATATGTTAAGGATTTTGTATTTGTTATAATTCTGAATGTTCATATGTTAAGTTTATTTGTATATGGCTTACTAAGCTTTTGGAAGCTTACTCTGTGTGTGTTTGCATTGTTTTATAGATCGTTAAAGCTACGGAAGGCTCGGGGATCGTCGAGGATCATCATCACACTATCAAACTCTATTTTGGTACCTTTTGAAAGTGTATATATTAAAGTATGGCATGTATAGTCTAGTGAGTTTTGGTTATGTTTTGAAAGGTATAAAAATAGCCATGTGATATTGCTAGTTAATGAATATGATGAGAATGAGTAGTTTATGGTTCGATGGCTAATAGTTGGTCTAATAAGATGGTCAAATTTATGATAAGTTTTATGATGCAAAGTTTGTACATTATTGATGAATGGTTGGTATGATTGATATGCTCATGAATGGTGAGAAAAGATGATTATTATTGGTATATTTTGGTTGCATTTTGAGGGCATGAAATGTGTTTGTTTATGCTTGTAGGAGTGACCCTAAATGGGTGGCAAATTGGCCTTGCAAATGGCCTATATTTGCCCACACGGTTGAGCACACGGGCGCGTGGCTCGACCGTGTCTTTCGAATTTGCAAATTGAAACAAGTCAGGCTCGTACGCGGGCTAGACACACGGGCGTGTGGCTGGCTGTGTGGTGCAAGTCAGAGTCGACCACGGGTGAGGCACACGGGCATGTCTCAGGCCGTGTGGACAAGTCAGTATGTATGCAATGTTTTGCCACGGCTTGGACACACGGGCGTGTCCGAGGTTGTGTGAGGCACACGGCCTGTCCACACGGGCGTGTGACCTCTGTAACTTTGAAAAATGTTTGATTGTTGGAAAAATTTTGTATGATCCCGGTTTAGTCTTGACCCTATTCTAATGCATGTCTAAGGTCTCGTAGACTTCTTTAAGGGACTATATGCTTGTATTTTGCTATGATATGAGGTTGATATACTTTATGATGTGAAATATTCGTAAAAGTTTCCGATTGTCCGGTAATGCCTCTTAACCTTAGACCGGCGATGGTTACGAGTTAGGGGTGTTACAATTACCCATATAGTTGATATGTTTGTTCTCTGTGCTAGGACCGTAGGGTAAATATTCTGGATTGTTCATTCCTCCTCCATTCGTATCGCACTGCATCACCGGATTTACCTGCGTAGAACCATATAAACCATAAATTTTCTTATTTAAAAGTTATACCTGATTTGATAACATGGTGACCGCATCTAAATTGAAAACACCGGCTGCTTTCATTGGCTTTGTCCTCATGACTTGCCACTGATAATTACTCAGTGCCATCTCCTCTATAAACTCATTAGCCGCTTCAGGTGTTTTATTGTTAATTATACCAGCGGCTGCTGCATCGATCAACTGCCTAGTTGAGGGATTCAAACCGTTGTAGAAGGTTTGAACCTGTAGCCATAGAGGTAACCCATGGTGAGGGCATCGTCTCAATAAGTCCTTATACCTCTCCCATGCATCGTCTTAATATCTTTTTCAACCCTTTCCGGACAATCTTTAAGAAAATGATCGAGAGAACCACATTTATAGCAGGCTCCACTTCTCAGACAACATTCCCTAAAATGATACTTATTACAGTGTTTACACTTCGGTTTGGGGTTACCGACAATTCTTACACTCATTACAGATGGTGACGAAGATCTCGGGTTAGAGCGTTGAGAGCCCCTCTCTTTACTAGAATACCCCCCTGACGTGGTAAAATGATCATAATACTTCTTTTATTTCTTTGAAGTAGATGATTGCGACTTACTCATAAATATTTTACCAGATACCCTAGCTTCTCTCTTTGCTTGTTTCTTTTCTTTACTCAATTCCTCGGCTTTGTGTGCTCGATCTGCCAGTACAACAAATTCCCTTAATTCAAGAATACCAATCAATAGCTTGATGTATTCATTTAGCCCTTCTTCAAATCTTTTACACATATCGGCCTCAGTCAGAACCTATTCTCTGGCATATTTACTTAACCGAACAAACTCCCGCTCATATTCAGATACAGTCATGTTTCCCTGTTTGAGCTCTAAAAATTCTTTCTTTTTCTGATCCAAAAATCTTTGACTGATGTACTTCTTTCTAAATTCAGTCTGGAAGAATTCCCATGTAACATTTTCTCTTGGTACCACAGAAGTTATAGTATTCCACCAATGGTAGGCTGTGTATTTTAGTAATGATACTACATATTTCAATCACTCAGCCTGCGTATATGATAATTCATCTAAAACCCGAATGATATTTTCTAACCAAAACTCAGCCCTCTCTGGATCATCATCAGTCGTAGCCCTAAATTATTCAACCCCATACTTACGAATTTTATCCATCGGAGGCTTACCAATTATAGCTGGTTCAGCAACTTGTGGCATCTCTGGAACTGGTTGAGTAGTAGGTGGTGGAGGTTGCAGAACAGCAGGATTTGTTCTCAGATATTCAGTAAACCATTCATTCATCATTTGAAAGAAGGTGCAACACCCCTTACTAGTATTCAACGTCGGAACAGGTACGAGGCATTATCGAACATAAACACAAGAAAACATACATTTCCGAGTCATAAATTTCCATCCAAATTAAAAACTTTTCATATCGTCCCTAAAATGAGCCCACGAGGCTCAATACATGCTTTGGAAGTGGTTCGGAACCAAACAGAGAACTTTAGAAAATTTTACAAAACTTAGAAAAATTTTCATGTTACAGGGCTCACACGCCCATGTGACCTTTAGACACGCCTGTGCTATAGGCCGTGTTCAAAATAGGGTGCTCTTTAACTTGTGCCACACGCCCGTGTGCTAGGCCGTGTGGTCGATTTAATTTCCATAATTTTTCATAAAATAGGTGCAGACTTCACACGGCCAGGGTACACGCCCGTGTTCGAGGCCGTGCCGTCCACATGGCTGAGACACACGCCCGTGTCTCTGCCCGTGTGCTTGATACTGAGCATTCTATTTTGCAACAATTAAGGTTCAGGGGACACACGGCCGAAACACATGCTCGTGGGGCAAGCCGTGTGTCACACACGGCCTAGACACACGCCCGTGTGTCTACCCGTGTGGACAAAAAGAAGGCTATTTACCAAGACCTTTTTGCCACCCTTTAATACTCACACCTACACCATATAACATAGCACCAATTCAAGCATATACATACAATCAAATCAGCCACAACCAAGACATCAAGACATCATTCACATACTACCATCTATCATACACAAACATTACATACTAATCAACTCATATCATGTAAATTCTCACATCCATGAAAGGCCTCATCATATAAATTGCTTATATCAACATTAGCCAATTTCAATGGCCATTTACAAAATGAACTTGCAACCAATATAAGCCAACATATTTGGCCAAATAAATTATGACACATAACAAAATGACCAAGTCCCCTATACATTCCATAACTCAAAATGTTAGTTCATTGGTACCAAAATAATTGTTGATAGTGTGAGTGGATCTCCGACGATCTCCGAACCCCGAGCTAGCTTGGCGACACTATAAGACAAGGGAAAAGAAGGGGAGTAAGCTATAAAGCTTAGTAAGTTCCTATGCAAATTGTAAGCAACATTAAACAACATTAAACATGAATAACATACAATTAGTATAACACAAGTTACATAATTGTCGTCATAGGTTCATAAACATAACTTAATCATTCTTAATCTTACCAAGTGTTCATCACATACCGAGCTCATTCTTATGAGTTTTTCGTACATACTTGTACCAACTCGTAACATATCATACTCTTTCTCGTCTTTGACATACCCGTTGAACACTTGGAATACTAATCGGATACACGAAAAGTCTTGCACATAAGTGCCACATACGTAGTCAATGCTACCTCATATCTCATAACACATAGGGGCTCGCTCTCGAGCTAATCGCGGGCCTGCTCACACAAGCTGTCAGGTATCCGCAACACATGTCAAACTACCCAGCCACTGGTAGACGTACGAGACCAGCACCCGAATCACATAAATCACATATATCACATGGTTTCCTAGTGACATGTCACTCGTATCCTAATCTATTCCTAAGGTTCAAACGGGATTTCTCACTTGTCATTTCGTCGTCAAACGTATCCACATTGTCATTAATAGAGTTCATGTATAATAAAACATATAAAAATACAAATATAACATTGCCTTTATTTACACAAACTTACATCGGTACAAAATAGTAGAAAAGGATTTAATCGTCAAACACCTTATTCTTTCCCCGATCAAGGTCTGAACTTCGTTTTTCTTGATCTATAATAGAAAATTTAGCTTATTTAATATTCACATTACTCAAATCAGTCCAAACATCACATTATGGAAAAATTACCTTTTTGCCCCTAAAGTTTCACATTTTTACAAATTAGTCCCTAGGCTCGTAAAATGAAATGTATTCAATTTCTTGATAACCCAAGCCCAGCCAAACCAATTTCATGCTTATAGCAGCCCACATTTTCCTTTAAATTAGATTTTTACTACCCATTTTACAACTTTTTACAAATAGGTCCTTTTTAGGTATTTTTATGAAAAATCACTTAGTAAAAGTTGTCTATCACACATCAAACATGCATAGCCTACCATTAGCCATCAAAACACATACATGTCTAACATGGGTCAAACCCTAGACATCAACCATAACTCAAATTAATGGTAGAAATAGATAGCTCGGATGATAACGACTTCAAAAATGTAAAGAGCATTAAAAACGGGGCTAGGATGTACTTACAATCAAGCTTGGAAGTTGAACAAACCCTAGCTATGGTGACCTTCTAATTTTCGGCACATGGAGAAGAAGATGGACAAAAAATTTGGCTTTATTTTCCCTTTTTATTCATTTATTTACAAAATGACCAAAATGCCCTTAATGCATAACTTTGAAATTTCACCTATTCATGTCCATTTTTGTCCACTAACTTAACAAATGGTCTAATTACCATCTAGGGACCTTCAATTTAAAATTTCATAGCAATTAGACACCTCTAGCATGTAGAACTCAACTTTTGCACTTTTACGATTTAGTCCTTTTTACTAAATTAAGTGCCCAAACGTCAAAATTTTCGAACTAAATTTCACTAAATCATTTTGTAAAACTATAGACCATAGAAATATAATAAAAACAAATTTTACTGTGTCGGATTTGTGGTCCTAAAACCACTGTTCAGACTAGACCCAAAATTGGGCTGTTAAAGAAGGCCCTCCTCACCTTGGCCCTCAGATACGGGCCTTCTACTACTAGTAGATGCAGCTCATTGTACGGAAGCTTGAGTAGTGCTCTCAGCTTCCTCTGATACAGCTCTAGCTTGGTTGGATGACATAAGTATATGAAAATCACATTTAAAATGATCAGGAGATATCACACTATCACAAATTATATAATGGCATGTATAGTTAAACTTGTACTTGCTACGTTAGTCCGAGAATCGGCTAAACCGTAGCTCTAATACCAATAAATGTAACACCCCTAACCCGTATCCATCGCCGAAACAGGGTTACGGAGCATTATTAGAATTTACAGAATAATTTCATGTAATTCATGTCAATTACTATTCATATCCAAAATTAATCATATTGTCCCTTGAATGGACCCTCGAGGCCCAATATAAACATTGGCAGCGAGTTGGGACCAAATCGGGAAATCAAAGAATTTTTCGCAAAATTTCCAAAATTTTTCCTAGATGCAGGGCACACAAGCCCGTGCGGTCAAGGGACACGCCCGTGCTGCAGGCCGTGTTTGACCCCGTGTAACTTTCTGACTTGTGCCACACGACCAACCACACGCCCGTGTGCTAGACAATGTGGTTAATTTAATTTTCAAAAATTAAGTGCAGGTTTCACACGGCCAAGACATATGCCCATTTTTTGGGCTGTGTAGCACACACGGCTGAGACACACGCCCGTGTGCTCAATTTTGAGCATTCTGTTTCTCAAATTTAAGATGCAGGGGACACACGGCCAAACCACATGCACATGTGCTAGGCCGTGTGTCTCACACGGTCAAGACACACGCCCGTGTGTCTACCCGTGTGGACAAAATAAAGCCATTTCCTAGCTTTATTTCTCACCTAAATTTGCCAATAACCTACACCAAAACTTACAAGTATATACCAGCCAATTCAAGCATTAAATCCAAGCCAATTCTATCATCTAATATGATATTATATCATATGCATTCATGTTTATATTCTTACCCTTGTTTAACTTATATGTTAAGCATAAATTTATCAACCATACTTAATATACTTAACACATAGGTATTTGTCATAATATAACCTTATGAATATACCAAAACAAATCATTACTAGCCATTCCAATGGCTAGTTTACAAACAAAATTTATAAGCCAATAATGGCCAAGTTAACTATACATGCCATTATACCAAAATAAGTTTACTATTTATACCAAAACAAACTAGTGGATAGTGTGATGATGCTCTAACTGATCTCCAACCTTAGCGAGCTTCCAAGCACTATAAAATAGAGAAAATAAAACCTAGTAAGCACTTAATGCTTAGTAAGTTCGTATAACAGGAAATAAACTTACCAATCACATTCATTAAAATAAGCATACAATAACATGCATTCCAATAATTTTACAATTTTACCTAAACACATACACTCAAATAAGTAAGTTAATTACATAATTCACATGTATATCAAATAAGCATAGATGAGCTCATCATGTTACAAATTTTGAGGTATTTCGGGATTATTCGATACATAATTCATTTAAATCTCATAATTTCTCATTTCAGGAGTTTATCCGTTGAATCATTGAAATTTCGATGGATACTCAGGTAGTATACTCAAGGTGTACAAAAATATAGACCGTCAACTCATAATCAGGGGTACCCATTAGGGCACGTAATCAGAGAGCACACTCTCTGTAACAGCCCGATTTATTGCCTAGTCAGAATAGTTGTGCGAGACCACGAATCCGAGGTAAATTTATGAGTTTTTAAGGTTCATGCCATGTTTGCATGTTAGTGTGAAAGTTTCATGAAGCAATTTTGCTAAATTGAGGTTGAATGGTCAAAAAGGACCAAATTGCAAAAGTTGCAAAATACGAGTTTCTAGAAGCATTTTGTATGAAATAGCTTTAGAATAGCAATTATAAGTCCTTAAATAGCAATTTTCCCAAATCATAATTTTTGGACAAAATTGGACATTAGTTATTAAAATAGAGAATTTTTAAGAGAATGGCCTTTTAGTCATTTGTCTATTAAATGGTTAATAAAGGAAAAAGATGACAAAAATCGCTATCATCTTCTTCCTCATTGCCGAAAATTTCAAAGAACCCATAGCTAGGGTTTGTTCATCTTTCAAGCTTGCTAGTAAGTTCATCTTAGCCCCGTTTTTAATATTCTTCGTATTTTTGAAGTTCTCGTATTATGAATTAGCTATTTTTAGCTATAACGTGAGATAAGATGCATGTTAAAAAATCTACCCATGAATGATATGCTTGTTCAATGATGTTTTATGGAAGTTTATGAGAGTTTGATGTTAGATAAACATCTTTTTCTAAGTGAATTTCATGAAAAATGAGCATAGGGACTAGTTTGTAAAAGTTATGAGATTGTTCATACATAGTAAAAATAGTGAGAATTGAGGATTGTCATAGTAGAGAAAATGAATCAGCTAAGCATAAAGTCTAAGAAAATTGAATGAGAATTATTTTACGAGCCTTGGGGCAAAAGTACAAATATGAGAAAGTATAGGGGCAAAATAGTAATTTTTCCAAAATATGAGTAAAGAGTCAATTTAGTCAATGTGAGTATTAAATGATCTATTTATGACTATAGATCAAGAAAAAGCGAAGCCGGATCGGCCGAGGCAAGAACAAGGTCGAGGACTAAATTGCATACCTAGCTACATTTTGTATATTGAGGTAAGTTTGTATGATTTCTAAGCTTTATGATTTATATCATTGAATTGCTTAGTATAATGTACAATGTTATTATGAAAATGTTTAATGTTATGTTAAACAAAAAAAAATTAATGAGATCAAGCATGAGAAAGCCCCGATTGGAGTTGAATAGCTTAGGATACTCGATCTACCACATGAAACAAGAAAGTCTGTATAAGACCAAGCCGAGGCATGGCATCGGCAAGCAAGCAAGTTATCATCTAAGTCCAAGGAAAGCTTGGCATTGAGAAGTTATCATGTAAGTCCAAGGCAAGCTTGGCATTGAGAAGTTATCATGTAAGTCCAAGGCAAGCTTGGCATTGAAAAGCTATCAAGAGAAAGAGATTTCAAGTAAGTCCAAGCTAAGGGTCGGCATTGACCAGTTCATGAGCAAAGATACCAAGTAAGACCATGTCAAGATATGGCAATGGTAAGTTCCCAAGGGAACTCACGAGAAAGACTTCGTATAAGTCCATGTCAAGACATGGCCTCGAAACTAAGATGAGATTTAGTATCCTCGGTTATTCATATAAATTCATCGGGCAGACGAGTTAAGCTCCATTGAGATAACAAGAAAGCTAAGTAAGCAAAGTTATTATTAAGTGAAAATGAGTATTATTCATGTTATGAATGATGAATTAGAAATTATGAGTATTATGTTCAAGTATCTTGATCAAAGTGATCAAGTGATCACAGTCTTCGTTGCCTATCAAGTATGAGATTAGTAAGTTTCATGAGATATGTAAGAATCAAGTATGAGTAAGTAAGCTTTATAGCTGAATTTACGATACCATTGTTTATATCAAATGGTCTATATTAAGTAAGAATGTTGCTATGTGCATTATGCAAACTTACTAAGCTAAATGCTTATGTCTTTCATTCTTTCTTTCCATGTAGTCCCGCCAAGCTAATATCGAGGATCACCGTCATCGGAGCTCGGAGCACACTATCAATCGCTATTTTGGTATAGCCAAGTTTTTTTATTAAGTGTGGCATGTATAAGAAGCATTACATTTTGAGTAAATGTTTTAAGAAGAGACAAAGTATAGGCTATTAAGTTTGTTATTCTTTTGTATATGGCTAAGTGATTGGCCAAGTGTGTATGTTTATAATTATCAATGAAGCATGTAGTATTATTCATGAATGATGTAGTATTGAGTTGTTGAAATGAGTATGAATTGGATCTTAATTTCAGGGTGGCAATTGGCTTGGTAAATAGCCTCTAAGTGCCCACACGGTTGGACACACGGGCGTGTGTCTAGGCCGTGCATAACCTGTACCTTTGCATCTTAAGGTAGAATATCAAGTTGTAGTACACGATCTAAGTCCACGGGCGTGCTATGGCCGTGTGAAATAAGTCAATATATCAAGATATAGTACACGGTCTAAGTCCACGGGCGTGTCTTGGCCGTGGGAAAATTGGCAGAATACTGAGTTTTTAGGCACGATCTGGGGACATGGGCGTGCATGTCTATCCACGGGCGTGTCTTATCTTACACGGGCGTGTGACCCCTGTTTCAAAGAAAGGTTTTTCGATTGGGTTCCAAAAGTTTATCAGCACGAGTTTAAGGCCTCGTAGGCCCATGAAATGTACGAGTTGTTTAAGAATGAGAAGTTTTAATTTCGGAATGAAATTTTATAGCCCGTAATGTCATGATTAAGCAAGTTTAAGCATAGTAATGTCTTGTATTCTATCTGAGTCTTGGACTCGGATATGGGGTGTTACATTTAGTGGTATCAGAGCTACGGTTTAGTCGATTCTAGGACTAACGTAGCACGAGCAGGAGTCTAGCTATACATGCCATACGTAAGAATGTTTTTATAATGATAGTGTGACGACTCCTGACGACTTAAATTATGTTTATATGTATATAGTAAATGGATCTGAAAGAGATATGGCGGATGATGTAGAAATGTAACGCGCTTGGCTCCCGCCCAAGGGGCGGTCATGCCGAATGAGAACGAGAATAGACCCACTACGGTGAGTCAAGGAGGAGGAGAAAGAGGCTAGAGAAGCTTTCCTCCATATGATGAACACATGGTACATGCAGCTTCGTTAAATGCGAACCCGAATGCATAACCCCTCCACCCCGCCTATTCCTCAACCTATCTAGTAGCCCCTCAAGTAATAGAGGTGGCAAGAGGAGTTAAGCCTCCAGTTGATAGGATAAGGAAACATGGGGCTGAAGAATTTCGGGCTAGAAAAGATGACGATCCGGAAAGAGCTGAATTCTGGTTAGAAAATACCATCAGGGTATTTAATGAGCTGTCATGTACACCTGAAGAGTGCACGAAGTGCGTAGTTTCTCTTTTAAGAGATTCTGCCTATCAATGGTGGAACACCTTGGTATCAGTAGTCCCAAGAGAGAAGATCACGTGGGAATTTTTCCAAGAAGAGTTTAAGAAAAAGTATATCAGTCAAAGGTTTGTGGACCAGAAAAGGAAGGAATTCCTAGAACTGAAACAAGGCAAGATGTTTGTAACTGATTACGAGCGTGAGTTTGTAAGACTCAGCAAATACGCTCGAGAATGCGTGTCCACCGAAGCCATCATGAGTAAAGGATTTGAAGATGGACTAAATGAGGACATCAAACTGTTTGTTGCTGTCCTAGAATTGAAGGAATTTGTTGTGATAGTCGAGAGGGCTTGTAAAGCCGAAGAACTAGTAAAAGAGAAGAAGAAATCTGAAATGGAGTCTCGTGACTCTAGAAAGAGGCAGTGGAACAAGTCATTCCAATCTTCATCCAAGAAGTCAAGAGATTTCCCTGCCCGATCGGCTACTTCCACTGGATTTTCCAGGAAGGATAAGAGTAAAACGTATTTGGGAAATAAAGCTCAGACTACTTCAGTCGCTAGTGTGGGGAATGTTTGATCTGATAGACCCGAATGCCAACATTGTGGCAGACGCCATTTAGGGGAATGTTGAGCACACAAAAATGCTTACCACTACATAAAAGATTGTCCAGAGATGATGAAAGAGGACGGAACTCAGAACCCGAGATCCGAGAGTATGGTCAGAGGAAGGCCGCAGAGAAACCCCGGAAGTGGGGCAAGTGGAAGAGGTAACCCTAGAGAGCAGGCCGCGAGACCCGAGGGTAGGCGCTGCTGCACGACTTATGCCATTCGCACTGCGAAGAGGCATCTTCCCATGATGTTATCACGGGTACCTTCTCTCTTCATGATGTTAAAGTTATTGCTTTAATAGATCCCGGATCCACACACTCTTACATTTGCATGAAATTGGTATCCGATATAAGTATGCCTGTAGAGTTTACAGAGTTTGTGATTAAAGTGTCTAATCCTTTAAGCAAGAGTGTGTTAGTTGATGAAGTATGTAAAGATTGCCCATTAATGGTTAGAGGTCATTATTTTAAAGCAAACCTTATGTTGCTACCATTTGACGAGTTAACCCATTCTCGGTATGGACTGGTTGACTGCCCATAATGTAATAGTTAATTGTGGGAAGAAATATATTGAAATGAGATGTGAGGATGGGAACACCCTTTACATAGAATCAGATGAACAGAGTAGATTGTCAGAATTGATTTCTCACGTGACGTCACAGAGATACATGAGAAAGGGGTATGAAGCATATTTGGCCTTTGTGATGAATGAAAAAGAGACAGAGTTAAAGATTGAGTTAGTGCCAATAGTATGTGAGTATGTGGATATGTTTCCCGAGAAATTACCAGGACTACCACCGGTTAGAGAGGTTGAGTTCAGCATTGAGCTAGCTCCTTGTACTGTACCAATATCTATTACTTCTTATAGAATGGCTCCGACGGAGTTGAAGGAGCTGAAGTCGCAGTTACAAGAGTTGACAGATAAAGGCTTTGCAAGGTGAAGTTGTTCTCCCTGGGGTGCTCCGGTTTTATTTGTGAAAAAGAAAGATGGCACTATGAGATTGTGCATAGATTACCGTCAACTTAATAAAGTGACAGTAAAGAACAAGTACCCATTGCCTGGAATCGATGATTTGTTCGATCAATTGAAAGGAGCCACTGTGTTCTCCAAAATAGACTTGAGATCTGGGTACTACCAGCTACGAGTAAAAGAATCAGATGTGCCTAAAATAGCCTTCCGAACAAGGTATGGGCATTATGAATTTTTAGTCATGCCCTTTGGTTTGACCAATGCTCCGGCGGTATTCATAGACTTAATGAACCGCATGTTTAGACCATACCTTGACAAGTTTGTAGTCGTTTTCATTGACGACATGCTGATTTATTCCCGAGATGAGAATGAGCATGCTGATCACCTACGGACAGTTTTATAGATTCTATGAGAAAATCAATTATATGCCAAGTTCGATGGCGAATTTTTTGGCTCAAGGAAGTAGGGTTTCTGGGACATATTGTCTCGGAAGAGGGAGTTCGAGTAGACCCCAGTAAGATTTCAGCCATAATGGATTGGAATCCACCGAAGAATATTTCTGAGATTAGAAGCTTTCTAGGCCTAGCCGGCTATTATAGACGATTCGTCAAGGGGTTTTCTGTTATTGCAACCCCGATGACTAAATTGTTACAGAAAAATGTAAAATTTGAGTGGACTGAAAGATGCCAACAAAGTTTCGAGAAATTGAAAGCGATGTTGACAGAAGCCATAGTTTCGGTTCAACCTGAGACAGGGAAAGAATTTGTGATTTACAGCGATGCATCCTTAAATGGATTAGGCTGTGTACTTATGCAAGAAGGCAAAGTTATTGCTTATGCCTCCAGACAGTGGAAGCCTCATGAGAAGAATTATCCGACGCATGATTTAGATTTGGCCGCCATAGTCTTCGCATTGAAGATATGGAAACATCACCTATATGGTGAGAAATGTCGGATTTACACTGATCATAAAAGTTTGAAGTACTTGATGATGCAGAAAGAGTTGAACTTAAGACAACGGAGATGGTTAGAGTTGATAAAAGATTATGAGATGGTCATTGATTACTATCCCGAGAAGGCGAATGTGGTCGCTGACGCTTTGAGCAGAAAATCCTTATTTGCATTAAGGGCAATGAATTCACGGATGACTTTGTCCGACGGTGGTTCTATTCTAGCTGAGTTGAAATCTAGACCAATATTCCTCCAAGAGATCATTGAAGCTCAAAAAGAGGATAGTGAATTGCAAGTTCAGAGAGATCAGTGCGAGACAGATGTTGAGTCAGACTTCCGGATTAGTCCCAATGGAAGTCTGATGTTCAAAGATAGAGTTTGTGTACCAAGAAAAGAGGAGCTTATTCAGAGAATTTTGTATGACTCCCATAATGGATGTTTATCTGTACATCCGAGTAGTACCAAGATGTATAATGACTTGAAGCAACAGTATTGGTGGCTGAGAATGAAGAAAGATATTTCAGAATTTGTTTCCAAATGCTTGATTTGTCAACAAGTAAAGGCTGAACACCAAGTACCTTCAGGTTTGCTTCAACCCATTTTAGTTTCGGAGTGGAAATGGGACCGTAATACAATGGATTTTGTAACGGATTTACCATTGTCTCCGAGTAAGAAAGATGCCGTATGGGTTGTAGTTGATAGACTCACGAAATCAGCCCATTTTATACCTGTTCGAGTGGATTACTCCCTCGACAAGTTGGAAAACTTGTATGTTTCAGAAATAGTAAGACTTCATGGAGTTCCCTTGTCAATCATATTGGATAGAGATCTGAGATTCACATCCAGGTTTTGGAAGAATTTACAAGAGGCCTTGGGTACAAAGTTGAAATTTAGTACCGCTTTTCATCCTCAAACTGACGGTCAGTCAGAGAGGTTAATTCAAGTACTCGAAGATATGCTCAGATGTTGTATTCTTGAATTCCGAGGCAGTTGGGAAAAGTTTCTCCCATTAGTAGAGTTTGCCTACAATAATAGTTTTCAGTCGAGCTTAAAGATGGCGCCTTATGAAGCTTTATATAGGCGTAAGTGCCGAACGCCTCTATATTGGACTGATCTTAAAGAAAACCAAATTCACGGGGTTGATTTGTTTAAAGAAGCTGAAGAGAAAGTGAAAGTGATACGAGAAAGTTTAAAAGCTGCATCAGACAGATAGAAGTCCTATTCAGACTTAAAAAGAAAAGAGATAGAGTATCAAGTCGGAGATAAAGTTTTCTTGAAAGTGTCACCTTGGAGAAAAGTTCTCAGATTTGGCCGGAAAGGCAAGTTAAGTCCACATTTTATGGGACCGTATGAGATTACCGAGAAAGTTGGGCCTGTAGCTTACAGATTGGCTTTGCCATTACAGTTAGAAAAGATACATGATGTGTTTCACGTGTCAATGTTGAGACACTACCGATTAGACCCTTCACATGTAATTCCCCAGTCAGAGATAGAGATTCATCCCGACATGACTTATGGAGAAGAACCAGTCAAGATTTTAGCTCGGGAAGTTAAGCAGCTAAGAAAGAAAAGTATTGCCTTAGTGAAAGTATTGTGGCAAAGGCATGGAATAGAAGAAGCCACATGGGAACCAGAAGAGAGTATGAGAAACCAGTATCCAAACCTTTTTACTGGTAAGATTTTTGAGGACGAAAATCCCTAAGGGAGGGAGAATTGTAACAGCCCGATTTAGGGCCTAGTCGGAATAGTGGTGCGAGACCACGAATCTGAGGTAAATTTATGAGTTTTTAAGGTTCATGCCATGTTTGCATGTTAGTGTGAAAGTTTCATGAAGCAATTTTGCTAAATTGAGGTTGAATGGTAAAAAAGGACCAAATTGCAAAAGTTGCAAAATATGAGTTTCTAGAAGCATTTTGTATGAAATAGCTTTAGAATAGCAATTATAAGTCCTTAAATAGCAATTTGCCCAAATCATAATTTTTGGACAAAATTGGACATGAGTTATTAAAATAGAGAATTTTTAAGAGAATGGCATTTTAGTCATTTGTCTATTAAATGGTTAATAAAGGAAAAAGATGACAAAAATCACTATCATCTTCTTCCTAATTGCCGAAAATTTCAAAGAACCCATAGCTAGGGTTTGTTCATCTTTCAAGCTTGCTAGTAAGTTCATCTTAGCCCCGTTTTTAATATTCTTCGTATTTTTGATGTTCTCGTATTATGAATTAGCTATTTTTAGCTATAAAGTGAGCTAAGATGCATGTTCAAAAATCTACCCATGAATGATATGCTTGTTAAATGATGTTTTATGGAAGTTTATGAGAGTTTGATGTTAGATAAACATCTTTTTCTAAGTGAATTTCATGAAAAATGAGCATAGGGACTAGTTTGTAAAAGTTATGAGATTGTTCATACATAGTAGAAATAGTGAGAATTGAGGATTGTCATAGTAGAGAAAATGAATCAGCTAAGCATAAAGTCTAAGAAAATTGAATGAGAATTATTTTACGCCCGTGTGCTAGACAGTGTGGTTAATTTAATTTTCAAAAATTAAGTACAGGTTTCACACGGCCAAGACACATGCCCATTTTCTGGGCTGTGTAGCACACACGGCTGAGACACACGCCCGTGTGCTCAATTTTGAGCATTCTGTTTCTCAAATTTAAGATGCAGGGGACACACGGCCAAACCACATGCCCATGTGCTAGGCCGTGTGTCTCACACGGTTAAGACACACACCCGTGTGTCTACCCGTGTGGACAAAATAAAGCCATTTCCTAGCTTTATTTCTCACCTAAATTTGCCAATAACCTACACCAAAACTTACAAGTATATACCAGCCAATTCAAGCATTAAATCCAAGCCAATTCTATCATCTAATATGATATTATATCATATGCATTCATGTTTATATTCTTACCCTTGTTTAACTTATATGTTAAGCATAAATTTATCAACCATACTTAATATACTTAACACATAGGTATTTGTCATAATATAACCTTATGAATATACCAAAACAAATCATTACTAGCCATTCCAATGGCTAGTTTACAAACAAAATTTATAAGCCAATAATGGCCAAGTTAACTATACATGCCATTATACCAAAATAAGTTTACTATTTATACCAAAACAAACTAGTGGATAGTGTGATGATGCTCTAACTGGTCTCCAACCTTAGCGAGCTTCCAAGCACTATAAAATAGAGAAAATAAAACCTAGTAAGCACTTAATGCTTAGTAAGTTCGTATAACAGGAAATAAACTTACCAATCACATTCATTAAAATAAGCATACAATAACATGCATTCCAATAATTTGACAATTTTACCTAAACACATACACTCAAATAAGTAAGTTAATTACATAATTCACATGTATATCAAATAAGCATAGATGAGCTCATCATGTTACAAATTTTGAGGTATTTCGGGATTATTCGATACATAATTCATTTAAATCTCATAATTTCTCATTTCAGGAGTTTATCCGTTGAATCATTGAAATTTCGATGGATACTCAGGTAGTATACTCAAGGTGTACAAAAATATAGACCGTCAACTCATAATCAGGGGTACCCATTAGGGCACGTAATCAGAGAGCACACTCTCTGTAACAGCCCGATTTATTGCCTAGTCAGAATAGTTGTGCGAGACCATGAATCTGAGGTAAATTTATGAGTTTTTAAGGTTCATGCCATGTTTGCATGTTAGTGTGAAAGTTTCATGAAGCAATTTTGCTAAATTGAGGTTGAATGGTCAAAAAGGACCAAATTGCAAAACTTGCAAAATACGAGTTTCTAGAAGCATTTTGTATGAAATAGCTTTAGAATAGCAATTATAAGTCCTTAAATAGAAATTTTCCCAAATCATAATTTTTGGACAAAATTGGACATGAGTTATTAAAATAGAGAATTTTTAAGAGAATGGCCTTTTAGTCATTTGTCTATTAAATGGTTAATAAAGGAAAAAGATGACAAAAATCACTATCATCTTCTTCCTCATTGTCGAAAATTTCAAAGAACCCATAGCTAGGGTTTGTTCATCTTTCAAGCTTGCTAGTAAGTTCATCTTAGCCCCGTTTTTAATATTCTTCGTATTTTTGAAGTTCTCGTATTATGAATTAGCTATTTTTAGCTATAAAGTGAGCTAAGATGCATGTTCAAAAATCTACCCATGAATGATATGCTTGTTAAATGATGTTTTATGGAAGTTTATGAGAGTTTGATGTTAGATAAACATCTTTTTCTAAGTGAATTTCATGAAAAATGAGCATAGGGACTAGTTTGTAAAAGTTATGAGATTGTTCATACATAGTAGAAATAGTGAGAATTGAGGATTGTCATAGTAGAGAAAATGAATCAGCTAAGCATAAAGTCTAAGAAAATTGAATGAGAATTATTTTACGAGCCTTGGGGCAAAAGTACAAATATGAGAAAGTATAGGGACAAAATAGTAATTTTTCCAAAATATGAGTGAAGAGTCAATTTAGTCAATGTGAGTATTAAATGATCTATTTATGACTATAGATCAAGAAAAACGAAGCCCGGATCAAAACCGAGGCAAGAACAAGGTCGAGGACTAAATTGCATACCTAGCTACATTTTGTATATTGATGTAAGTTTGTATGATTTCTAAGCTTTATGATTTATATCATTGAATTGCTTAGTATAATGTACAATTTTATTATCAAAATGTTTAATGTTATGTTAAACAAAAAAAAATTAATGAGATCAAGCATGAGAAAGCCCCGATTGGAATTGAATAGCTTAGGATACTCGATCTACCACATGAAACAAGAAAGTCCGTATAAGACCAAGCCGAGGCATGGCATCGGCAAGCAAGCAAGTTATCATGTAAGTCCAAGGCAAGCTTGGCATTGAGAAGTTATCATGTAAGTCCAAGGCAAGCTTGGCATTGAAAAGCTATCAAGAGAAAGAGATTTCAAGTAAGTCCAAGCTAAGGCTCGGCATTAACTAGTTCATGAGCAAAGATACCAAGTAAGACCATGTCAAGATATGGCAATGGTAATTTCCCAAGGGAACTCGCGAGAAAGACTTCGTATAAGTCCATGTCAAGACATGGCCTCAAAACTAAGATGAGATTTAGTATCATCGGTTATTCATATAAATTCATGGGGCAGACGAGTTAAGCTCCATTGAGATAACAAGAAAGTTAAGTAAGCAAAGTTATTATTAAGTGAAAATGAGTATTATTCATGTTATGAATGATGAATTAGAAATTATGAGTATTATGTTCAAGTATGCTGATCAAAGTGATCAAGTGATACAGGTACTGTTTGCCTATCAAGTATGAGATTGGTAAGTTTCATGAGATATGTAAGAATCAAGTATGAGTAAGTAAGCTTTATAGCTGAATTTACGATACCATTGTTTATATCAAATGGTCTATATTAAGTAAGAATGTTGCTATGTGCATTATGCAAACTTACTAAGCTAAATGCTTATGTCTTTCATTCTTTCTTTCCATGTAGTCCCGCCAAGCTAATATCGAGGATCACCGTCATCAGAGCCCGGAGCACACTATCAATCGCTATTTTGGTATAGCCAAGTTGTTTTATTAAGTATGGCATGTATAGGAAGCATTACATTTTGAGTAAATGTTTTAAGAAGAGCCAAAGTATAGGCTATTAAGTTTGTTATTCTTTTGTATATGGCTAAGTGATTGGCCAAGTGTGTATGTTTATAATTATCAATGAAGCATGTAGTATTGTTCATGAATGATGTAGTATTGAGTTGTTGAAATGAGTATGAATTGGATCTTAATTTCAGGGTGGCAATTGGCTTGGTAAATAGCCTCTAAGCGCCCACACGGTTGGACACACGGGCGTGTGTCTAGGCCGTGCGTAACCTGCACCTTTGCATCTTAAGGCAGAATATCAAGTTGTAGTAGACGGTCTAAGTCCACGGGAGTGCTATGGCCGTGTGAAATAAGTCAGTATATCAAGATATTGTACACAGTCTAAGTCCACGGGCGTGTCTTGGCCGTGGGAAAATTGGCAGAATACCAAGTTTTTAGGCACGGTCTGGGGACGTGGGCGTGCATGTCTATCCACGGGCATGTCTTATCTTACACGGGCTTGTGACCCCTGTTTCAAAGAAAGGTTTTTCGATTGGGTTCCAAAAGTTTATCAGCACGAGTTTAAGGCCTCGTAGGCCCATGAAATGTACGAGTTGTTTAAGAATGAGAAGTTTTAATTTCGGAACGAAATTTTATAGCCCGTAATGTCATGATTAAGCAAGTTCAAGCATAGTAATGTCTTGTTTTCTGTCTGAGTCTCAGACTCGGGTATGGGGTGTTACACTCTCGAGCCACATATCAGGATGCTCAGATGAGTCATGTAACAAGACACTTATCCGGGCTAAAAAGGAAACTCATAAGAGTTTTATTCAGGGAGCTCATAGAGCCTAACAGATAACTCCGAAGAGTTAATATTAGGGAGCACCGGATAAGGTAACAAAGAGTTCAAGCGAGCCATGTCAGGAAGCCTGCAAGAGCTTATATTAGGACGCTCACACAGAGCTGAGTTTGTGTCTGCATTATATGCTGGATCACAACCGATCGAGTCATGTAACAAGACGCTCACACAGAGCTACTGTAGTGCGCAACACATGCTAAATCACTACCAATCAGGATGCTCCAGGAACTATATATCAGAATACTCGAGAGGGTTATATCAGGATTACTCGTCCGAGCTAAATCATGTCTGCAACATATTCAGAATCACATTCAAATACAGGAAATCACACGTATCCATCGAATTTCATTATTCAAACGGAACATAACTCCTTATGAACATTTCCGATCATGTAATCATTTTATGTATTTATAACTTTTATATAATTCACCTAAACACATACTACATTCATTCGAAATGTAACATTCATTTCAACGATATTAACATGTATAGTTAAGTTACACGAACTTACCTTGACACTTATTCGTGTATATAAAAATCTACTAATCCAGAACTTTTTCTTTTCCTCGATCTATATAAATAAATTTAATCATCAATTTATCATATTTCATATTCAATTGAGTTCAAATTACACTCTAGGCAAAATTACCATTTTGCCCCTAACTTTTCATAAATTCCAATTTCATCCCTAGGCTCGGAAAATGAAATTCATGCAATTTAATCCTTATTCCAAGCCTAACCAAAATTTTAGTATGACATTTACAGCACATATATTTCATAAAAATCAGAAATTTTCCATGAATTTTACATTTTTACAATTTAGTCCCTAAATCACAATTTCATGAAAATTCACTTTGTAAAAGTTGTTTATCTATCAACAACCTTTCATTTTCTACCATAAATTTCAAAATTTTAGCATATTCATCCATGGAAAAATTTCTATACTTTGATAACTTTTCAAATTAATCCCCAAAATAGATATATTAAATTATCCCAATCTCAAAAATATAAAAATTACTAAAAACGGGACAAGAATACTTACCAAATCAAGCCAAGATATTTTGTTTTCTCTTTCCTAGGGTTTTTATAGAAAAATTAGGGATGAAGATGATATCTATATTGATATTAATTCTATTTAATTATTTATCATCTTTTAATTTTTTTTCATTTCCAATATAGTCCTTAGCCTTTTTTTAATTTTTCTATGGATGAATCACGAAAATATCTACTAACCTTTCTTTAATGGTCTAATTACCATATAAGGACCTCAATTTTTGAATTCCATAGCTATTTGATCCTTCTAGCTACTAGAATTCAACTTTTTGTATTTTATGCAATTTAGTCCTTTATGTAATTAAGCACATAATCGGTAAAATTTTCTTATCAGAATTTTCATATGACATTCCTATCATAATGAAGACCATATAAATCTATTAAAATAAATTTTCTTTCTAGCTCGGATTTGTGGGCTCGAAACCACTATTCTGATTTCACTGAAAATGGGCTGTTACAACTCTCCCCCTTAAAAATTTTCGTTCTCGAAAATCTTACTAGTAAAGAGATTGGGATATTGCTTCCTCATGGTATCCTCTGGTTCCCAGGTAGCCTCTTCTACACCATGTCTTTGCCAGAGAACTTTTACCAATGCTACCTTTTTATTTCTTAACTCTTTTGTTTCATGTGCCAGAATTTTGATTAGTTCTTCACTGTAAGTCATATCAGGCTGAATCTTTACCTCTGACGGAGAAATAAAATGTGAAGGATCCGATCGATACCGTCGTAACATAGACACATGAAAAACATTATGAATTCGATCAAGTATTGGTGGTAAGGCTAACCAATATGCAACATGTCCAATTCTTTCTGTGATTTCATATGGCCCAATGAACCGTGGACTCAATTTTCCTTTACGGCCAAACCGGAAAACTTTCTTCCAAGGTGATATTTTCAAGAATACCTTGTCGCCGACTTGAAATTCTATTTCTTTCCGTTTAAGATCAGCATAGGACTTTTGACGGTCAGAGACTGCTTTTAAACTGTCCTAAATTACCTGAAAGAACTGTTTCAAAAGATTTGAAGTATGTGAAATGTTTTATTGAATATTTTTCTGGGAGTGTGGTTCACCGAGTCTCCGGTTCCGAATCCGTAAGTTTTCTGAAAATCGTTGTCTGCTGTTATGCAATAGAAAACACTGTGATTACCCTAGATATTAGATTGTACTGAGATGCTTAAATTTAGATTTTGTATTTATTCTGTGTGATATTGTGGATATGGAAATTGTATTTGTATGATATCTATCTGCTCTAGTGACTAGGTATTTCGGGTGTGCGTAAGAGGTAATTTGTTGGAAATAGAGTGCGTAGCGAAAGCGCGGTTGTGTAGTTGGGTTGTGCGACTGTTCTAAAAGTTGGAAATTTCGAGGACGAAATTTTTTTAATGGGGTAGAATTGTAACACCCCAAATTTGGGTCTAGTAGAATTGGGCCCATTGGGCCTTGGGAATGGGAGCATTTAAAATTTTTGAGAACAAGAGTACGGCACTAGTGCAAGTTGGACCTATTAGGTGAGTGATTTTGGAAGGTTAGGGGGCTTCAATGAAGTCTCGGGTTCAAACCTGGGCTTTAGGAAAAATTTTGGTTTTAGGTGAATAAAGCCCTGGGGGTAAGTAAGTAGGCTTTAGGAATAAATTGTGAAAAAAAATGACACAAAAGGAGTTGTGGTCTAGTGGCAAATGGAACCACATGGGAGACAAGGAAGTGACGCCATAGAGGAAGCAAGGGGTCCAAGGTTCAAGTCTTGGCGCTTGCAATTCATTTTGTTTTTCTTTTAAATGAACTTAGAATTTGGCCCATAGGCTTATATTTAGTTGCGCATGTTCTAAGTCACAAAAGGAGCTTGTGTTGTGGTGGCATGTAGCGTCTGGAGAATAGGAGAGGGCAAGGGTTCGAATCTCATGTCAAGCAAGGGAGTGTTTATTTTGCGGATTGGACGACCAGAGTTTGTGTTGGATTTAAACTCTGCTGAAGGTGAGATCCCACATCGGGAAGCCAGCATGAGGATAGGCAAGAAGCTGGCTTTAAATAGAGCAAAACATCAGGAGAGTAAGCATACCTTCCTTGGCTTAACCCTTTCGCTTTGTGGCGTGCTCGTTTGGGTTAGGCGTCGGATCATTCGTTGATCTGTATGCCGTTGGGTCGCGGTGGTGGTGACCAAAGTTGATCGACACACCCCTTAGGGGTCAAGGGTGCGATCATTGTTGGCTTCTGCTCAAAACAGTGTTCAGAGCGCTGATTAACTTCAGATTCCTATCAGGTGTGTACTTCGCACTAGTCTAGCTGTAGAGCGGCAAATGCCAAAATGCCGGTCACACGGCGATGGTAGCCACACAAGCGTGCGAGCGCACGTGTGGGAGCTTCGACGTGATAGTTGAGCCCCTCATGAGTGTTCTCATGGGTTTAGGCTGCCTTGGGCCGAGTGGGCCCATGTGAATATATTGTATGATTGTGTAGTAGATATTGGACTGGTCTATGTGAATCTCATATCTGTGGCTAGATTTGGGCTAAATGAGCCACACGAGCGTGTGGGCCCATTTGGGCCGAGAATGGGCCCTAGGCCCATTCGCATCGTTATCCTTGTTTAGAATACCCTTGGTTTACAAAATTACCGAAATACCCCTGTAGGGTAGAATTACCGAAATACCCCTGTAGGGTAGAATTACCGAAATACCCCTATAGGGTAGAATTACCGAAATACCCTTGGTGGGTAAAATTACCGAAATACCCCTGAGGGGTAAAATTACCATTCTACCCCTAAATGACACAAAGACCGTTATACCCTTAGAGGTAGTTTAAATGATGTTTATGTGATGTTTTTATAACTGTATATGATTGTGATACACTGCATACATGTCATATTGCATTGGGTTGGGTTTTATGATTTGGAGGAAGTACCGTTATAGTGGCATTGCCGTGTAATCTGATTATGGCTCTGTGCCATCTTGATTATGGCTTTGTGCCAATCGTATTTACCCGTGGCTATGTTCCTAACAAATATATATTGACGACTATGTGTCGATCATATTTACCCAAGGCTGTGCGCCGATTATATTATCGTCGCTGATGGCTATGTGCCAAACATAATACAGTTACCGATGGCTATGTACCAATTATGAGACTGTTACTGAAGGCTTAAAGCTGCATAAATACTAGCAGCTAGGCTGCACCATTGGAGAGTTTGGTTGGGTGGGTCGACATGGTCCCGACATGGAGAGATTGGTTGGTACGGGTGGAGAGTTTGGTTGGTATGGGTTGGGTTACATGTCCATTGCGTTGATATGATTTTGGGGCTTAGGCCCAGATTGTTACCGAGTAGAGCTTAGGCCCAGACCGATACCGTAAGGGCTCAGGCCCAAACTGTGACCGTAGTAGGGGATTACACACTGAGTTTTCGTAAACTCACCCCGTTTTTAATTGTGCAGGTAATCCCCAGCTTTAGGAGGATCAGTGCTGTGAGGGACTCGGAGACGGCCACACGTCTACAGTTTCTTTATACTTTGGACTATATTTTTGAGAATCTAGTTTGGGTTTTAATTTTTGTAATAAGGCCTTGTAAGTGAAGTTGTGGGTTTTTTGTTATGGTTTTATAATTGCTAGAAGTAGAGCATGGTTTTCCAAATTAACTACTATTTTTCAAAATATCATGCTTCTGCAACTGTTTTAAATTAAGTTTTCGCAACAAGCAAGGTTTTAAAGATAATAATGTTTTACAAGAGAATGATTTTTAATAAACCATGTTTTGAAACTAAGTAAACGAAATCTGAGGTTTTAAAGGCAAAAAGTTTTAAATTGTAAGAAGGGTTTCTAATGAAAGCATGGTTTTCAAAAAAAAAAAACTCTTCAATGTGACACGCCAGATTTAGGCCTAACTTCTAGGCCGGGTTTGGGTGTTACAGTCCATCCATCTGAGGATGAAATGCAGTACTGAAATGTAATTGTGTACCCAAGGCTTCGTTCAGTTAATTCCAGAATCGGGATGTAAACCGAGGATCTCTATCTGAAATAATGGAGACAGGTACTCCATGCAATCTGACAATCTCAGAAACATATAATTCAGCCAATCTATCCAAGGAAAAATCCATACGTACCGGAATAAAGTGTGCAGACTTTGTCAACTGATCGAAAATTACCCAAATGACATCTTTCTTCTTTGGAGACAGGGGTAATCCCGATACAAAGTCCATGGTAATTCTTTCCCATT
Source organism: Gossypium sturtianum (assembly GCA_025698515.1). Taxonomy (NCBI): domain Eukaryota; kingdom Viridiplantae; phylum Streptophyta; class Magnoliopsida; order Malvales; family Malvaceae; genus Gossypium; species Gossypium sturtianum. The sequence goes on from CM046943.1 coordinate 51,866,854, forward strand.
TCCACTCCAGTATCGTAATTGGCTATAATAATCCCGATGGCACCTAATGTTCAACTTTTACTTGCTGACATATCAAACATTTAGATACAAATTAAGAAATATCTCATTTCATTCCCGGCCACTAGTACATCCTTTTCAAATCATTATACATTTTATTACTACCAGAATGAATATACATGGTACTATTATGAGCTTCGTTCATAATCTTCTATACAAGTTCTAAATTCCTCGGTACACATATTCTGCCTTTGAATAATAAATAATCATCGGATCCAATCTGAAATTCTGAATCAGAATGCAACTCACATTGTACCCGTTTAGTCGTAGTTCATCTTCACTTTTCTGAGCTTCAGAAATCTGCTACAAAAACATTAGTCTAGCTTTTAACTCAGCTATGATTGAACCATCATCAGACAATGACAATCAGGTATTCATTGCTCGCAAAGCAAACAGGGATTTTCTGCTCAGAGCATCTGCAACCACATTGACTTTTCGCGGATGATAATCAATAACCAAATCATAATTTTTTAACAGTTCAAGCCACCTGCATTGTCTCAAATTCAAATCCTTCTGCAACATCAAATACTTCAAGCTCTTGTGATTAGTAAATATGTGACATTTTTCACAAAACGGATAATGCCACCAGATTTTCAGTGCAAACACAATGGCTGCCAATTCAAGATCATGTATCAGATAATTTATTTCATGTTGTTTTAGATGTCTTGAAGCATAGGCTATTACCTTACCTTTTTGCATCAAGATGCAGCCTAGACCATTCAATGATGCATCACTATAAATTACAAATTCCTTACCCGACTCAGGTTGAACTAACATAGGTGCCTCTGTCATTAAAGCTTTCAATCTGTCAAAACTTTGCTGACATTTATCCGACCACTCGAATTTCACATCTTTCTACAACAGACGAGTCATCGGAGAAGCTATCATGGAGAACCCTTTTACAAATCTCCAATAATATCAAGCTAGTCCCATAAAACTTCTAACTTCAGACACGTTCTTTGGTGGCTTCCAATTAACAATGGCTGAAATTTTGTTCGGATTCACTCGAATACCTTCTGCAGATACTATTTGTCTGAGAAATCCAACTTCTCGTAGCCAAAATTCACATTTATTGAATTTGGCATATAATTGTTTCTCTCGCAATGTTTGTAACACAATTCTCAAATAATCTGCACGTTCATTTTCATCTCGAGAGTAAACCAGAATATCATCTATAAATCCACCACAAACCTATCTAGATATGGTCTAAAAATTCTGTTCATCAGATCCATAAACACTACAGGTGCATTTGTCAAACCAAATGGCATCACAAGAAAATCATAGTGCCCGTATCTAGTTCTGAAAGCTATTTTTGGAATATTTGATTCATTCACCCGTAGCTGATAATAACCAGAACGGAGATCAATCTTTGAAAATACAGTGGCACCTTTCAACTGGTCAAACAGATCATTAATACAAGGCAATGGATACTTATTCTTTATTGTAACCTTTTTGAGCTGTCTGTAATCAATACACAGCCTCAACGATCCATCTTTCTTCTTTACAAACAGAACCGGTGCACCCCAAGGTGAGAAACTGGGTCAAGCAAAGCCTCTATCAATCAACTCTTACAACTGTGCTTTCAACTCTTTTAAATCGGTAGAAGCCATTCTGTAAGGTGCTATGGATATGGGTGTTGTCCCCGGAACAAGATCTATAGAGAATTCCACTTCTCTAATCGGTGGTAAACCAGGTAATTCTTCCGGAAATACATCAGGAAATTCACATACAACTGGCACTGACTGAATCTTCGACTCAGATACTTTAGTATCCAACACATATGCAAGATAAGCATCATAACCCTTTCTGACATATTTCTATGCTGATATTGCTGAAATCACATTAGATAACCCATCTAATTTATCAGATTCAACATGGAGTAACTCACCATTTTGACATTTCAACACAATATATATCTGTTTACAATTCACCACTGCATCATGTTGGATTAACCAATCCATTCCCCAAATCACATCAAATTCATCAAATGGCAATAACATCAATCCAGCCGAAAAGCAATTACCCTTTACCATCAACGAACAGGTTTTACAAACTTTATCCACCATAACATACTGGCCCAGGGGATTTGAAACTTTAACCACAAATTCAGTGAATTCAACAAATAAATTTTTAACAGTCACTAAATTTGTGCATATGTATGAATGTGTGGAACCAGGATCATTCAAAGCAGTAATACCAGTATCAAGTAGAGAAAATGTACCAGTAATGACGTCTAGTGCAGAGGCATCTTCTCTTGCACGTATAGCATACGTCCTTGCCAGAGCTCAGGCCTCAGATTTAGCTGTTGTATCTTTAGTAACACTTCAGCTTCTACTAACATTCCCGGGGTGTCGGGATGGTCTGCCTCTCGAGATAGGGTTACTCAGCTTCAGAGTCTGATCAATATCTTTTTCAACCCTTTTCCGGACAATCTTTAAGAAAATGATCGAGAGAACCACATTAATAGCAGGCTCCACTTCTCAAACAACATTCCCCAAAATGATACTTATTGTAGTGTTTATACTTCAGTTTGGGGTTATTGATACTTCCCACACTCGTTAAAGATGGTGGCGACAATCTCGGGTTAGAGCGTTGAGAGCCCCTCTCTTTACTAGAATACCCCCTGACGTGGTAAAATGATCATAACACTTCTTTGATTTCTTTGAAGCAGATGATTGCGACTTACTCATAAATCTTTTACCATATACCCTAGCTTCTCTCTCTGCTTGTTTCTTTTCTTTACTTAATTCCTCGGCTTTGTGTGCTCGATCTGCCAGTACAACAAATTCCCTTAATTCAAGCATACCAATCAGTAGCTTGATGTCTTCATTTAGCCCTTCTTCAAATCATTTACACATATAGACCTTAGTCAGAACCCATTTTCTGGCATATTTACTTAACCGAACAAACTCCCGCTCATATTCAGATACAGTCATGTTTCCTTGTTTGAGCTCTAAAAATTCTTTCTTTTCTTGATCCAGAAATCTTTGACTGATGTACTTCTTTCTAAATTCAGTCTGGAAGAATTCCCATGTAACATTTTCTCTGGGTACCACAGAAGTTATAATATTCCACCAATGGTAGGCTGTGTCTTTTAGTAAGGAAACTGCACATTTCAAACACTCAGCACATGATAATTCATCTAAAACCCGAATGGTATATTCTAACTAAAACTCAGCCCTCTTTGGATCATCATCGGCCGTAGCCCTAAATTCTTCAGCCCCATACTTACGAATTTTATCCACTGGAGGCTTACCGATTCTAGCTGGTTCAGCAGCTTGTGGCATCTCTGGAACTGGTTGAGTAGCAGGTGGGGGATGTGGCGGAACAGTAGGATTTGTTCTCAGATATTCGGTAAACCATTCATTCATCATTTGAAAGAAGGCTTGTTTTGCCTCCTCACCTTGGCCCTCAGATATGGGCCTTCTACTACTACTAGATGCAGCTTGTTGTACGGAAGCTTGAGCAGTGCTCTCAGCTTCCTCTGATTTAACCCTAGCTTGGTTGGATGACATAACTATATTAATATCACATTTAAAATGGTCAGGAGATATCACACTATCAAAAATTATATAATGGCATGTATAGCTAAACTCGTACTTGCTACGTTAGTCTGAGAATCGACTAAACCGTAGCTTTGATACCAATAAATGTAACACCCCTAACCCGCATCCGTCGCCGGAACAGGGTTATGGAGCATTATTAAAATTTATAGAATAATTTCATGTAATTCATGTCATTTACTATTCATATCCAAAACTAATCATATTGTCCCTTGAATGGACCCTCGAGGCCTAATATAAACATTGGAAACGAGTTGGGACTAAATCGGGAACTCAAAGAATTTTTCACGAAATTTCCAAAATTTTTCCTAGATGTAGGGCACATATGCCCGTGTGGTCAAGGGACACGCCCGTGTAACCATAGGACATGCCCGTGCTGCAGGCCGTGTTTGACCCCATGTAGCTATCTGACTTGTGCCACACGGCCAGCCACACGCCCGTGTGCTATGGTTAATTTAATTTTCCAAAATTAAGTGCAGGTTTCACACGGCCAAGCCATACGCCCGTTTTCTGGGCCGTGTAGCACACACGGATGAGACACATGCTCGTGTCTCTGCCCGTGTGCTCAATTCTGAGCATTCTATTTCTCAAATTTAAGATGCAGGGGACACACGACCAAACCACATGCCCATGTGCTGGGCCGTGTGTCTCACACAGTCAAGACACACACCCGTGTGTCTACCCGTGTGGACAAAATAAAGCCATTTCCTAGCTTTATTTCTCACCTAAATTTACCAATAACCTACACCAAAACTTACAAGTATATACCAGCCAATTCAAACATTAAATCCAAGCTAATTCTAACATGTAATATGATATTTTATCATATGCATTCATGTTTATATTCTTACCCTTGTTTAACTTATATGTTAAGCATAACTTGATCAACCATGCTTAATATAGTTAACACATAGGTAATTGTCATTATATAACCTTATGAATATACCAAAACAAATCATTACTAGCCATTCCTGTAACAACCCTTACCCGTATTCAGCGTCGGAACAGGGTACGAGGTATTACCGGACTTTCAACACAAGCATTCACACAATTCCGAGTCATAAATTTTGCGTCCAAATTTAAACCATTCATATTCGATCATAAAGTCCCTAATACGGGCCTACGAGTCCCAAAACATACTTTAGAAGTGGTTCGAGACTAAATCGAGAACTCAGGAAATTTTTACAAAACTTAGAAAATTTTTGCTATCTACAGGGCTCACACGCCCGTGTGGTCCAAGGGACACACCCGTGCTTCAGACCATATTCAATTTAGGGTGCTCTCTGACTTGTGTCACACGGCTGTGCCACACGCCCGTGTGCTAGGCTGTGTGGTGATATAATTTAATTCGAATTAAGTGCAGGTTTCACACGGCCAAGACACACGCCTGTGTTCTAAGCCGTGTTGCACACACGGCTGAGACACACGCCCGTGTCTCTGCCCGTGTGCTATATTTTGGACTTTCTGTTTTTCCAAAATTAAGGTGCAGGGGACACACGCCTAATACACACGCCTATGGGGCAAGCCGCGTGTCGCACACGGCCTAGACACACACCCGTGTGTCTGCCCGTGTGGACAAAATAAGGCTATTTACCAAGCCAACATCATATGATACCAATTCAAGCATATAGAAGCAACCAAAACAATCACAACCAAGATATTAACATCCCATCCACATGCTAACATCTATCATGCTTTAACATCATAATATATCAACACAAATCATGCAAGTTTCCACTTTCATGAATGGTATCAACATATAAATATACTTCCACCAACATAAGCCATCATTCATGGCCATATACAAAATGAAATCATTAACCATTATAAGCCAGTACATTTGGCCACATTTCCAATGACACATATAACAAAATGACCAAGTCCCTATACATGCCATAACTCAAAATATTGACATTTCAATGGTACCCAAAATAATGGTTGATAGTGTGAGTGGATCTCCGACGATCTCCAATCCCGAGCTAGCTTGGTGACTCTATAAGATAAGGGAAAGAAAGGGGAGTAAGCTATATAGCTTAGTAAGTTCATATGCAAATAATAAACAACATTAATTATAGATTTATCATATGCATAACATAACAGGAATCAACGTAAATGTCATTAAAACTTCATTAACATAACATACTCAATCATATTCTTACCAATAGTTCATCATATACCGAATCTATTTCCTTTGAGTTTTTTGTACATAACTGTACTAATTCGTAACATAATCACATACTTTCTCATCTTTGACATACCCATTGAACCACTTGGAATACTATCAGATACACGAAAAGATTTGACTAAATGCCACATATGTAGCCAATGCTACCACAAAACTCATAACACATATAGGCTCGCTCCCGAGCTATCCACGGGCCTGCTCACACAAGCTGTCAGTCGAGACGTAGCTATGCGGTGCTGCTCACACAAGCTTTCAGGTATCCGAAACATATGTCGATATACCCAGCCACCGATAGGACGTACAGGACCAGCACCCGGGATACATAAATCACATAATTACATATTCACATGGGTTCCTAGTGACATGTCACTTGTATCCTAATCTATTCTTAAGGTTCAACCGAGATTTTCTTGTTTATCGAAACTTCGTCAATTACATCCATAGAGTCAATCATACAATTCATGCAATATCAAAACATTATAAACACAATTGTAACGTTGCATTATTGACATTCGAACTTACCTCGATACAAAAATAGTGAAAATGGACCTAATCGTCAAACACTTTGTTTTTCCCCCGATCTAGGTCCGAACCTCGTTTCTCTTTATCTATAATAGAAAATTTAACTCATTTAATACTCACATTATTCAATTCAGTCCAAAAATCACATTATGGAAAAATTCCATTTTTGCCCTTAACTTTTCAACATTTTACACTATAGTCCCTAGGCTCGTAAAATGAAATATATTCAATTTCTTCAAAACCCAAGCCTAGCCGAACCATTTTCATACTCATAAAAGCCCACATTTTTCATTAAATCACACTTCTACTACATATTTTACAACTTTTACAAATAGGTCCTTTTTAGGCATTTTCATCAAAAATCACTTGGTAAATGTTGTTTATCTAACATCAAACATACATTTTCTACCATTAAACTCAAAATACACAAATATCTAACATGGGTAAAATTTTAGACTTTTATTTTCTTCCAAATTAGTCCTTGAAATAGCTAGATTAGGTTGAGACAACTTCAAAAGCATAAAAATCATGAAAAACGAGGCAAGAACGGACTTACAATCGAGCTTGGAAGATGAACAAACCCTAGCTACGTCTTCTCGTTATGAATTTCAGCCATGGGGACTAGTTTGAAGAAGATGACATCTTTTATTTTAGTTATTTTGGCTTTATTTACCAAATGACCAAAATGCCCTTCACTTAAACTTTGATATTTTTCCCTAACCATGTTCATTTTTGTCCATACTAAGACATAATGGTCTAATTACCATCTAAGAACCTCTAATTTAAAATCTCATAGCAATTGGACACCTTTAACATATAAAATTCAAGTTTTTTACTTTTTGCAATTTAGTCCCTTTAACTAAATTGAGTGCCCAAACGTCAAAATTTTCGAACAAAATTTTCACGAAATCGTTCCATAAAACTATAAACCATAAAAAATATAATAAAAATAAATTTTACTGTGTCAGATTTGTGGTCCCGAAACCACTGTTCCGACTAGACCCAAAATCGGGTTGTTACAATTCCAATGGCTAGTTTACAAACAATATTTATAAGCCAACAAAGGCCAAGTTAACTATACATGCCATTATACCAAAATAAGTTTACTATTTATACCAAAACAAACTAGTGGATAGTGTGATGATGCTCCAACTGATCTCCAACCTTTGCGAGCTTCCGAGCACTATAAAATAGAGAAAATAAAACCTAGTAAGCACTTAATGCTTAGTAAGTTCGTATAGTAGGAAATAAACTTACCAATCATATTCATTAAAATAAGCATACAATAACATGCATTCCAATAATTTGACAATTTTACCTAAACATATACACTCAAATAAGTAAGTTAATTACATAATTCACATGTATATCAAATAAGCGTAGATGAGCTCATCATGTTACAAAATTTCAGGTATTTTGGGATTATTCGAAACATAATTCATTTAAATCTCATAATTTCTCATTTCAGGAGTTTATCCGTTGAATCATTGAAATTTTGATGGATACTCAGGTAGTACACTCAAGGTGTACAAAACTATAAACCGTCAACTCATAATTAGGTGTACCCATTAGGGCACGTAATCAGAGAGCACACTCTCGAGCCACATATCAGGATGCTCAGATGAGCCATGTAATAGGACACTTATCAGGGCTAAACAGGAAACTCATAAGAGTTTTATTCAGGGAGCTCATAGAGCCTAACAGATAACTCCGAAGATTTAATATCAGGGAGCACCGGATAAGGTAACAAAGAGTTCAAGCGAGCCATGTCAGGAAGCCCATAAGAGCTTATATCAGGACGCTCACACAGAGCTGCGTTTGTGTCCGCATTATATGCTGGATCACAACCGATCGAGTCATGTAATAGGACGCTCATACAGAGCTGCGGTAGTACGCAACACATGCTAAATCACTACCGATCAGGATGCTCGCAGGAATTATATATCAGGATACTCGAGAGGGCTATATCAGTATTACTCGTCCGAGCTAAATCATGTCTGCAACATATTCAGAATCACATTCAAATACAAGAAATCACACGTATCCTCCGAATTTCATTATTCGAACGGAACTTAACTCCTTATCAACATTTCCGATCATGTAATCATTTCATGTATTTATAACTTTTATACAATTCACCTAAACACATACTACATTCATTCAAAATGTAACATTCAATTCAACCTTATTAACATGTATAGTTAAGTTACACGAACTTACCTCGACACTTGTTCGTGTATATAAAAATCTACTAATCCAAAAATTTTCTTTTCCTCGATCTATATAAATTAATTTAATCATCAATTTATCATATTTCATATTCAATTGAGTTCAAATTACACTCTAGGCAAAATTACCATTTTGCCCTTAACTTTTCATAAATTCCAATTTTGTCCCTAGGCTCGGAAAATGAAATTCATGCAATTTAATCCTTATTCCAAGCCTAACCAAAATTTTAGTATAACATTTACATCACATATATTTCATAAAAATCAGAAATTTTCCTTGAATTTTACATTTTTACAATTCAGTCCCTAAATCACAATTTCATGAAAATTCACTTTGTAAAAGTTGTTTATCTATCAACAACCTTTCATTTTCTACCATAAATTTCAAAATTTCAGCATATTCATCCATGGAAAATTTTTTATACTTGGATAAATTTTCAAATTAATCCCCAAAATAGATAAATTAAATTATACCAATCTCAAAAATATAAAAATTACTAAAAACGGGACAAGAATACTTACCAAATTAAGCCAAGAAATTTTGTTTTCTCTTTCCTAGGGTTTTCATAGAAAAATTGGGGATGAAGATGATATATATATTGATATTAATTCTATTTAATTATTTATCATCTTTTAATTTTTTTAATTCCAATTTAGTCCTTAGCCTTTTTTTAATTTTTCGATGGATGAATCACGAAAAAATATCTACTAACTTTTCTTTAATTGTCTAATTACCATATAAGGACCTCAAGTTTTGAATTCCATAGCTATTTGATCCTTCTAGCAACTAGAATTGAACTTTTACATTTTATGCAATTTAGTCCTTTCCGTAATTAAGCACATAATCGGTAAAATTTTCTTATCAGAATTTTCATATGACATTCCTATCATAATGCACACCATATAAATCTATAAAAATAAATTTTCTTTCTAGCTCAGATTTCTGGTCCCGAAACCACTGTTCTGATTTCACTGAAAATTGGCTGTTACAAAAGGAACCTGCAAGAGGCAAATAAAAAAAAATAGAAAACAAAAATTAAACTGTAACAGCCCGTTTTTGGTCAAATCAGAACAGTGGTTTTGGGACCACAAATCCGAAGTCAAAATATTTATTTTATTAGTTTATTAAGGTATACAGCATGATAGAATTTTTGGGTGAAAGTTTCATAAAGAAATTTTACCGTTTGAGTGTTTAATTCAGTAAAAAGGACTAAATCGCGTAAAGCGTAAAATATGAGTTCTATAAGTTAAATGAACCAAATGACTATATAAATGAAATGAATGAGTACTTGCATGGTAATTAGACTATTAGTAGCATTAGTGGACGGTAATGGGCATGGATTATGTGATTTTTATATTTAATTATAAAGGTTAAAATGGTAAAATTGTTATTATAGTTAATTAAACAAATAAAACATGAAAATGCATGGAAATGTTCATCTTCTCCACCGAAACTAAAGCTTGAGAAAGCTATTAAGCAAGTTTGAACATTCGACTACTTTGAAGGCTAGATTAAGGTATGGTTTTAGCTCGATTTTTAATGATTTTTACGTTTTTGAGATCGTTGCTTCGTATTCTAGCTAGCTCGTACCCTAGATTTCAAAACGGTTAAAGATTTATCATGTTGCCATTGTTGAATGCTTGAGAAATTTGATGATTTATGATAGATTTGGAAATTTTAATGTTAGATTAATAGCTTTTGTAAAGTGATTTTTGACAAAAATGTCAAAAAGGGATTAAAATGAGAAAATGTGAAATGTGGTGGTTAAAAGTGTGAATAAATGACAAATATCAGCTCATATGAGTACTAGAGAAACTCGGCTAGCATGGGTTGTGGTTAGATTGCATGAATTTGTGATTTTATGAAATAAGGACTACATTGTAAAAGATGTGAAATATTAGGGGCAAATGTGTAAAAATGCCTTAAAGTGAAATTTGGACTAAATTGAGTAGATTGAATGTTGAATGTGCTAAATTTGATAATATATAGATGAAGATAAGTTGAGATCGGTTTTAGATCGGGGAAAAGGAAAAGTGGACGAATGGTCGATAATTTTCATCCGAGCAACTCGAGGTAAGTTCGTCTGATTAGAATTGAATCTTTAAATACTTGTAAATTATTTGAAATGAAAGTATAATTGAGTAAATGGTATTACCGAGTTCAAATGCCTATTAATGAGAATTATTGAATACCGAGTCCCGTTTAAACCGTAAAAAGTCTTAGGATACGTGTGACATGTCACTAGGGTTACCGTTTTGGTCGAGATCCTACATATGTTGCGGATTCACCACAGCTTGTATGAGCTTACTATTTTCAGCTCGTCAGAGCTTACCGTTTCAGCTCAATAGAGCTTACTATACATCAGCTCAGGAGGAGCTTACTGATCATAGCTCGAAAGAGTGGAAATGATAATGAATCGACAGATTACTAATTTATATACATAAAATATATCACCCGAGTATCCCTTGATATTCTAATAGGTTCAACGGGCATAAGTTCTATTATTGGTTATGTGATAAAGCTATGTGTTTATACAGATGAGTTACTGTTATCGAATGAATTATTGTTTATATGATTGAGAGTGAATTGTTACAAATGATGTATGTCATATATGAATTTGATATGATACAATGTATTGAGTACTTAATTGAGATAATGGATGATTATATGCACTTATGTGACTAAATTGTTGATGATTGATTATGTTTAGGCATTTGGTAGTTGAATTGAGTATACCTTAATTATTGACTTGATTATGTATGAATGGTAAGTTTAATTCTAAATTATACGGGCTTACTAAGCTATAAAGCTTACTCTGTTTCTTTTCCATGTTTTATAGAGGTTCGATAGCTCTCTCGATTCGGATAAAGTCAGAGATACGCATCACACTATCCAATTGCCAATTGGTACTTTTGAACTCATGGATATATGTAAATATGGCATGTATAGGCTAGTTATAAAGATGATAGTTATGGTTACTTGAGCTAGTGATTTTGGTACATGTTATGGTATATGATAAAGCCATTTGATTTGGCTTAACATGGTATAATGCTTTCGTTCCATATAAGTATTCAATTATGTGTATGAAATGTTATGGATTGGCTGCCTATTGAGTTACAAAATATTGCAAATTATGCTTGTACAGGTATGTAAAAATAGGGTGGCAAAATGGCTTTGCAAATAGCCTATTTTTGTTCACACGGGCAAAGACACGGGCGTGTGTCTCAGCCGTGTGTGACACACGATTATGTTACATGGCCGTGCGTCCCCTGGTATTGAAATTAAAATGAAGTCAGTATGCTCCACACGGTCTCACACACAGACGTGTGCTCGGCCGTGTGGTACAAGTTAGTATACCCCCTAATTAGCACACGGCCTAGCACACGGGCGTGTGACTTGGCCGTGTTGCATAAGTCAGTATACCCTACAGGTTTGGCACGGCCTATCACACGGCCTGGCACACGGGCGTGTAGTTGGCCGTGAGACCCAAGTCAGTAACCTCACTTGTTTGGACACGGGCTGGGACACGGCCATGTGCTCCCATTTTGAATGTTCACACGGCCTGTGACACGTACGTGTCTAGTAGCCGCGTGAGACACACGACTTGGCCACACGAGCGTGTGTCCCCTATTTTGAAAAAATATTTGCTAAGTGTTGAAAATTTTTTTGAGTTTCCGGTTTAGTCCCTTACTACTCCCAATGCATGTTTAAGGCCTCGTAGGCTCGTTTAAGAGACACTATGACTGATTATGATTGAATTATATTTGGTTTGATAAATTGTATATAAATTATATGTTTAAAAGTGTTGTAAGTTTGGTAATGCTCTGTAACCCTATTCTGGCGTTGAATACGGCTTAGGGGTGTTACATTTATTGGTATCAGAGCTACGGTTTAGTCGATTCTAGGACTAACGTAGCATGTGTGAGAGTCTAGCTATACATGCCATATATAAACTATGATAGTGTGATGACTCCTTACATTTAAAATGTGTTTTTATATAGCAAATGGATCCCAATCGAGTGATAGCTGTTGAGGTTGAAAGTAATGCGCCTGCTCCCGCGCAAGGGACAGTGCCGTCTGAATCTAGACCCGTGACGGGTAGTCAGGGAGGAGAGGCTAAAGAAGCCTTCTTCCAAATGATGAACGAATGGTTCACACAGTACGTTCGAGTTAATCCGGCTACGCAACAACCTCCACCCCTACCTATTCCTCAATCGATCCCTGTAGGTCCTCAAGGTATGGATCCTTTGAGATTGAATAAACCACCTGTTGATAAGATATAGAAATACGGGGCTGAGGAATTTAGAGCCACTGTTAGCGATGACCCTGAGAGAGCCGAGTTTTGGCTTGAGAACACGATTCGGGTATTTGATGAACTTTCTTGCACCCCTGAAGAATGTTTAAAATATGCTGTATCACTGTTGAGAGACACTGCGTATCAATGGTGGAATACCTTGATATCCGTAGTTCCGCGAGAAAGAGTTACTTGGGAATTATTTCAAGTTGAATTCAGTAAGAAATACATCAGCCAACGGTTCATTGATCAGAAACGAAAGGAATTTCTTGTACTAAAACAGGGTCGTATGTCGGTGATAGAATACGAAAGAGAGTTTGTACGACTCAGCAAATATGCTCATGAATGTGTTTCTTCCGAGGCTATAATGTGTAAAAGGTTCGAAAATGGATTAAACGAAGAAATCAAACTATTAGTTGGGATTCTTGAGTTGAAAGAGTTTATCGTTCTAGTTGACAGAGCTTGTAAAGCCGAAGAGCTTAGCAAAGAGAAAAAGAAAAGCCGATTCTAAGGCTAGAGACTTTAGAAAGATATTTGCAGGCAAATCACATCAGTCAGTATCAAAGAAGTCTAGAGAATATCATCCTTGTTTTACTGCTTCTGCGGGGATTTCGATCAAAGATAGAAATGCGAGACATTTCAGCTCTAAACCTTAGACGACATCTATTACCAATGTGGGTAGTGTTAGAAATGTTGGACCTGAATGTAAGCACTGCAATAAGAGACATTACGGTGAATGTAGAATAATGAGCGGAGCTTGTTTTAGATGTGGATCTCTTGATCATTATCTTCGGGACTGTCCAGAAAAGTCTATAGCTGAAAGAGATCAACCGTCAAAAGAAAGTAATATGGCTACTAGAGGGAGACCACCACGAAACACTGGAAATACGAGTCGTAACCGAGGTGCTACGAGAGATTCGACTGTGAGATCTGAGGTACGAGCACCTGCCCAAGCTTAAGCTATCCGTGCACGGGAGGAGGCATCATCGCCAGACGTTACTATCGATATTTTTTCTCTTTTCGATACTGATATAATTGTGTCGATAGATCCTGGATAACCCATTCATATATATGTATAAATTTAGTATTTAAAAAGAGTTTACATGTCGAGTCTACAGAGTTTGTAATTAAAGTATCGAACCCCTTAGGCAAGTCTATTTTAGTTGATAAGATTTGTAAGAATGGTCCTTTGATGACTCGGGGTTACTGTTTTCTGGCTAATTTGATACTTCTACCGTTTGATGAGTTTGATGTGATTCTGGGTATGGACTGGCTGACTAAGCATGATGCAGCTGTGAATTGTAGACCAAAGATTATTGAATTGAAATGTCAGAATGGTGAAATTCTTCGGATTGAGTCTGATGATTCGAGTGAATTACCTACTGTGACATCATTTATGTTAGCTCAGAAATGTATGAAAAAAGGCTATGATGCATATCTTGCATACGTACTGGATACAAAGGTGTCTGAATCAAAGATTGAATCTTTACCTATTGTTTGTGAGTTTTCGAATGTACTTCCAGAAGATTTACCGGGTTTGCCACCAATCAGAGAGGTTGAATTTGGTATTGAATTAGTACCGGGAACAACACCGATATCGATAGCTCCGTATAGAATGGCTCCAACAGAATTAAAAGAGTTGAAAGCTCAGTTGCAAGAATTGACAGATAGAGGTTTTGCACGACCGAGTTATTCGCCCTGGGTGCACTGGTATTGTTTGTAAAGAAGAAAGATGGCATGATGGGAATGTGTATCGATTACAGACAGCTGAATAAAGTAACTATAAAGAACAAATACCCTCTACCTTGGATTGATGATTTATTTGATCAGCCGAAAGGAGCTACAGTATTTTCAAAGATTGATTTGAGATCGGATTATTATCAGTTGCGAGTTAAAGAGTCGGATGTGCCAAAAACTGCGTTCAGAACGAGGTACAGACATTATGAATTCATTGTTATGCCTTTCGGTTTAACTAATGCTCTTGCAGTTTTTATGGACTTGATGAACCGAATATTTAGACCGTATTTAGAAAAATTCGTTGTTGTATTCATTGATAACATTCTGATCTATTCGCGAGATGAATATGAACATACCGGGCACTTGAGAATTGTGTTACAAACTCTACGTGATAATCAATTATTTGTAAAGTTTAGCAAATGTAAGTTTTGGCTCCGAGAGGTTGGATTTCTGGGGCATATTGTTTCAGCCAATGGTATTAGAGTTGACCCGAGTAAGATTTCTGCTATTGTTGACTAGAAACCTCTGAGAAATGTGTCTGAAGCCCGTAGTTTTCTGGGTTTAGCGGGCTATTATTGAAGATTAGTGAAATGATTTTTGATGATTGCGACACCGATGACACGACTGCTTTAGAAAGAGGTAAAATTTGAATGGTCAGAAAAATGTCAGCAGAGTTTCGAACAGTTGAAAGTACTGTTAATTGAAGCACCAGTTCTGGTTCAACCTGAATCGAGGAAAAAGTTTGTGATTTATAGTGACACGTCATTAAATGGTCTGGGATGTGTTCTGATGCAAGAAGGAAAAGTTATAGCTTATGCTTCCCAACAATTAAAACTGCATGAAAAGAACTATCCGACGCACGACTTAGAGTTGGCTGCAATTGTGTTTGCATTGAAAATTTGGCGACACTACTTATACGGTGAAAAATACCACATTTATACGGATCACAAAAGCTTAAAATATCTAATGTCACAGAATGATTTGAATCTTTAACAACAAAGATGGCTCGGGTTATTGAAAGATTATAAATTTGTGATTGATTATCACCCGAGAAAAGCTAATGTTGTTGCTGATGCCCTGAGCCAAAAATATTTGCTTGTATTACGAGCAATGAATACCCAGTTGATGATTTGTGATAATGGGTCTATTTTAGTTGAATTAAAAGCTAAACTGATATTTCTTCAACAAACCTGTGAAGCTCAGAAAGATGATTATGAATTGCAAGTTAAACGAATTCAATGTGAGACTATCTCTAATTCAGAGTTTTAGATTGGAGCCGATGATTGTATAAGGTTTCAGAATAGAATTTGCATACCGAGAAATTCAGAACTCATTCAGAAGATTTTGCACGAAGCGCACAATAGCTGCTTATCTGTTCATCCAGGGAGTACTAAAATGTACAATGATTTGAAACAGTTTTATTAGTGGCAAGGAATGAAACGAGCTATCTCAGAGTTTGTTTCTAAATGTTTGATTTGTGAGCAAGTCAAAGCTGAACATCAAGTACCATCGGGTTTACTACAGTCTGTGATGATTCCCGAGTGGAAATGGGATAGAGTTACAATGGATTTTGTGTAGGAATTTCCCCTAACTCCGAAAAAAAAGATGCTATCTGGGTTGTCGTTGATCGAATAACGAAATTTGCTCATTTCATACCGGTACGTACAGATTACTCACTTGATAGACTAGCTGAATTTTACATTTATGATATTTTTTGATTGCACGGGGTGCCACTATCTATTATTTCTGATAGAGATCCGAGATTTACGTCGCGATTCTGGAAGAAACTGCAAGAAGCTCTGGGAACAAAGTTGAAATTCAAGATCGCTTTTTCATCCTCGGTGTGGTCGGGCCGATCGAGAGAGTTATTCAGATTCTTGAAGACATGTTAAGATGTTGTATTTTAGAGTTTGAGGGCAGCTGGGAAAAATACTTACCATTGATTGAGTTCTCGTATAACAACAGTTTTTAGACGAGTATAAAGATGGCACCGTACGAAGCTTTATATGGTCGCAAATGTCGAACTCTGTTATATTGGACTGAACTAAGTGAGAAAAAGCTTCACGGGGTTGAATTTATCAGAGAAATTGAAGAAAAAGTGAAAATGATTCGCCACAGTTTAAAAGCAGCTTCAGATCGATAGAAATCATACGCGGATTTGAAACGTAAAGAAATTGAGTTTCAAGTTGGGGACCGAGTTTTTCTAAAGGTGTCACCGTGGAAAAAGGTTCTTCGATTCGGCCGTAAAGGAAAGCTGGGTCCTCGATTTATCGGACCGTATGAGATCGTCGAAAGAATAGGGCCTGTAGCGTATCGACTAGCTTTACCATCAGAACTTGAAAAATTCATAATGTCTTTCACGTTTCTATGCTACGTCAATACAGATCTGATCCGTCACATGTGATTTCTCCGGTAGATGTTGAGATACAGACTAATTTGACGAATAGCTAAGAATCGATTAGGATTTTAGCTCGTGAAATCAAAGAATTGAGAAATAAACGCATAGCCCTAGTGAAGGTTCTTTGGCATAAACACGGGATCTAGGAAGCTACGTGGGAACCCGAGGAAGCTATGAGAAAATAGTACCCTAACCTTTTCAATGGTAAGATTTTTCGGGACGAAAATCCCTAAGGGGGAGAGTTGTAACAGCCTGTTTTTGGTCAAATCAGAATAGTGGTTTTGGGACCACAAATATGAAGTCAAAATATTTATTTTATTATTTTATTAAGGTATATAGCATGATATAATTATTGGGTGAAAGTTTCGTAAAGAAATTTTACCGTTTGAGTGTTTAATTCGGTAAAAATGACTAAATCGTGTAAAGCGTAAGATATGAGTTCTATAAGTTAAATGAACCAAATGACTATAGAAATGAAATGAATGAGTACTTGCATGGTAATTAGCCCATTAGTAGCATTAGTGGACGGTAATGGGCATGGATTATGTGATTTTTATATTTAATTATAAAGGTTAAAATGGTAAAATTTTTATTATAGTTATATAAACAAATAAAACATGAAAATGCATAGAAATGTTCATCTTCTCCACCAAAAAACAAAGCTTGAGAAAGCTATTAAAAAAAGTTTGAACATTCGGCTACTTTGAAGGCTAGATTAAGGTATGGTTTTAGCTCGGTTTTTAATGATTTTTACGTTTTTGAGATCGTTGCTTCGTATTCTAGCTAGTCCGTATCCTAGATTTTGAAACTGTTAAAGATTTATCATGTTTTCATTTTTGAATGCTTGAGTAATTTGATTATTTATAATAGATTTGGAAAGTTTAATGTTAGATTAATAGCTTTTGTATAGTGATTTTTGACAAAAATGTCAAAAAGGGATTAAATTGAGAAAATGTGAAATGTGGTGGTTAAAAGTGTGAATAAATGACAAATATCGGCTAATATGAGTACTAGAGAAACTCGGCTAGCATGGGTTGTGGTTAAATTGCATGAATTTGTGATTTTATGAAATAAGGACTAAATTGTAAAAGATGTGAAATATTAGGGGTAAATGTGTAAAAATTTGATAATAGACTGAATTTGGACTAAATTGAATAGACTGAATGCTGAATGTGCTAAATTTGATAATATATAGATCAAGATAAGCTAAGATCGGGTTTAGATCGGGGAAAAGGAAAAGTGGACGAATGGTCGATAATTTCCATCCGAGCAACTCGAGGTAAGTTCGTATGATTAGAATTGAATCTTTATATACTTGTATATTATTTGAAATGAAAGTACAATTGAGTAAATAGTATTACTGAGTTTGAATACCTATTGATGAGAATTATTGAATACCGCGTCCCGTTTGAACCGTAGAAAGTCGTTGGATACGTGTGACATGTCACTAGGGTTACCGTTTTGGTCGAGATCCTGCATATGTTTCGGATTCACCACAGCTCGTATGAGCTTACTGATATATCAGCTAGTAAGAGCTTACTATTTTCAGCTCCTCAGAGCTTACCGTTTCACTCAATAGAGCTTACTGTCCATCAGCTCAGGAGGAGCTTACTGATCATAGCTCAAAAGAGCAGAAATGGTAATGAATTGACGGATTAGTGATTTATATACGTAAAGTACATCACTCGAGTATCCCTTGATATTCTAATAGGTTCAACGGGCATAAATTCTGTTATTGGTTATGTGATAAAGCTATGTGTTTATATGGATGAGTTACTGTTATCGAATGAATTATTGTTTATATGATTGAGATTGAATTGTTACAAATGATGTATGTGATATATGAATTTGATATGATACAATATATTGAGTACTTAATTGAGATAATGGATGATTATATGCACTTATGTGACTAACTTGTTAATGATTGATTGTGTTTAGGCATTTGGTAGTTGAATTGAGTATACCTTAATTATTGACTTTATTATGTATAAATGGTAAGTTTAATTCTAAATTATACGGGCTTTCTAAGCTATAAAGCTTACTCTGTTTCTTTTCTGTGTTTTATACAGGTTCGATAGCTCGCTCGATTCGGATAAAGTCGGAGATACGCATCACACTATCCAGTTGCCAATTGGTACTTTTGAACTCATGGATATATGTAAATATGGCATGTATAGGCTACTTCTAAAGATGATAGTTATGGTTACTTGAGCTAGTGATTTTGGTACATGTTGTGGTATATGATAAAGCCATTTGATTTGGCTTAACTTGGTATAATGCTTTGGTTGCATATAAGTATTCAATTATGTTTATGAAATGTTATGGATTGGCTACCTATTGAGTTACAAAATGTTGCAAATTATGCTTGTGCAGGTATGTAAAAATAGGGTGGCAAAATGGCTTTGCAAATAGCCTATTTTTGTCCATACGCAGAGCGACACGCGCAGGCGTGTCTCAGTAGTGTGTGTGACACACTGCTGCTATGTTACACACCGTGTGTCCCCGGTATTGAAATTGAAATGAAGTCAGTATGCTCCACATGGTCTCACACACGGGCGTGTGCTCGGCCGTATGGTACAAGTCAGTATACCCCCTAATTGGCACACGGCCTAGCACACGGGCGTGTGACTTGGCTGTGTTGCATAAGTCAGTATACCGTACAGGTTTGGCGCGGCCTATCATACGGCCTGGCACACGGGCGTGTGTGGCCACTTTGAAGGGCACACGGGCTAGACACACGGGCGTGTAGTTGGCCGTGTGACCCAAGTTAGTAACCTCACTTGTTTGGACACGGGCTGGGACACGGCCATGTGCTCCCATTGCGAATGTTCACACGGCCTGTGGCACGGGCGTGTCTGGTGTCCGTGTGAGACACACGGCCTGGCCACACGAGCGTGTGTCCCTTGTTTTGAAGAAAAAAATTGATAAGTGTTGAAAAAATTTCCGAGTTTCTGGTTTCGTCCTGAACTACTCCCAATGCATGTTTAAGGCCTCGTAGGCTTGTTTAAGGGACACTATTATTCATTATGATTGAATTATATTTGGTTTGATAAATTGTATATGAATTGTATGTTTGAAAGTGTTGTAAGTCCGGTAATGCTCCGTAACCCTATTCCAGCATTGAATACGGGTGAGGGGTGTTACATAAACTAAAAACAAAAATAAAATGCAATAAAAATAATTGGCTAAATTAATAAAATTTAAGTGTTCCTAATATTTTAATCCCCAACAACGGCGCCAAAAACTTGATGGTCACTAAACTAACTATAATTACGACAAAGGCAAGCGCACCTATTAAACAATAGTACATCTATGGTGAGTAGGGAATATCGTATCCACGAGGACTAAAAGTACTAGTAATTACCATTTTTCTATTATTTAGCCGATAAATTGAAGTGATTATTTTTAATCTAATTTAACTAATCTAGTTTAGCTACGAACGCAACAGAGAATGAAATGAGAAAAATAACCGAAGACAACCAATGAGAAAAACAATACCCAGAAAACAATCCACCTAGACTTCACCTATTATTTTGAATATGAATTAAACGATTTATTCACTTGTATCTTGATCCGTAAAAATCCCTAAATTATGTTAATATCTTTTTCGAGAGTAAGAACAACTGACTCTAGGTTGGTTAATTGAAATCTCTTTCTAATTAAAACCCCTATCACCGCATTAACTCGATCTATGGATTCCCCTATTAGATTTGACTCTAATCCGGTAGATTTATGTCATTCTATTTCTAGGATTGCATGCAACTCCACTCAATTATGCTAGATCTACTCTTAAACATAGACTTTTGCTCCACTGAAATAAGCACATTAAACATGAATTAATATCCCAACAATATTAAAACACGAAATAAGCATACATAATTGAGAACAAGAATAAATTATTTATCATGTAAATCAGAAATGAAATAATAAGATTCATCATAGGTTTCATCTTCCCTAGGTATCTAGGGAATTTAGTTCAGAATCTGGAATGAAAACATCTCAAAGTTAGGATAACAACAAGCACTACAAGAAAACAGACTTTTTGCGGCGTTTTTTTTTTGCCTTTAGCGGCGCTTCTAAGCGCCGCTAAAACTATTTGTGGCACTTTTACAAGCGCAACAAAAGACGTCGCTGTAGAAAACGCCGCTAAAATTTGCGGCGTTTATTTGAAAAAATGCCGCTAAAGATCATGACTTTTAATGGCGCTTTTATAGAAAACGCCGCTAAAAGTCCTGGTCTTTAGCGGCGCTTTTTAGAAAACGCGGCTAAAGACCACAACTTTTAGCGGCGCTTTTATAGAAAACGCCGCTATAAGTCTTGGTCTTTAGCGGCGCTTTTACAAAAACGCCGCTAAAGGTCATAAAAAAGAAAAAAAATTATAAAATTATAAAAAGAGCAGATATCAAAGAGAAGCATGCAATAAAATCAAAGACTATTATCACAAAGACGCAAACAAGCGTTAATAGGATAACAGTTTATATACAAAGAAGCATGTGCCAAAATGCACCAAAAGCAAGATACTATAAAGTACAAGAAGCTAGCTCTGTGATTCCTTCAATTAAATGTTTGTTGATGCACAATGAACTATAATATATAAAATCTGCTATCAAATCCTCAAAACATCTACTAGATGCAATGGACATATGACTTCCCAAAAAAAAAATATTCAACAAACAAATAGAAACTCAACCAAATACACAAGAAATTTCATAAGTCTCAGATATGTTATGAGTTTATCCAACTCACAAGAAAAATCAGCTCTGCTACTCAAAATAGGTGGTGTCAAATCCAAAGACCAAGTGATAGTATCTGCCTCTTTGTTTTACCCTTTTCACTATTAGATCCCTCACAATCAAGAAACTGATATAGAAGCTTCCTGAAAGCAGCCCAACGTGTAAAATAACCTAAAATACACAACCAAATAAAACAGAAAGAAAGAATAACAATCCATTAGATTAAATTCATTAAAAAATAATAATCCGTTAGATTAAATTCATTAAAAAAATCAATTCATTAGATTAAATTCATTAAAAAAAGAATAACAATCCATAAAGATTAAATTCATTAAAAAATCGCAAAGAAATTCAAATGAATCAAGTGAATGGAACAGATCCAAATGTGAAAAAAGAAGGCCATCTAAAACTAGAGGAGATGACACCTCTCTTCTCTTTATTAATTAAAGTAAACAAATTTGAGCTTTGGAAAACCTCCTTTAGCATTTAACAGATAAGTTTTAATTTACTTGATTTAGGGCACTTAAAATCATTCACAAGCAAAAGATAATTCAATTTTGTTGTTTTTTATACAATAGGTAAAGACATTTCTATAAACATTATAAAAGACAGATGATCATATGATTATGGGACCAAATCAGGAATTTGCTAACATTATCCAGAAAAAGGTTTAAAAATGAACAGTTGTAAATAAGTACTAAAAAACAAACTTTATTTGAGGAAAAGGTTTTGGTTTTCAACATCCATGGTTTTAGCTTGAAACCAGACAAAGGAATTTTGAGTGAAATAAGTAGCTACATATACAAATAAAGGTAAAGGTAGGGCTGAGGTTGAAGCCAATTTTCCACTAAAAGTTAAATGAAATTTAAGTATTGGGTACTTTCACAAGCAATATCTTACCTAGGCTAAAAATGGGTATTGCATCAAACACAGACAGATTGGTTTCAATTTTTCTGTTGTATTTAATATTTGTACTATTTGTATATTTACTGAGTTAAAAAAGTTCAACTAAAAACCACAGCAATCTCAGTTAACAAATTTGTATAAAAGTGTTACACACTTTTATTATTAACAAATTAATAATTATGCAAACTCAGTTAAATTGAATCCCCATTTTACATAAAATGCAAAGAGAATCGGAACAAAGCAGAAAACAGAAACTGTTGCACAAACATCATTTCCGTATAAACAAATAAGAGATGCTAGCTTAATCTCTTTTTTTAAAAAAAAAATAAGAGGGCCAGCAGAAAAAGCATGTTGTTCAATAACTTCATGTAATGATATATAGCGAGGCTAAAATTAATATATTGACCAGAAGGAGAAGCATGAATTCGTTTAGCACGATCATTGCAACTTCCCAATAATGTAGGAGGTAAACTCTCTAATATTTAAATTACTCGATCTTCCTCTTCTATTGCCTCAAAGACACTTGCCCTTAGTTCAGCCTAGGAGTGACATAAATGGGAAAAGAAAAAGTTAATCGAGTGCCTGATCATTGGAAACCAAAATACCAAGTACATTAACATTAAAAGACATAGAAAAGAAAAGGAGAAACAGAAAACCATAAGGAAAAACAACTTTATTAATCTGCACACTTCACAAGCAACAATCATTCAAGATAATAACACCATCAATATACTTTTCTAGGATCCAACAAATCCCTAGCCAAAATTCTGGTCGCAAATTAAGAAGTTCTTTCTCTAGCTTCTAATGCAAAGAAATTATCCTTAATTTTCCTAAAATTAAAGGGCATACTAACAAAACTATAATATTACATTACTAACTATAATATTACATTTGATCGAACTAAACCTACCTAACTTTCGTGTGAGTTACACACTTTTATTTTATCAAATTACATTACTGAACTTTTATTATTTACAAAGTAAGAATTATGCAAACTCAGTTAAATTGAATCCCCATTTTACATAAAATGCAAAGACAATCAGAACAATGCAGAAAACAGAAACTGTTGCACAAACATCATTATAACAAGTTCACAAGTCTACATTATTTTCAGTACATGGTGATAGAAAACTTATTATAACAAGTTCTGAGCAGCGGTTCCGATTATATTCAACTGTATATAATACACTTACCATTTAAAAAACAAAAAAACTACATATAATAAACTTATATTTTCAAAATGCCATGTTTGAAAAAGTAAAAAATGAAAGTATGAGAAACACTAGATACAGCCAAACCAAACGTGTAAAAACAGTTGTTAGAAATGAATGATTACAAGGCATTGCTTCAACAGCTAGAGGTTACCTCATGCTGTTGGCATTTTTTTAAGAGCAACAATGCAGTTTGTTAATCAAATATAGTAGGGTTAGTAAACCAAAACAGAAACAGGAAGCAAAGTGTGTTTGACGAGATCATTAAATTCATCTGCAGCGTCACAAAAAAAGGGCCGATCAAACATGTAATGGAGATTTTTCTTCTCGATTAGTTTACTTACAAGGTATTAATCAGGAATCATGGGGTTCTTGCACCATCAAAGTAATGCGATGCTTTCCGCTGTCTGAACGGAAGTTATCTCCTTTAATTCCAACCTGGAAAACAAATCTATTTAAGTTTTACCGATGCACATATAAGAAGTAATTAAACAAATCATATCAGAACAATAATCTCACTCACACATAAGCCTGTTTCATAACGTATAGTAGAAAAAGAAAACCAGTATGCAATTCTATCTGTAGATATAAATATGTACCTGTGATGAGAGACTTATCATCAGTTTGAGCAACCAAGGAAGGACTGTACGAGGCAATATCGACAAAACACCCAAAAAGGTAGCCAACATGACCAACCTGGTTAACATAATATTTGGTGTTAAGAATTAAATGGATACCAACAAACAAAGCCATGAATGGAGAAAAAAGATAACGAAACAAGAACTTATGGTCTTATCCTAATCCAAACTCCACTTTCTACTTCTTATACAATCACAAGCACAAGGCACCAGAACAATAATATGTACGACTTTTGATCTGATCAAAATTATGTGTGACTAAGTGGTATATATTTGAACTGAAGCATGATCAATCTGTAACATCCTAAAATTTGAAATTTTATGTGTTGCATTATTCCTTGTGTTAAGCTAGTTAAATTACTAATAGTGTATGTTTTAAGGTCTTAAGAAGGCTCGGGGTTTAATTGGGCCTTAGTAAAAATTTTATGTTTTAGCACTTTAAGGAGATATAGTAAGTGACCTCAATGTTTATGGAATTAAATGAGCAATGTGCTAGCATAAAGGAGCTTATGGTAAAGGGGATATGGCGCCACATGAAGTACCTTGAGGGAGGAGGTTCAAATCCCATAATGTGCAAATTTTGACTATTTTTTTGTATTCTTTCCTGAAGTGTTGGCCAAGATGATATATAAGGCAAGGTGGACTTTTTAATTTTGGCAAGGTGGCTAAGAAATAAGGAAAGGATGAGGGTAGGGAAAGAAATCAAAAGAAAAGGAAAGTATAGGGAACATGTTGGCACAAAGAGAGGAAAGTGTTTTGGAAAGTTTTGGTTGGCAAATGTTTGACCTTTTTTCCAAGGTATGTACGGTTTTGGTGAAGGGGGAGTATAGCCGAATTTTGCTAGGAGTTTTTGACAACTTTAGTGCTTGATAAGTTGTTTCTCTTTAGTTTTTGTTTCATCTTTATTTGTCAAATCCTTCCTATTAACCGTAGCTCCCAAAAGCCAAAAAGAGAGTATCTTTTCTTTGTTTTGGTCTTTTCTTTTCATTGTTGTGCCGAAATCTTAATCCATCTTTTACCAATTTTCTTGTTCCCAAAATACTCACATTTTCCTTTGGTTTACATCTCTTTTGGTGTTGGCCGAAACCCTTCAAACCCCTTGTTCATCTTCTTCTCTAATCCATTTCCTCCATATCCGAATACCATTGCCCATTTTCCTCTATAGCCGAACCCTTCATCTCTTCTTTCTCTTTTCTTCTCATCCGTATTAACACCCACTCCTTTGATCAATCGGTAAGTAGTTCTATTCTATATTCTTATTTTTCTTTGTCCTAGCCGAATGTGTGTTTATCAACATTCGAATATTCATTTTGTTTCAACCAAAATATCTTCCTTTCATAACTCTTTATGTAACAACCCGAAATTGGGCCTAGTAGGATTGGGCCCAATGGGCCTTGGGCGTAGGAGTGTTTAAAATTTTTGAGAACAAGAGAACGGCATTATTGCAAATTGGACTTATTAGGAAGGTGATTTTAGAGAGTTACGAGGTTTCTAGGAAGTTCCGGGTTCAAGTTAAGTTATAGGAAGAATTTTGTGTTTAAGCACTTTAAGGAGAGATAGTAAGTGACCTTAATGTTTATGGAAATAAATGAGTAAATAGCTAGCATAATTGAGCATATGGCAAAGAGGTTATGGCATTAAGTGAAGAGTATGGAGAGAAGAGGTTCGAATCCCCTTGATGCAAATTTTGACTATTATTTTTGTATATTTTTCCCAAAGTGTCGGCCAAGCATGTAAATAAGGCAAGGTGGACTTTTTATTTTTGGCAAGATGGCTAAGGAAAATAGGAAAGGATGAAGGTGAGGAAAGAAATCAAGAGAAAGGGGAAAGTAAGGGGAACATGTGGCCTTTTTCAAGGGAAATGTTATGGAAAGTATGGTTGGCAAATTCTTGACCATTATGGTCATGTATGTGGACAGTTTTGTGTGTTAGGGGGGGATAGCTGAATTTTCCTTGGTGTTTTGGAAAAGTTTTAGTGCTTGTTTTAGTCAAATTCCTTTAGCATCAAGTGTGCCATTTTATCCAAACTACCATTCTCTTAGCCGAATTTTGTCTTTGGCAATTGGTAAAAGTTTTGGTATTGTTTTTGGCCAAAATTCCTATATGCAACTTTGGTGTCATTTTTCTTTTCTCTCCAAATTTCCTCCTTGCCGAATCTTCAAGCCATTGGTGAGCTTATTCTCTTCTTTTCTTTCTTCTAGTTGCCGAATTTACCCAAACCATTGAGACCAAAAATTTGTTCACTTATCTTTCTTGAAAACCGAAGCTAGTCAAACATCTTTCTTCTTCTTTCTTTTCTTTCTCACAAAATCCTTCAAGCATCTCTTCTTTTCTAATCCTTTTCACCATAGCCGAATTTTCTTGTCCATTTTTCCCTCCATAACTGAACCTTTGAATTCTTCATCTCTTTTACGTTATTTCTTTCTCGTTCGTGTTAGCACTCACTTCTTGAATCGAATCGGTAAGTAGTAGTTCTTTCTTTGTCGATAACTTTGTTTCATCCGAGTTTTTCCTTAATAATCGCGTGTTCTTTTTTCTCTCTCGCTAGGTCTGAGTTACATTCTTTTCTGCGATATGGCCATCGTTGGATTTAGGGCTTTCAACAAGGTGAAGGAGCACAAGTGATTTGTATTAACCAAATCGTTATCGTCGACTTGTCAAGCAAGTGGGGTAAGAACGTTGTTATAAGATTTGTTTTGATCAAAGGTGGGATAATTGCTAATGAATCTTTCACTCACCAAATATTGTTAGGACGGGATTTCAGTAGCCAAAGGGTAGGATCGATTTTTGGTGCACTGAGGGAGATCACATTCGTGGTGTTGAAACGGTAGAAAGCACAACTTGTAATCAAGGTGTGTAATCCCGTACCCTTTCGTATACATATTTGAAATGGTGTGTAATCTCACACTTCTCTGAAAGTTTGCATGAAATATTCTGTGATTCGGTCGAAATACCGAAGAAACCCAAAAACCGGCATCCGTGATCACTTGGGCATGCGTATGTCCGTTGTGGTAACCATAGTTTGCAAGGAAACAGTTTTTGGTCAGCAACAGTGACGTGATTTTAAAAAATCACGGAAAATAGGAGAAAAGGGATTAATAAGTGAATAAGATAAATAATTAAAGCTTACTGTGTCTATTTTGATATGGAAGAAACGGAGAAGGAAAAGGAATTTTATAGTCTGAGATATCTTAATTTTAGTGAGACTGGTTCTGATGGACTTCGTGGTTCCCTGTTTTGTCTTGGAAAAATTGGTTAAAATTTTAAAAAGTGAATTATGAGTTATAAGTTATATGTATAAATTCCTTAGTGAGCCTAATTTTAATAGAAATAAGTGGGAACAGTATATGAAAACCGTACAGTGAGATATTTGAAATTAAGGTAAGAGAGGTCAGAATCGTTGGGCAGTGAAACAATGGAAATTTTAAGGAATAAATTGTACTAAACGGCTAAGCCAAAAATTCTGGAAAAATTGTAGTAAGAAGATATATGAGTCTAGTTTCAAGTAAAATTTACGGATTTAAATTTCGAGTTTCCTAACTCGAGTTATAGTCAATTTAGTTAGTATGACGCACATGGACAGTTTCAAATTTTTATGCCCAAATTAGTAGTTAAGTCCGGGGTTGCGAAATTACCAAAATACCCTTGGAGTGTAAATTACCGAAATACCCCTGGGTTGCGAGATTACCGAATTACCCTTAGTGGGTAAAATTATCAATTTACCAAAATGCCCCTATGGGCAGATTTGATAGATTGTTATAATGGGCCGATTTACCGAAATTTCCTTATGGACCAAATTACCGAAATGCCCCTACGGGCCGAATTGTTAAAATGCTTTAGTGGGCCGATTTATTACAAAATGCTTTAATGGGCTGATTCATTAAAAATATTCTATATATTAATGGTTGTATTTATATGTGGATATTATATGTTACTATGTATATTGCATCTTCATATATTGCATGGGATGGGAAACTTGAATGAAGAGAAGTGAAGACCGGTGGCTCTGCCACAAATTCTGATAATGGCTTTGTGCCAATTTAAATATGGCTTTGTACCATTGTGATTAAGGCTGTGTGCCGATTATATTATTGTATATGATTCTGGTGGCTCTGCCACAAATTTTGATAATGGCTATGTGCCAATTTAAATATGGCTTTGTGTCATTGTGATTAAGGCTGTGTGCCGATTATATTACCGTATATGATTCTGGTGGCTCAGCCACAAATAGTATAAATGGCAGCTTGACTGCAAATTGGAGAGACTGGCGGGGTGGGTTGACTTGATCCCCACAGGAGAGACTGGCTGGTACGGGCAAATTGGAGAGACTGGCGGGGTGGGTTGACTTGATCCCCACAGGAGAGACTGGCTGGTACGGGGGAGAGATTGGATGGATGGGTTGGGTTGCATACTTTGCATTCATATATATATACTGTTTTGTAATTGGGCTTCGGCCCAAGATTATCTTAAATGGGCTTCGGCCCAAGATTATCTTAAATGGGCTTAGGCCCAAGATATTTCTAAGCGAGTTCAGGCTCGGTGGATGACGGTAAGGGGATTTCACACTGAGTTCTTGTAACTCACCCCCTTTTTCTTAACCCTTGTAGGTAATGCTCCATAATGAGGACTTGGGCCCATGGATGACTCGGTGGAGGCCATACTTCAGAAATGGTGTTATTGAACTTTAAATTTTTATTTTGGTTTATTGTATTATTTTACTATTTTGGTTTAAGTTGTAATAAGGCCTCTGGGATATGTTTTAAATTGCTTTATGTTTTGTCATACTTATAATATTGCTTGAATTGTTTTAACGGGGATTTTCTAAAATCATAAATAATGGTTTTCCAAAATTGATTAATAAATGGATTTTATAACAAACTTTTACAAATATTTTAACTCGGAAATTTTTTATCGAATTATCAACAATATTTTTAAAAGCCACGGTTTTAAAGCTCACTACCTCGATTTTCAACTCATCAAACGATCTCTCAAAAATACTTGTATTTTATCTACATTTTTGCAACGATTTCAAAATGCTTCTGCAACTCTATTTCTGAACATCACATTTTTGTAAATTGTTCATTTCAAAAATGCTTTCGCTACTAAAAAGGTTTTTAAAAATTATTACGTTTTCAAGTAGTTAACAATTGCTTAAGTATTTTTGGTTTTAACAAAGAGGCTGTAATTCTCAAACAAGTTTTTCCATGTGACACGCCAGATTCGGGCCTAACTTCTAGGCCGAGTTTGGGGTGTTACATTTTATGGTATCAGAGCCTAGGTTGCAAAACTCGGCTGTGGTTTGGGTTCAAAAGCGTTTTGAAAAGCTGTATGAATTTTAAATTATAAATACATGTTCTAAAGGAATTATGGCACCACGGGTATCCGGCACCAAGTCAAGTAAGTATGTGTTTTTATTTTATGATTATTGTGTTAGTACTGTGGTAGGAAAATTCCACAAAATAGAATGCTATAGAACTTTTAGCTTTAGGAGCTGAAACTATAGAGATTGAGCCTTTAGGATACGTTTTGTGAAAACAACTTTACTTCCTATACTCCATAAAACATTGTTTAATAAACATTGAATAATTATACTGATTCATAAGACTCGTAATAAGATTAAGTCGACATTAGTGAACATGAGCGTTGAAGGACGTAGACGTGATAGATGTGGACGTGGTAGAGGCCGAGGTGCTAAGGCTAGATCCTCAGCATCGGGGCATGTTTCCGAAAGGGAGGCGCTGGCATCGCCAGTGGTTGAGAGGGGATCTCATGATCGAGCTAGGTTTGATGAGCTAACTCAGATAGTTAAGGAAGTATTGGAGGAGGTTAAAGGAATCGGTGAAGCACTTCGAGTTGGGTCTATGGACTGTAAGAAGAAATTAGATTGCGGTTCTTTTGGGTCACAGTCTCGTTCCGTAAAGCGTGTTAAGGCACGTCCAAACTTTCCAGCTTGCGATTATTGCAGAAGGCATCATCCGGGAAAATGCTGTAGGAGGTCAGGAGCATGCTTGAGATGCGGGTCTAAGGAGCATAAGGCTCAGGATTGTTTCATCACCATCAAGTCAGGTATGTTATGGTTGGACGTCATGATTGAATGTAGAAAATTTTAGGTATAAGTGGTAGATAACGTTTATTCGTGGTTAGATGTTTGGTTGCGTGAAAGAGGATTCAAGATTATGTTAAAAGTACATTGGTGTTATTAAGATCAGAGTGCACAGCGAAAGCATAGTGGTGTGATTTGAGCGGTGCGTTTAGTAGTTGGTTGGAAATTTCGAGGACGAAATTTCTTTAAGGAGGGTAGAATTGTAACAACCCG
Source organism: Gossypium sturtianum (assembly GCA_025698515.1). Taxonomy (NCBI): domain Eukaryota; kingdom Viridiplantae; phylum Streptophyta; class Magnoliopsida; order Malvales; family Malvaceae; genus Gossypium; species Gossypium sturtianum. Next base: position 51,897,646 of record CM046943.1, read on the forward strand.
AAATTGGGCCTGGTAGGATTGGGCCCAATGGGCCTTGGGCGTAGGAGTGTTTAAAATTTTTGAGAACAAGAGAACGATATTACTGCAAATTGGACTTATTAGGAAGGTGATTTTGGAGAGTTACGAGGTTTCTAGGAAGTTCCGGGTTCAAGTTAAGTTATAGGAAGAATTTTGTGTTTAAGCACTTTAAGGAGAGATAGTAAGTGACCTCAATGTTTATGGAAATAAATGAGTAAATAGCTAGCATAATTGAGCATATGGCAAAGAGGTTATGGCATTAAGTGAAGAGTATGGAGAGAAGAGGTTCGAATCCCCTTGATGCAAATTTTGACTATTATTTTTGTATATTTTTCCCAAAGTGTCGGCCAAGCATGTAAATAAGGCAAGGTGGACTTTTTATTTTTGGCAAGATGGCTAAGGAAAATAGGAAAGGATGAAGGTGAGGAAAGAAATCAAGAGAAAGGGGAAAGTAAGGGGAACATGTGGCCTTTTTCAAGGGAAATGTTATGGAAAGTATGGTTGGCAAATTCTTGACCATTATGGTCATGTATGTGGACGGTTTTGTGTGTTAGGGGGGATAGCCGAATTTTCCTTGGTGTTTTGGTAAAGTTTTAGTGCTTGTTTTAGTCAAATTCTTTTAGCATCAAGTGTGCCATTTTCTCCAAACTACCATTCTATTAGCCGAATTTTGTCTTTGGCAATTGGTAAAAGTTTTGGTATTATTTTTGGCCAAAATTCCTATATGCAACTTTGGTGTCATTTTTCTTTTCTCTCCAAATTTCCTCCTTGCCGAATCTTCAAGCCATTGGTGAGCTTATTCTCTTCTTTTCTTTCTTCTTGTTGCCGAATGTACCCAAACCATTGAGACCAAAAATTTGTTCACTTATCTTTCTTGAAAATCGAAGCTAGTCAAACATCTTTCTTCTTCTTTCTTTTCTTTTTCACAAAATCCTTCAAGCATCTCTTCTTTTCTAATCCTTTTCACCATAGCCGAATTTTCTTGTCCATTTTTCCCTCCATAACCGAACCTTTGAATTCTTCATCTCTTTTACATTATTTCTTTCTCGTTCGTGTTAGCACTCACTTCTTGAATCGAATCGGTAAGTAGTAGTTCTCTCTTTGTCGATAACTTTGTTTCATCCGAGTTTTTCCTTAATAATCGCGTGTTCTTCTTTCTCTCTTGTTGGGTCTGAGTTACATTCTTTTCTGTGATATGGCCATCGTTGGATTTAGGGCTCTCAACAAGGTGAAGGAGCACAAGTGATTAGTATTAACCAAATCGTTATCGTCGACTTGTCAAGCAAGTGGGGTAAGAACGTTGTTATAAGATTTGTTTTGATCAAAGGTGGGATAATTGCTAACGACTCTTTCGCTCACTAAATATTGTTAGGATGGGATTTCAGTAGCCAAAGGGTAGGATCGATTTTTGGTGCACTGAGGGAGATCATATTCGTGGTGTTGAAACGGTAGAAAGCACAACTTGTAATCAAGGTGTGTAATCCCGTACCGTTCCGTATACATATTTGAAATGGTGTGTAATCTCACACTTCTCTGAAAGTTTGCATGAAATATTCTGTGATTCGGTCGAAATACCGAAGAAAACCGAAAACCGGCATCTGTGATCACTTGGGCGTGTGTATGTCCGTAGTGGTAACCATAGTTTGCAAGGAAACAGTTTTTGGTCAGCAACAGTGACGTGATTTTGAAAAATCACGGAAAATAGGAGAAAAGGGATTAATAAGTGAATAAGTTAAAGAATTAAAGCTTACTGTGTCTATTGTGATATGGAAGAAACGGAGAAGGGAAAGAAATTTTATATTCCGAGATATCTTAATTTTAGTGAGACTGGTTCTGATGGACTTTGTGGTTCCCTGTTCTGTATTGGAAAAATTGGTTAAAATTGTACAAAGTGAATTATGAGTTATACGTTATATGTATAAATTACTTAGTGAGCCTATTTTCAATAAAAACAAGCGGGAACAGTATATGAAAACCGTACAGTGAGATATTTGAAATTAAGGTAAGAGAGGTCAGAATCATTGGACAGTGAAAAAAGGGAAAATTTAAGGAAAACACTGTACTAAACGGCTAAGCCAAAAATTTTGGAAAAATTGTAGTAAGAAGATATATGAGTCTAGTTTCAAGGAAAATTTACGGATTTAAATTTTGAGTTTCCTAACTCGAGTTATAGTCAATTTAGTCAGTATGACGCAGATGGACAGTTTCAAATTTTTATGCCCAAATTAGTAGTTAAGTCCGGGGTTGCGAAATTACCAAAATACCCTTGGAGTGTAAATTACCGAAATACCCCTGGGTTGCGAGATTACCGAATTACCCTTAGTGGGTAAAATTATCAATTTACCGAAATGCCCTTATAGGCCGATTTGATAGATTTTTATAATGGGCCGATTTACCGAAATGTCCTTATGGACCAAATTACCGGAATGCCCCTACGGGCCGAATTGTTAAAATGCTTTAGTGGGCCGATTTATTACAAAATGCTTTAATGGGCTGATTCATTAAAAATATTCTATAGATTAATGGCTGTATTTATATGTGGATATTATATGTTACTATGTATATTGCATCTTCATATATTGCATGGGATCGGAAACTTGAATGAAGAGAAGTGAAGACCGGTGGCTCTGCCACAAATTCTGATAATGGCTTTGTGCCAATTTAAATATGGCTTTGTACCATTGTGATTAAGGCTGTGTGCCGATTATATTACCGTATATGATTACGCGGCTCGCCACAAATTTTGATAATGGCTATGTGCCAATTTAAATATGGCTTTGTGCCATTGTGATTAAGGTCGTGTGCCGATTATATTACCGTATATGATTCTGGTGGCTCAATACAAATAGTATAAATGGCGGCTTGACCGCAAATTGGAGAGACCCAGCGGGGTGGGTTGACTTGATCCCCACAGAGAGACTGGGTGAGTGCGAGGAGAGATTGGATGGATGGGTTGGGTTGCATACTTTGCATTCATATATATATCTTGTTTTGTAATTGGGCTTCGGCCCAAGATTATCTTAAATGGGCTTAGGCCCAAGATATTTCTTAGCGAGTTCAGGCCCAGTGGATGACGGTAATGGGATTTCACATTGAGTTCTTGTAACTCACCCCCCTTTTTCTTAACCCATGTAGGTAATGCTCCGTAATGAGGACTTGGGCCCATGGATGACTCGGTGGAGGTCATACTTCTGAAATGGTGTTATTGAACTTTAAATTTCTATTTCGGTTTATTATATTATTTTGCTATTTTGGTTTAAGTTGTAATAAGGCCTCTGGGATATGTTTTAAATTGCTTTATGTTTAGTCGTACTTATAATATTGCTTGAATTGTTTTAACGAGGATTTTCTAAAATCATAAATAATGGTTTTCCAAAATTGATTAATAAATGGATTTTATAACAAACTTTTACAAATATTTTAACTCGAAAATTTTCTCTCGAATTATCAACAATATTTTCAAAAGCTACGGTTTTAAAGCTCACTACCTCGATTTTCAACTCATCAAACGATCTCTCAAAAATACTTGTATTTTATCTACGTTTCTGCAACGATTTCAAAATGCTTCTGCAACTCTATTTCTGAACATCACATTTTTGTAAATTGTTCATTTCAAAAATGCTTTCGCTACTAAAAAGGTTTTTAAAAATTATTACGTTTCCAAGTAGTTAACAATTGCTTAAGTATTTTTGGTTTTAACAAAGAGGCTGTAATTCTCAAACAAGTTTTTCCATGTGACACGCCAGATTCGGGCCTAACTTCTAGGCCGGGTTTGGGGTGTTACACTTTACAGTATGATCACCTTCTAATGTAGAATTATAGTGGAAGGCCGAAACTTTGATTCTTCTGTAGTCACCATACAATCGTTGGGAATCGGTCCTATAAATCTTTAAGGTAAGGAGTCCTTCAAGGATTTTACAAAATCATTCTTTATTTGTTTAAGATGTTATCGGAATAGTGATGATTAACCGATTATATTTTAGGGATTAAATCGCTTGATTTATCGATTTGTGACCATACGATTCTATAGGTAAGCCGAATCTTTTTCTTAGTCAACCATCTCATATCAACGTAATATCGATCTAACTAAGATCTAATTGAATGGAGGCTTGTGGTGCCGATTTGAAAGGAAAGGCGAGTGGAGAACTCAAAAGGAGCGGATCAGCGATCCCTACTCCTAAATTCAAACGAAGGGCAGTATCGGCGGTTCGAGATTTTCCACTGGGTTGTGGACCGTCATCCGGGGAGAATCGACAAATCGTGGTCGTTCACGATTCCAAGGGTAAACACTTTAGATCATTTATTTTAAGAGTTTGATTATTAAATCGCGTATGTCGACTAATCGAGCGTTATGATATCTTAGGTGTCGAAGATCAAGAAAGCTTAGTACTTACCGTAGTCAGGTGTGTAATCTCACACCGTTTTCCGTGGGTTTAAGATTGATATCATATTGGAAATATGTCGCTACGATTAAAATCTTTTATTGGATTAAACCGGGAAAAGTGGCCTAAATTACACTATTTTTGATAAAATTGACAAAATCGATATTAATACTGAGAATTACAAAAAGCCCTAAAGGGTCGAATTACGAAATTGCCCCTAATGGGCCGATTTGTTATATGCCTTAACGGACCGATTTGATACATTGCCGTAATGGGCCGATTTGATACATTACCGTTATGGGCCGATTTGATACATTGCCGTAATGGGCCAATTTGTTATATGCCTTAACGGACCGATTTGATACATTGACGTAATAGGCCGATTTGATACATTGGCGTTATGGGCCGATTTGATACATTGCCGTAATGGGCCGATTTGATACATTGCCGTTATGGGCCGATTTGTTATATTACCGTAATGGGCCGATTTGTTATATTGCTTAAATGGGCCGATTTGATGTATTGCTTAAATGGGCCAATTTGATATTTTGCCATAATGGGCCGTTTTGATATATGGTCTTAATGGGCCGATTTGCAAGTGCTACAATGGGCCGAATTATTGTAATGAATCCCTGAATTAATTATTGTTGTTTGTATTTGTAAATATCATGATTTGCTATGTATGATGCATTTACATGATTTGCATGGGATGGGAAAATGTTGAAGAGAAGTGATTCCGGTGGCACTGCCACAAAAATGTTTGTTAATACGATATTGTGATTTTGGTGGCTCGGCCACAATCAAAATTTGTTATAAATGGCATAATGCCTGCGATTGGTGTGTTTGGCGGGGTGGGTTGACTTGATCCCCACAGGTGTGATGGGCTGGTACGGGTGGTGTGTAGCGGATGGATTATTAGGATGGTTTGGGATTTGCATTACATTCATATGATATATTTGATACATTATTATGTAAAAAGGGGCTTAGGCCCACAATATTGCTAAATGGGTTTCAGGCCCAGTGGACAATGGTAAGGGGTTTCACACTGAGTTCTTGTAACTCACTCCCCCTTTTCTTAACTCTTGTAGGTAATGCTCAGTGACAAGGACTTGGGGCCATGGATGACTCGGTGGAGGCCATACTTTTGGAGTGTTATTTTCGGACTTTAGTAAATTTCTATTTCCGTTCACTTTACTATTTTGGATTTTTTTTATGTTGTAATAAGGCCTGAGAGTATTTTATTATTTGCTTTATGGTTGTTATACTTATTATTTTGCTTGAATTGTTTAAAATGAGAATTTTTCTAAAAACTTAAATTAAGGTTTTCCAAAATCGATTAACAAATGGATTTCAAAATAAACTTTTATAAATATTTTAACACGGAAGTTTTCACTCGAACTTTCAAACAATATTTTTAAAAGACACGGTTTTATAAGATCATTAGTCCAAATTTTTGATTTCTCAATTAACTTTCAAGGATTAGTAGTATTTTATCAAATGTTTCTAATAATATTTGTTTTCTTGTTTATAACAAAATAACATTTGTTTTAATACAAATCAAAAGGGATTTAACACGTTTTTCTCATGTGACATGTCAGATCCGGTCATAACGCATGGGTCGGGTTTGGGGTGTTACATTTTATGTTATCAGAGCCCAGTTGCAAAACTCGGCTATGGTTTGGGTTCAAAAGCGTTTTTCAAAGCTGTTTGAATTTAAAATTATAAATGTATGTTTTAAAGGAAGTATAGCACCACGGGTATCCGGCATCAAGTCAAGTAAGTAAATGTTATCATTTTATGATTATAATTGATGTGTTATGACTATAGAAACACTCTAGAACCTTTAGTTTTAGGAAACTAAAACTATAGAGATTGAGACTATAGGATGCGTTTTGCGAAAACAACTTTACTACTTATACTTCATAAAATATTGTTTAATAAACACTGAAATAGTATACAGATTCATAAGACTCGTAATAAGATTAAATTGAATTAGCCAATATGAGTGCTAGAGGACGTGGTCGTGGTAGACGTGGCCGTGGTAGAGGCCGTGGCGCTAGAGTTGTATCTGACGCATCGGGACATATGCCGAAAATGGACGCACTTTGCTTCACTGTGGATCAAACGGGTCACATGATCGTATGAGGGAGGACGACGCTCTGTCCCAAGCAATGTTGCGAGTCTTGGAAAGGGTTGCTGGGGTAAGAACTGGGCCGGCAGCTCGTGGGTCAATTTCGGAAAGACTCAGATCGAATGGTGCTGAGGTTTTTAAGGGTAACTCGGGTGTGGCTCCAAATGTAGCAGAGTATTGGCTTGAGGCAGTGGAGCGGATCATGGACAATTTGGATTGCACTGCCGAATAGAAACTGAAAGGAGCTGTGTCATTGCTGAAAGATGAAGCGTATCAATGGTGGCTCACTATTCGGGAAGGCACTCAGGCCGATCGTATTACCTGGGATTTCTTCAAGACGGCATATCAGGGAAAGTATGTCAGGGCTAGTTATGTGGATGCCCGAAGGAAAGAATTCCTAAATCTGGTCTAAGGAGGTAAGACTGTGGCAGCTTACGAGGCAGAATTTCTACGTCTGAGTCTGTATGCCCGGGAAATAGTGCCAACTGACTACGAACGCTGTGTGCATTTTGAGGACGGGTTGCGTGATGAGTTGCGGGTACTGATAGCCCCACAAAAAGAGAGGAATTTTGCCACACTAGTGGAGAAAGCCAAGATAGCTGAAGAGGCTAAGCACTCGGAGCGGCAAAACTGAGACAAGGATAGGGGCAGGAGCAAGAGAGACTTTAGGTACTCAGGTCCTGCTAGAGGATTTCAGAAGAGGCCCAGAAATGAGGAGCCAACTCGAGCTAGATTACCAGCTGCTACCAATCAGTTGTAGCCATGTGCGGATTGCAGAAGACGACACCCGGATGAATGCTAGAAGAGAACCGGTGGTTGTTTCAAATGTGGATCTAAGGACCATCGGCTTAGAGATTGCCCTCGACAGACTGCTCAAACTCAGGATGTTTGTAACTATGATCCACAGCCAGCTAGAGGCGCTCAGCAGCCACCGAGAGGCCGTGGGCGGTCGAGAGTGGTAATGGTGTAGGACGAGGTCGGGTGCACCGGGTAGAAGTACGATAATAGGGGTAACGCGAGGCAAGACGGCGGGGTTGGTCTATGCGGTCGGGCGTCGGGAGGATGGCGATGTACCTGATGTCATAACGAATGCGTTCTTCATAAGCGATGTATCTCATTATTTGCTTTGATAGATATCGGATCCACCCATTCGTATGTTGCTTGTCTTTGTATCCGAAATCTAAAAATTAGATCTCGAGAATACTGCTAGAGAAACAACTTTAATTAGCCCTCTAGGACAGTCGGTGGTAGTAAATAAGCTGTTTAGGGATGTGCCTTTAGAAATTCAGGGGGAAATATTTTTGGCGGATTTGATGGAACTGCCATTCGGCGAGTTCGACCTTATTTTGGGCATGGACTGGTTGGTGAAACACCGTGCGAACTTGGATTGTGCTGCAAAATAGATGATACTAAGAACTTCGGAGGATAAGGAAGTGATGATGATAGGTGAAAGAAAGAGCTATCTATCAAATGTGGTATCTGCTTTAAAGGTAGAAAAGTTGGTGAGAAAGGGGTATGGAGCATTCCTAGCTTTCATTAGTGCCTTGGATGCTAAGGAATTGTCAGTGGAAAGTGTTAGAACGGTGAAAGAGTTTTTGGATGTCTTTCCCAAGGAGCTTCTAGGACTGCCTCCAGATCAGGAGGTAGAGTTTGGCATTGAGTTATTGCCAAGAACTGCTCCGGTGTCCATTGCTCCCTATAGAATGGCGCCGAAGGAGTTAGCGGAGCTTAAAGCTCAAATTCAAGAGTTATTGGATCGGGGATTCATTCGACCGAGTGTGTCACCGTGGGGAGCACCAGTTTTGTTCGTCAAGAAGAAGGATGGGTCGATGCGTATGTGCATCGATTATAGACAGTTGAATAAGTTGACGATCAAGAACAGGTATCCGTTGCCGAGAATTGACGATCTATTTGATCAACTGTGAGGAGCTTTGGTTTTCTCGAAGATAGATTTGAGATCGGGTTATCATCAACTTAAGGTTAAGGAGGCGGATACTCATAAGACTATGTTTCAAACTCGTTATGGGCATTATGAGTTCTTGGTGATGCCATTTGGGTTGACTAATGCACCAGCTGCATTTATGGACATGATCAACCGGGTCTTCCAACCCTATTTAGATCAGTTTGTGGTGGTGTTCATAGATGACATCTTGGTGTACTCGAAGAATGAAGAAGAGCATGATTCGCATCTGTAGATAGTATTGCAGATATTAAGGGAGAAGCAACTTTATGCCAAATTCAGTAAGTGTGAATTTTGGCTGAAGGAAGTAACCTTTTTGGGGCATGTTGTGTCTGCCGAAGGAATTAGAGTTGATCCCCGGAAGGTCGAGGCTGTGTTGGATTGGAAACCACCAAAGTCAGTGGCTAAAATTTGGAGTTTCCTAGGGTTGGCTGGTTATTACAGGCGTTTCGTTGAGGGTTTTTTGATTGCTGCACCCCTAACTAAGTGTTTGCGCATGGGAGTACCATTTGTGTGGCGGATCAACAACAAGAGAGCTTTGAGAAATTGAAGAAAATTTTGTGAAGCGCCATGTTGATTCAACTTTGAGGCCGGAAAAGAGTTTATTGTTTCTTGTGATGCGTCACACACAGGCTTGGGATGTGTGTTGATGCAAGGAGGAAAAGTGGTGGCTTATGCATCTCGTCAATTAAGGCCGTACGAGGTGAACTATCCCACTCATGATTTGGAGTTAGCTGCAGTGGTGTTTGCTTTGAAGATTTGGAGACACTATCTGTACGGTGATAAGTCGATTATCTACACGGATCATAAGAGTCTAAAGTAAATCCATACCCAGAAGGAGCTGAACTTAAGACAGCGGAGGTGGATAGAACTGTTGAAAGATTATGACTTCTCAATCGAGTATCATCCCAGAAAGGCTAACGTGGTGGCTGATGCGTTAAGTCGAAAGGTGATATCGAATTTGAGAGCGATGTTCGCTCATCTCACTGTATGAAGATGGTAGTCGCTGGCCGAACTTCGGTGAAGCTGCGTGGGTAAGCAGTTAAGGAAAAACAGTTATTAGATGAAAGGTTGGGTTCCTTACTTCAGCAAGTGGAAGGTGGTGTGATAGGGGATTTTGGATTGAATAGTGATGGAGTATTGTGTTTCCGCGGAAGAATTTGTATGCCCAAAGATTCGGAATTGAGACAAATGATTCTGCGTGAGGCGCATAGTAGCCCATATGCTATGCACCCCGGGGGAAATAAAATGTATCGAGACCTCCATGAGCAGTATTGGTGGCCAGGGTTGAAACGGGAAGTTACAGATTTCGTGAGTGAGTGCTTAACATGTCAGCAGGTGAAGGCGGAACATCATTTACCGTCGGGATTGCTACAACCGGTGAAAATTCCATTATGGAAATGGGAAAGGATAACGATGGACTTTGTTAGTGGGTTACCTTTAACGCCTGCTAAGAAAGATTCCGTTTGGGTAATAGTGGATCGGTTGACGAAGACTGCTCATTTCCTACCTGTTCGTACGGATTACTCATTGCAGAAGTTGGCCAAGTTGTATGTAGTAGAGATCGTGAGGTTACATGGGGTACCAGTGTCTATTATATCGGACAGGGACCCTAGGTTTACATCAAGATTTTGGAAAGCTTTACATGAAGCTTTGGGAACAAGGTTAAATTTCAACATCGCATTTCATCCTCAGACGGATGGTCGATCGGAGAGTAATCCAAATCTTTGGAAGACATGCTAAGAAATTTGTGTGATCGACTTCAGAGGTAGTTGGGAGGATTTCCTACCGTTGGCAGAGTTTGCATACAACAACAGTTATCAATCCAGCATCCAGATGGCACCCTACGAGGCGTTGTATGGTCGTAGGTGTCGTACTCCTACTTGTTGGGTGAGCTGGGGAGCGGCAGATTATTGGGTCCTGAGCTGATATCAGAGAGGGAGGAAAAAGTAAAGGTAATTCGGGCACGGTTAAAGGAAGCTTCGGATAGACAAAAATCGTATGCGGATCTGAAGCGTAAGGATATTGAGTTTGCGGTGGGAGATCAGGTCTTTCTAAAGGTCTCACCTTGGAAGAAGATCTTTAGATTTGGAAAGAAGGGCAAGTTGAGCCCTAGGTTCATCGGGCCATACCGTGTATTGAAGCGTGTTGGGCCAGTGGCTTATCAACTTGAGTTACCTCCGGAGTTGAGTCAGATACATAGTGTTTTTCATGTCTCAATGTTAAGGCGTTATCGATCGGATCCGTCTCATATAGTACTTGTGGAGGAAGTTGAGATAAGACACGACTTATCTTTTGAAGAGGAGCAGTCTGATTTTTAGATCGGGCGTTAAGGTCTTGAGAAGGAAGTCGATCTTAGTTAGTCAAAGTATTATGGCGTAATCACGGATCAGAGGAAGCTACATGGGAGCCTGAGGACGCGATTCGACAACAATATCCTCACCTCTTTTAATCTGGTAAATTTTGAGGACGAAATTTTCTTTAAGGGGGGTAGAATTGTAACATCCTAAAATTTGAAATTTTATGTGTTGCATTATTCCTTGTGTTAAGCTAGTTAAATTACTAATAGTGTATGTTTTAAGGTCTTAAGAAGGCTCGGGGTTTAATTGGGCCTTAGTAAAAATTTTATGTTTTAGCATTTTAAGGAGATATAGTAAGTGACCTCAATGTTTATGGAATTAAATGAGTAATGTGCTAGCATAAAGGAGCTTATGGTAAAGGGGATATGACGCCACATGAAGTACCTTGAGGAAGGAGGTTCAAATCCCATAATGTGCAAATTTTGACTATTTTTTTGTATTCTTTCCCTAAGTGTCGGCCAAGATGATATATAAGGCAAGGTGGACTTTTAATTTTGGCAAGGTGGCTAAGAAATAAGGAAAGGATGAGGGTAGGAAAGAAATCAAAAGAAAAGGAAAGTATAGGGAACATGTTGGCACAAAGAGAGGAAAGTGTTTTGGAAAGTTTTGGTTGGCAAATGTTTGACCTTTTTGCCAAGGTATGTACGGTTTTTGGTGAAGGGGAGTATAGCCGAATTTTGCGAGGAGTTTTGACAACTTTAGTGCTTGAGAAGTTGTTTCTCTTTAGTTTTTGTGTCATCTTTCTTTCTCAAATCCTTCCTATTAACCGTAGCTCCCAAAAGCCAAAAAGAGAGTATCTTTTCTTTGTTTTGGTCTTTTCTTTTCATTGTTGTGCCGAAATCTTAATCCATCTTTTACCAATTTTCTTCTTGCCAAAATACTCACATTTTCCTTTGGTTTACATCTCTTTTGGTGTTGGCCGAAACCCTTCAAACCCCTTGTTCATCTTCTTCTCTAATCCATTTCCTCCATATCAATATATCATTGCCCATTTTCCTCTATAGCCGAACCCTTCATCTTTTCTTTCTCTTTTCTTCTCATCCATATTAACACCCACTCCTTTGATCAATCGGTAAGTAGTTCTATTCTATATTCTTATTTTTCTTTCTCCTAGCCGAACGTGTGTTTATCAACATTCGAATATTCATTTTGTTTCAACCAAAATATCTTCCTTTCATAACTCTTTACAATATGATCACCTTCTAATGTAGAATTATAGTGGAAGGCCGAAACTTTGATTCTTCCGTAGTCACCGTACAATCGTTGGGAATTGGTCCTATAAATCTTTAAGGTAAGGAGTTCTTCAAGGATTTTACAAAATCATTCTTTATTTGTTTAAGATGTTATCAGAATAGTGATGATTAACCGATTATATTTTAGGGATTAAATCGCTTGATTTATCGATTTGTGACCATACGATTCTATAGGTAAGCCGAATCTTTTTCTTAGTCAACCATCTCATATCAACGTAATATCGATCTAACTAAGACCTAATTGAATGGAGGCTTGTGGTGCCGATTTGAAAGGAAAGGCGAGTGGAGAACTCAAATGGAGCGGATCAGCGATCCCTACTCCTAAATTCAAACGGAGGGCAGTATCGGCGGTTCGAGATTTTCCACCGGGTTGTGGACCGTCATCTAGGGAGAATCGACAAATCGTGGTCGTTCACGATTCCAAAGGTAAACACTTTAGATCATTTATTTTAAGAGTTTGATTATTAAATCACGTATGTCGACTAATCGAGCGTTATGATATCTTAGGTGTCGAAGATCAAGAAAGCTTAGTACTTATCGTAGTCAGGTGTGTAATCTCAGACCGTTTTCCGTGGGTTTAAGATTGATATCATATTGGAAATATGTCGCTACGATTAAAATCGTTTATTGGAGTAAACTGGGAAAAGTGGCCTAAATTACACTATTTTTGATAAAATTGACAAAATCGGTATTAACATTGAGAATTACGAAAATGCCATAAAGGGCCGAATTACGAAATTGCCCCTAATGGGCCGATTTGTTATATGCCTTAACGGACCGATTTGATACATTGTCGTAATGGGCCGATTTGATACATTACCGTTATGGGCCAATTTGATACATTGCCGTAATGGGCCGATTTGATACATTGCCATTATGGGCCGATTTGTTATATTACCGTAATGGGCCGATTTGTTATGTTGCTTAAATGGGCCGATTTGATGTATTGCTTAAATGGGCCAATTTGATATTTTGCCATAATGGGCCGTTTTGATATATGGTCTTAATGGGCTGATTTGCAAGTGCTACAATGGGCCGAATTATTGTAATGAATCCCTGAATTAATTATTGTTGTTTGTATTTGTAAATATCATGATTTGCTATGTATGATGCATTTACATGATTTGATGGGATGGGAAAATGTTGAAGAGAAGTGATTCCGGTGGCACTGCCACAAAAATGTTTGTTAATACGATATTGTGATTTTGGTGGCTCGGCCACAATCAAAATTTGTTATAAATGGCATAATGCCTGCGATTGGTGTGTTTGGCGGGGTGGGTTGACTTGATCCCCACAGTGTGATGAATGGTGACTGCGGGTGGTGTGTAGCGGATGGATTATTAGGATGGTTTGGGATTTGCATTACATTCATATGATATATTTGATACATTATTATGTAAAAAGGGGCTTAGGCCCAAAATATTGCTAAACGAGTTTCAGGCCTAGTGAACAACGGTAAGGGGTTTCACTCTGAGTTCTTGTAACTCACTCCCCCTTTTCTTAACCCTTGTAGGTAATGCTCAGTGACGAGGACTTGGGGCCATGGATGACTCGGTAGAGGCCATACTTTTGGAGTGTTATTTTCAGACTTTAGTAAATTTCTATTTCCGTTCACTTTACTATTTTGGGTTTTTTTTTATGTTGTAATAAGGCCTCTGGAGTATTTTATTATTTGCTTTATGGTTGTTATACTTATTATTTTGCTTGAATTGTTTAAAATGAGAATTTTTCTAAAAACTTAAATTAAGGTTTTCCAAAATCGATTAACAAATGGATTTCAAAATAAACTTTTATAAATATTTTAACACGGAAGTTTTCACTCGAACTTTCAAACGATATTTTTAAAAGACACGGTTTTATAAGATCATTAGTCCAAATTTTTGATTTCTCAATTAACTTTCAAGGATTAGTAGTATTTTATCAAATGTTTCTAATAATATTTGTTTTCTTGTTTATAACAAAATAACATTTGTTTTAATACAAATCAAAAGGGATTTAACACGTTTTTCTCATGTGACATGTCAGATCCGGTCATAACGCATGGGCCGGGTTTGGGGTGTTACACAATCTTTTTAGTTTTAGATGAAATAGATCATGAATACTAACAAAGCACATTAAAGTTAAGCCTATTCCTTAATCAAATATTTCCCTTTTTATGGCATCTAAAAAAAGAGTGCTATTTATCCTGTAATCCAGATGAAAATTGGAATGTGAGACTTCTGCAAGTTTTTTTCGTACAGTTTAGTCATGGATATTACTCCTTGAAAAATGCCGGATGTTCCAACAAGAACTGGAAGCAACGCAAATAGCAATCCCACAAAGACAGATCCTGCAAAGTTCAAAACTTCTAAGGAAAAAAGGAAAAAGCAGAGACCGAGGTACTTAGCGGCAAGGCTATCCAAACTCTTCCAAAGAAAAAGGAAAAAATTGAATTTAACCATTTTGCTAGTCAGTAGTCACTAACCATGCTTGTCCTCGTATAAATATTAAAAACAGAGAAGTCGGATATTAAAACACCTTCAAAAGAATGTCCTCGTATGTGACGTTTGCATAGATAAGGTGCATAGATAGAGCCTCCAGCAATAATCCTGAATGCTCTAACTTCACCGGGTTGATACCTGAACCGCCCCTAAAAGAAACAATTCACAGAACAACAACATAAGGAAATGAAAGGCGAAAATCAGTGCTAACATATGGACGAAGATCTGTGGGGGAAATCGATTTGGGAGATTTTGGTTTGGGGATTTTGAGAAACCGATATAGACAATTTTAGGGGACTTAGGAAATTTAGGGTTTGAGAAATAAAAATTGGGGTTATAGGGATAGTTTTTTAGCAGAGAAAAAGCGACACAGTTATAGCTTATTTTTTGCGGCGTTTTTATTAAAAACGCCACTATAGCTCCTTTTTTTGTGGCGTTAAAAAAACGCCACTATTATACAATTTTAATTTTTTTTCCATTTTTTAGTATTGAACTTTTAACTTTAATTTTTTTTCAATTCTAATTTTAATTTTAATTTTAATTTTTTTAATTTTAATTTTACTTTATTTTTCAATTTTAATTTTATTTTAATTTTAACCTATATTTTTCTATGTTTTTTCTTTCAAAATTTTTGTGCTGAGATTATCATTTTTTTGAATTTTTATTTTTATTATATTTTGAGTATTGAACTTTTTAACTAAAATATTAAATATTAAATTTTTAAGTTTTTAAGTTTTTATTATTAAAATTTAAAAATTTAATTACCATTATCAACTCTTTTAGGAATTAATTTCTTTTTTCTTTCTTTTTACATCAACATTAGTTGTTTAGATTTTTATATAAATGGCATTTAATTATATGTATACACCTAAATTTTGATATAGATACATATCAGAATTATTTATGAATTTTGGTTTAATGTGTAATTCTAGATGTGAAATTATAATTGTGGTTTAAATGTATAGTTGAAACTTTAATTTTGATTTAATCATACACATTATTTTAAAATATAAATACATCAATATATTTTTATATTGAATAAATATAAATTTTTATGTATGCAATATATAAATAAAAAATGATGTTAATTATATCAATAATTGTGTTAATATTTTACAAGATCTAGATCAAATTAAAGTTCATGTAAACAATTGCACACTAAACCATTGTTCATGTATGCTTTTGGGATTTAACCCATTTTGATATATATTTTTTTAAAATAATAATTTACATTTATCTTATTTTGATTTATATTCTAAAAAATCCAAGATTAATCCCTAAATCATAAACCTTAGATCCTAAATATTATACCCTAAACCAAAAACACCAAACCCTAAACCCCAAACTCAAAACCCCAAACCATAAATCCTAGACCATAAAACTCGAACCCTGAACTCTAAACCGCAAACCTTAAACCATAATCCGAGACCAAATTTTTGGGAATTCATGTGGCCAATGTTAGTGTAGTACAAAACATATATTTTATATTCTTATATTAAATAATACGGGTGTAGTACAAAATAGCATGAACCTCAGTAAATTCCAAATGTTTTTCGGTTTTCAAACAGTATCCTTAACCTTAAACCCCAAACCTTAAACCCCAAATCCAAACTATAAAACCCTAAACCATAAACCCTTAACCCAAAATAATAAACATTATATCATAAACCCTAAAACTCTAAACTATAGACATTAAACCTTAAATTCTAAACCCTAAACTCTAAAATAAAATATTCCTTTTTTGCGGCGCTTTTATAAAAAACGCCACTAAAGCTTACCTTTTGTGGCGTTTTTATAAAAACGCCGCTAATGCTCAGATCTATAATGGCGTTTTTACAAAAGCGCCGCTAATGCTCAGATATTTAGCGGCGTTTTTAGAAAAGCGCCGCTAATGCTCAGATCTTTAGCGGTGTTTTTCCGAAAGCGCCGCTAATGCTCAGATCTTTAGCGGCGTTTTTACGAAAGCGCCACTAATGCTCAGATCTTTAGCGGCGTTTGGGCCAAAAACGCCGCTATTGCTCAACTTTTTGCGGCGTTTTCCTTCAAACGCCGCTAATGTATAATATTTGCGGCGTTTTTTATTAAAACGCCACTAAAAACGCCACTAAAAGTCTATTTTGGTGTAGTGAAGACATAAAGAAACTCAATAAAACTTCGAAGGAAATTAAATGGAGATCTTCAATCTTGAAGGAGATCCGCTTTTGAGTTGATTCCGATGGCGTACTTCGAGTGATTTCTTCAATCTTCTCTGAGTCTCCCCTTAGATCTTCTTCTAATTGATATTTATAGACTTTAGAATGCTCAGAAAGCCTAAAAATTGGGTTTTTCCACGTGTTTGGGAAACAGGGAGCGATATCGACACGGGCTGGCACATGGGCGTGTGGCCAACCCGTGTGGATCACACGGGCGTGTGGCCATCTCGTGTGGAAATGCCCAAGCCATGTGGATCCTAGAAACAGCTCTATTTATCTGATTTTGGCTCGTTTGTTGCTCCTTTTGCTCCCAAATGCTCTCCTAAGTATAGAAACAAGAATTTAAAGGATTAGGAGCATCAAATTCACTAATTTACATAATTAATCATCCAAAAATGCATTAAGAATGAGATTAAAATATGTTACTTTTACAGCTTATCAATAATAAACCTACTTTCACCTATCGTCCATTATCTACAATACAAAATGGTTTATTTGTTTGATTAGACCTTGTGTTAATTACTACATAAGTCCTTTAGCAATTAAAAATCTCTAGTGATTAACTTTTACCACTTTTACAATTTAGTCCTTGTACCTTAATTAGTCATTAATTTAGCAAAATCATCTATCCAAAATTCAATTCACCTATACACTAACTCCGTAAATATTTTTATTAAATATTTACGAACTCGGTTTATGAAAATGAGGTTTTGATACCTCATTTTCTAACACCACTAACTTTAGGGTCGTTACACTTGTACCTAACTAACTATCTAATTAACAAGTTCATCAGACCAACATTCAATTTAATATTATAGTTAACTCGTAAATTTTAGTTAATAATATTTACAGACTCACTTGTCAAAAATGGGGTTCCGAAACCATCATTTTTGACACCACTGAAAAATGAGTTGTTACAATGTAACCAACATGCTGAGCTTAAAAAGCTCAATGGTGATCTCCAAATTCTACATTAACTACATATTAAGGCTAATTAAAAGAAACACTATAAAAAACATTTAAACAATTCATTATAATAGGTACAATTTCTTGAAACACTTTTCATATAAACAATGATACTGATTTAACATTTTTTTCATAACACATTAATAAAAATTAATAATTTAAAATTTAGCCCAAGTAACACATGTAGGAAGTATATTTTGATACACAAATATCCAACCATCATACCAAACAATCAATGAAGAAGGCATGAGGCACTTCTTATAATGATAACGATACTTTGGTACGTGCACAGCACAACTTAGCCAACCATCACACCACATGCACAAAGTGCAACAATAATGATACTCCCAAACGCTCAAGGAAGTCCACATAATACAATGAGCAATATGAGGACTCCTATACTCTATGACATGCCGATTATATCTGAAAATTTTTTGACACATTTTATTTGGCATTTAGGAATAATTTAATAGCAATTTTATAAACACAAAATATGTAACAGCCTGATTATGGGCCTAGTCGGAACAGTGGTTTCGAGACCACAAATCTGACACAACAAAGTTTATTTTTATTATATTTTTATGGTCTACAGTTTCACAAAATGATTTCATGAAAATTTCGTTCGAAAATTTTGACGTTTGGGCACTCAATATAGTCAAAAGCACTAAATTGTAAAAAGTGCAAAAGTTGAGTTCTACATGTTAGATGTGTCTAATTGCTATGGGATTTTAAATTAGAAGTCCTTATATGATAATTAGACCATTTCTTAAGATAGTGGACAAAAATGAACATGGTGAGATAAAAATTTCAAGTTTGGCAAAAAGGGCATTTTGGTCATTTGGTTAATAAAAGAATAAAAAGGGAAAATAAAGCCAAAGTTTGCTCATCTTTCTTCTACCTTGGCCAAATTTCATAAGGGCTCCATAGCTAGGGTTTTGCCACTTTTCAAGCTTGATAGTATGTGCATCCTAGCCCCGTTTTTAATGCTCTTTACATTTTTGAAGTCCTCGTAACCTGGTTTACCTATTTCTACCATTAATTTGAAGTAGGGTTCATGTTTCAAAATTTACCCATTTGTGACATGCATGTATTTTGATGTTTGATGGAAGATATTGATTGTTTAAGGTGTGATAAACAACTTTTACTAAGTGATTTTTAGTGAAAATGTATAAAACGGACTTATTTACAAAAAGTTGTAAAATGGGTAGTAAAAATCTGATTTGATGAAAAATGTGGGCTTTTATGAGCATGATTTAGGTTCGGCTAGGCTTGGGATTCAAGGAAAATGGATACATTTCAATTTATGAGCCTAGGGACAAAAATGTAAATATGTCAAAGTTTAGGGGTAAAAGTGTAATTTTGCCATAAAAGGATTTTGGACTGAATTGAGTAATGTGGATAATAAATAAGTTAAATTTTCTATTATAGATCAAGAAAGGCGAGGTTCGGACCTTGATCGGGGGAAAAACAAGGTTATTGACGATTAGGTCCATTTCTGCTATTTTTGTACCGAGGTAAGTTCGTATGTAAATAATGCATTATTATTTATGCTTTAATTGTGTTATTATTGTATGAATTGTGATTTACTCTTTGAATGAATTCGACAAAGTTCGACAAGCGAGAAAAAAATCCCGGTTGAACCTTAGGAATTGTTAGGATACAAATGTCATGACATTAGGGTTAGTTGAGATTACGTGTAAGACCATATCTGGGATATGGCATCGATATGAGATTTCGTGTAAGACCATAGCTGGGCTATTGGCATCGATATGAGATCCCATGTAAGACCATATCTGGGATATGGCATTGGTATGGTACTATGTGTGTGAGATTTCCCGAGTATCCTTTAGTATTCCAAGTGCTTCAGCCGGAAACTTAATGGCAAAGTTTAAGTTGTGAAAGACTATGGTATGATGTGAAAGATTATGGTAAGTTGCAAGTTGGTACAGGTATGTACATAAAACTCATGCTTAATTAGCTCGATATGTGATGAAACCTCAGATTGATTCGATTGAGTAAGTTATGATGTTAAGATTTTAATAACATCTATGCTAAGATTGATTATGAATTCACAATGACATTTATGTTAATTTACTTTATGTTAAATATACGTTAAAGTGTGTATGATGCTTATTATTTGCATAGGAACTTACTAAGCATCAAAGCTTACTCCCTTTCTCTTTCTCTTGTCTTATAGTGTCACCAAGCCAGCTCGGGGATCGAAGACGATCGGAGATTCATTCACACTATCAAATTATCATTTTGGGTACTTATGATTTCAATATTTTGAGTTATGGCATGTATAGGGACTTGGTCTTTTGTTAAGTGTCATAATTGATTTGTCCATAAGTGATGGCTTCAATAGTTGATAATTCATTTTGTAAAATGGCCATTTGATATTGGCTAATAGTGGTTAAGTATATATACATATGATGATGTTTTCATGAATGTGGGAAATTGCATGGTTTGAGATACTAAGAATGTGATGTTTGTATGTGATAAATGATAGCCTGTAAATGATATGTGGATGCCTTGTGTATGGCTAATTGGGTTGGAAGTATATGCTTGGATTGGTGCTATGTTTTATAGTGTAGGTCGGTGCATGGAAGGGTGGCAAAAAGGCTTGGTAAATAGCCTTATATTTGTCCACACGGATAGACACACGAGCATGTGTCTATGTAACACCCCAAACCCGGCCCATGCGATATGACCGGATCTAGTAGGTCACATAAAGAAAACGTATAAAGAACTAAAGTTGACATTATTTGGTTATAGTTAAGAAAACAAGTTCGGTTATAATTAATCGATAAAATACTACTAATATCTAGAGGTTGATTGAAGAATCGATAATCGAACTAGTGATCTTTTAAAATCGTGACTTTTGAAAATATTATTGATAATTTGTAGGAAAAATCCAAGTTAAATTATTTGTACATATTTATTATGAAATCCGCTTGTTGTTAAATTTGAAGAAAAACCGTTGTTTATGATTTTAGAAAAATCCCCGTTTAAAACAATTCACGGAAAATAAATACGTTAAACATAAAATCGAAATAAAAATCCCAGAGGCCTTATTACAACTTTAAACCCAAAATAGTAAAAGTAACAAAATAAGCGGAAAAGAAATTTACTAAGGTTCGAAAATATTATTTCCAAAGTATGGCCTCCACCGAGTCATCCATGGGCCCAAGTCCTCATTACTGATCATTACCTACAAGGATTAATAGAATGGGGTGAGTTACTAGAGCTCAGTGTATAATCCCCTTACCGTCATCCACTGGGCCTGAACCCGTATAGCATAATCTTGGGCCTAAGCCCATTTACATAACAATAATTAAATGAAGTAAATGTATACAACCCAACCCAATTTATCCATCACACCCAGACCAGTAATCACACTGTGGGGATCAAGTCAACCCACCCCGCCGCTCACACCAAATTTGCAGTCAAACTGCTATAGCATTTTATTTTTGTGGTCAAACCACTGAAATCATAATTTAGGCACAATAATATATAATTTGTGGCAATGCCACCAGGCTACACTGCTCTTCATACAATTTTCCCATCCCATGCAAAATGAAAAAAAATGCAACATACATAATAACATAAAGTATTCACATATAAATAACAACCATTATTCTATTGAACAATTTTGGTGATCCAGCCCAATAAAGCATTTTAATAATTCGGCCCACTAAGGCATTCTAGCAAATCGGCCCATAGGGGCATTTTGGTATATCGGCCCTTAGGGGCATTTTGGTAAATCGGCCCTTTGGGGTATTTTTGTAATTTAGCAATTTAATACCGATTTTGATAGATCTTTAGAAAATAATATTAATTTAAGCAAGTTACTCGATTTATGCCATATTACGATTTTTAACTCTGTAAATAATAACGATCTACTTTTCCAACATAATATCGAATCTCGAATCTACAGATTTCGGTGTGAGATTACACACCTGATTACGGTAAGGACTAAACCTTCTTGATCGTTGGCACCTAAATCACCATTACACTCGATTAACCAACAAGCAAGGTTTTATTAATCTAAATCAGACGATCTAATGAAACGCTTACCCTTAGTATCGTGAACGACCATGATTTGTCTATTCTCACCGGATGATGGTCCATAACCCGGTGGGAAATCCCGAACTGTCGATACCGCCCTACGATTGAGCTTAGGAGTAGGAATTGCAAATCCACTCCTTTTTTGTTCTCCTATCGCTTTTCCTTTCAAATCGTTACCACTTGCCTCCATTGAAAAAGTCCCAGTCAGTAAAATACTACTATGAGAGAAAGTAGTTGTTTAGGGATAGGATTCGGCTTACCTCTACTTTCGAAGAACCAATGAGTAGAGAAAATAAGCGATTTAATCCCTATAACAACCGATTAGTCAAATCTATCATTCCGTTTTAACGGAATAACCAAGTATTGAGAGATCAAAATGATCCATAAAGAAACTCCTTACCTTAATGATAATAGATCCGACTTCCACCGATTGACTTAAGACTAGAGATGAATCGGCAAGGATGTGATATTCAGCCACCCACTAGAACACTACGAAAAGAAGATGATCAAGATATGAGGGAGTAAGAGAAAATGATATTTCGGTTTAGAAACAAGTAGAACAACTGAATAGTGATGAACACACATTCGGCTAGGAAGAAAGATAAGAATAGAATGAAGCCCCTTACCCGTTCAACCAAAGAGAAATGTCCAACACGCAAGAATGGAGACGAGATAGTGACTAAGAGGATTCGGCTATTGGGAGAAATGAACAAAGAAGATTCGGTCATATGGTAATGTCGATTTAGGAAAAAGGTAGAAAGGTTGAAGAAATCGTAAAAAGAAAAGAAAAGATGGAAAAGGAAGTGTTAGATAATTCGGCTAACACAAAGGAAAAAGTGAGCAAAATGCTTTGAGTGTTTTGATCATTTTGTGTTTTGGCAACAAAGGAAAAAGGTTGGAAAAGAGTACCAAATATGTTCAAAAGAGAAAATAGGCCTTTCAATCACAAACTTGCAAATAGGCTAGGAAAATTCAGCTCCTCTTTTTCTCCCAACAAAATCGTGTATCCCAAGCACCAAAAGGATTAAGGTTGACCCAAAATTTCTTTCCAAAACACCTCCCTAAGATTCGGCCAACATGTTCCCCGACCTTATCCCTTTCCTTTATTTCTTTCCTTCTTTTTCCCTTGCTTTCCTCCTTACCATATTTTCTTAGTCTTCTTTCCAACATTAGAAAAGTCTTTCTTTCCTTCTTTGATGCCATGGCCGACACTTACCATACAACACTTGAGAAGCTTAAAAAAATTTAAGTCCCAAAAGTTGCAATAGATGTAACATCCTGAATTTTTGGGCCTATGCATTAAATGGGTGAATATGTGTAATGAGTTAATTTGAGCATTAGGGGTCCAAATTGGGCTCAGGATTGGGCTGAAGCCTTAGTTAAATTTTTGTTTGGGCACTATAGGGTTTAAAAAATGGTATCTGAGTTTAAAATATCAAAATGGGCTTGTGGCCCAGTGGTCAGTGGCGCCACTTAGGGAGCAAGGAGGTGACGCCACACAAGGGAGTAAGGGGCCCAAATTTAAGTTACATGGAGCCCAACTCTTTTAATTTAAGTTAGCTAAATTTCGGCATTAGGGCTAGGTAGAGTGGACGGTAACAAGGCTTAAAAATAGGAGGATTTATGTGAATGGGATAATGTAGATAATATAGTTGATAATATGGAAGGAAAAAAAGAAGGAGAAAAGATAGGAGCTATCTACAAGGCTAGGAGTTGGCCGAAATTCCATCACCTAGAGAAGTGAAGAAATCGGTTTCTTTATGGCAAAGGGGGTGTTACATTTTTGTATCAGAGCCCAGTTCAAAACTCGGGTTGTGAAATGGGTCTAGTACTGTTTTAAAATTGATAAGAATTTGGAAAAGTTTGGGTTGAGAAATGGCCTTCGAGTCCACCGGCACCCGATCCATGCAGGTAAGTATTCTGAACTTTTGGATGTGATATGTATGTTGGGCTTGATAGGCTTGATGGACTTTAGGCTTAGTTTAAACAACTCTCTAAATTCATAAGATTTAATCCAACCAAACAAACCTGTGAACAAGTCGCCGAGATAGTGTGTGGCAACAGGCATACGCATGTCTAGGATTGGATTCGAGGAGAGCTTGGTATTTAAGCGATCCTAGTGACTCACCTCCTCTTCATTGAATCCTACAGTGCGTAGTATTGTTCACCTTAGTCATGAGGACTTGTTGACGGGCCAAAATTTATAACTAAAACCCGAAAGGGACCAGCCACTCTATTTTGTAAAACTACTAAATTACCCCTGATTTATAAATAACCAAAATATCCTTGATTTGTAAAATTAGCGAAATACCCCCGGATTGTAAAATGACCGAAATACCCTTATTTCACAAAATCACCAAGAAACCTTATTTTGGAAAATTACGAAAATACCCCTGTAGGATAAATTACGAAAATACCACTTTGTAGTGAAATGACGAAAATACCCTTAGGTGATGAACGTAAGTTCGTGAATGCTACTTGTATGTGGTGGTTGATGATTGTATGTGTGTGCTTCCTAGAACTAGGAGATGTGAACTTGAGACTGATTTGTAGTTATAATTGCGAATTCGAAAGAACTACTCTTAAAACTACTATTCATAAGACTGTTCGTGGATAATCAGTGGAAGAAATTAATGATTCATAAAATTTTTAATCAAATAAACGTCAATCGGAAGAATGAGTACAAGGGGTCGAGGTCGTCCACCGCGTGGCCGTGGTAGGGGACGGAGACGCTCCAGATACGAATGATGGTGCGTACTCTATCATATTATCCTAAGTGTTTCTTTTGGCTTTAGAATTAGAGTTCGCAGCGAAAGCATAGTGGTGAGACTTGGGTAGTATGATTAATAGTTAGTTGGAAATTTCGAGGATGAAATTTCTTTAAGGGGGTAGAACTGTAACATCCTGAATTTTTGGGCCTATGCATTTAATGGGTGAATATATGTAATGAGTTAATTTAAGCATTAGGGGTCCAAATTGGGCTCAGGATTGGGTTGAAGCCTTAGTTAAATTTTTGTTTGGGCACTATAGGGTTTAAAAGGTGGTATCTGAGTTTAAAATATCAAAATGGGCTTGTGGCCCAGTGGTCAGTGGCGCCATTTAGGGAGCAAGGAGGTGACGCCACACAAGGGAGTAAGGGGCCCAAATTTAAGTTACATGGAGCCCAACTCTTTTAATTTAAGTTAGCTAAATTTCGGCATTAGGGTTAGGTAGAGTGGACGGCAACAAGGCTCAAAAATAGGAGGATTTATGTGAATGGGATAATGTAGATAATATAGTTGATAATATGGAAGGAAAAAAAGAAGGAGAAAAGATAGGAGGTATCTACAAGGCTAGGAGTTGGCCGAAATTCCATCACCTAGAGAAGTGAAGAAATCGGTTTCTTTATGGCAAAGGGGGTGTTACAATAGATGGGTTTCGAACCCCTTCCCTCAATGCTCTCCACTTGACGCCACCCCACTCCACCATGTGCTCCACTTGTGCTAGCAAAATACACATTTATTTCCTTAAGTCTTGATGCCACTTACCTTCTCTCCTTAAAGTGCTTAAACACAAAAATTTTACTAAGGCCCAACTCAACCCGTAGCCTTCTTAGGGTCCCTAAACATACACAACTAACACTATTGACTATCCTATCGCATGATATAATGTAAAACATAAATTTACGAATTTCGAGGATGTTACAATTCTACCCCACTTAAAGAAATTTCGGCTCGAAATTTACTCGATTAGAAGAGATGAGGACATTGCTCACGGATCGTGTTCTCTGGCTCCCATGTAGCTTCCTCGACCCGTGATTACGCCATAATACTTTGACCAACTGAATCGACTTCTTTCTCAAAGACCTTAATATCCCGATCTAAAATCAGACTCTTCTTCAAAGGACAAGTCAGGTCTTATCTCAACTTCCTCCACTGGCACAACATGAGACAGATCCGAATGATAACGCCTTAACATTGAGACATGGAATATGCTATGTATCTGACTTAACTTCGGAGGTAACTCAAGCTGATAAGCCACTGGTCCAACACGCTTCAGTACACGGTACGGTCCGATGAACCTAGGGCTCAACTTGCCTCTCCGCCCAAATCTTAAAATCTTTTTCCAAGGTGAGACCTTCAAAAAGACCGGATCTCCCTCAGAGAACTCTATATCCTTACGCTTCAGATCCGCGTACGATTTCTGTTTGTCTGAAGCTTCTTTTAACCGAGCCCGAATTACCTTAACTTTTTCTTCCGTCTCCGAGATCAACTCAGGACCCAATAACTGTCGCTCCCCCAACTCAGTCCAACAAGTAGGAGTACGACACCTACGTCCATACAATGCCTCGTAGGGTGCCATTTGGATGCTGGATTGATAGCTGTTGTTGTATACGAACTCTGCCAATGGTAGAAAATCTTCCCAACTACCCCTGAAGTCGATCACACAGCCTCTTAACATGTCTTCTAGAACCTGGATTACTCTCTTCGACTGACCATCTGTCTGCGGATGAAATGCCATGCTAAAATTTAATCTTGTACCCAAAGCTTCATGTAAAGCCTTCCAAAACCGTGATGTAAACCTAGGATCCCTGTCCGATATAATAGACACTGGTACCCCATGTAACCTCACGACTTCTGCTACATGCAACTTGGCTAACTTCTGCAATGAATAATCCATATGAACAGGTAGGAAATGAGCAGTCTTCATTAACCGATCCACTATAACCCATGCTGAATCTTTCTTAGTAGGCGTTAAGGGTAACCCACTAACAAAATCCATCGTTATCCTTTCCCATCTCCATACTGGAATTTTTACCGGTTGCAATAACCCTGAAGACAGTTGATGCTCCGCCTTCACCTGCTGACATGTCAAGCACTTGCTCACGAAGTCAGTAACCTCTCCTTTCAACCCTGACCACTAATACTGCTCACGGAGGCCTCGGTACATCTTATTTCCTCCGGGGTGCATAGTATATGGGCTACTATGCGCCTCACGCAGAATCATTTTTCTCAATTTTGAATCCCTGGGCATACAAACTCTTCCACGGAAACACAATACTCCATCACTATTTAATCCAAAATCCCCTATCTCACCATTTTCCACTTGCTGAAGTCGAGAACCCAACCTTTCATCTAACAACTGCTTTTCCTTAATCTGACTTACCCATGCCGGCTTCACTTGAAGTTCGGCTAACAGACTACCATCTTCATAAAGGCTGATATGAGCGAACATCGCTCTCAAATCTGATATCACCTTACGACTCAACGCATCTGCCACTACGTTAACTTTACCTGGGTGATACTCGATTGAGAAGTCATAATCCTTCAACAATTCTATCCACCTTCGCTGTCTTAAGTTCAACTCCTTTTGGGTAAGGAGGTACTTCAGACTCTTATGATCCGTGTAGATAATCGACTTCTCCCCGTACAAATAGTGTCTCCAAATCTTCAGAGCAAACACCACTGCAGCTAACTCAAAATCATGAGTGGGATAGTTTACCTAATGCGACCTTAATTGACGAGATGCATAAGCTACCACTTTTCCCCTTGCATCAACACACATCCTAAGCCCGTGTGTGACGCATCACAATACACAATAAACTCTTTACCAGCCTCAGGTTGAATCAATCACCGGCGCTTCAGCCGAGAATCTTCTTTAGTTTCTCAAAGCTCTCTTGCTACTTATCTGACCACACAAACGATACTCCTTTACGCAACAGCTTAGTTAGGGGTGCAGCAATCAATGAAACCCCTCAACGAATCGCCTGTAATACCCAGCCAAACCTAGAAAACTCTAAATTTCTGCCGCTGACTTCGGTGGCTTCCAATCCAACACAGCCTCGACCTTCCGGGGATCAACTCTAATTCCTTCGGCAGACACAACATGCCCCAAAAAGGTCACCTCCTTCAACCAAAATTCACACTTACTGAATTTGGCATACAGCTACTTCTCCTTCAAAATCTGCAATACTACCCGTAGATGTGAATGATGCTCTTCTTCAGTCTTTGAGTACACCAGAATGTCATTTATGAACACAACCACAAACCAGTCTAGGTAAGGTTGGAAGACTCGGTTCATCATGTCCATAAATGCAGCTGGTGCATTAGTCAACCCGGACGGCATCACTAAGAACTCGTAATGCCCATATCGGGTTCAGAACGCAGTCTTGTGAATATCCGCCTCCTTGACCTTAAGCTGGTGATACCCCGATCTCAAGTCTATCTTCGAGAACACTGAAGCTCCTCGCAGTTGATCGAACAGATCATCGATCCTTGGTAACGGATACTTGTTCTTGATCGTCAACTTATTCAATTGCCTATAATTGATGCACATACGCATCGACCCATCCTTTTTCTTAACGAACAACACCAGTGCTCCCCATGGTGACACACTTGGTCGAATAAATCCACGATCCAACAACTCCTGAATTTGAGCTTTAAGTTCCACGAGCTCCTTCGGTGCCATTCTGTAAGGAGTAATAGACACCGGAGCCGTTCCTGGCAACAGCTCAATACCAAATTCTACCTCCCGATCTGGAGGCAATCCTGGAAGCTCCTCGGGAAAGACGTCTGAAAACTCTTTCACCGTTCTAACACTCTCTACCGATAACTCTTTGGCATTCAAAGCACTGATAAAGGCTATGAACTCTCCACACCCCTTTCGTACCAACTTTTCTGCCTTTAAAGCAGATACCACATTAGACAGATAATTTCTTCTTTCACCTATCATCATCACTTCCTTATCCTCTGAAGTTCTTAGTACCATCTGCTTTGCTGCACAGTCTAAATTCGTATGATGCTTAACCAACCAGTCCATGCCCAATATAAGGTCGAACTCCTTGAACGACAGTTCCATCAAATTCGCCAGAAATACTTCCCCCTGAACTTCTAAGGGCACATCCCTAAACAACTTATTTACTACCACCGACTGTCCTAAAGGGCTAATTACAGTTGTTTCTCTAGCGATAATCTCGATTTAATATTCGAGTTCCGCACCACGGCACATGCAACATACGAATGGGTGGATCCAATGTCTATCAAAACGGTAAAAGGTACATCAGATATGAAGAACGTACCGGTTATGACGTCCGGTGCATTGCCATCCTCTCGACACTTGACCGTATAGACCAACCCTGGCTGTCTCGCCTCCGTGTTACCCCTGTTACCGGTACCTCTACCCGGTGCACCTTGACCTCGTCCTACACCATTACCACATCGACCTGGCCCATGGCCTCTCGGCGGCTGCTGAACGCCTCCAGTCGACTGCGCAAATCTGTTGTGAACCACCTGAGTTTGATCCAACTTTCGAGGGTAATCCCTAAACCGATGGTCCTTGGATCCACATCTGAAACAACCACCAGTTCTCTTCCAGCATTCACCCGAGTGAAGTTTCCCACAATCCATGCAAGGCTGTGACTGATTGGTAGTAGCTGGAATTCTCACTCGAGTTGGCTCCTCATTCCTGGGCCTTTTCTGAAATCCTCTGGCAGGACCTAAATACCCAGAGTCTCTCTTGTTCCTGCCCTTATCCTTGTCTCGATTTTGCCATTCTGAATGCTTTACTTCTTCAGCAATCTTAGCTTTTTCCACCAGTATGGCAAAATTCCTCTCCTTCTTTGGGGCTATCAGTACTCGCAACTCATCATGCAATCCATCCTCAAAACACACACAGCGTTCATGATCATTCGGCACTATACCCCGGGCATACCGACTCAGATGCAGAAACTCCGCCTCGTAAGCTGCCACAGACCTACCTCCTTGTACCAGATTCAGGAATTCCTTCTTTCTGGCATCCACATAACTACCCCCGACATATTTTCCCTAGAATGCTATCTTAAAGAAATCCCAGGTAATACGATCAGCCTGAATGCCTTCCCGAAAGTGAGCCACCACTGATACGCCTCGTCTTTCAGCAATGACACAACCCCTTTCAGTTTCTGCTCAGCTATGCAATCCAGATCGTCCATAATCCGCTCCACCGCCTCAAGCCAGTACTCCGCTACACTTGGGGCTACACCTGAAATACCCCCAAAGACTTCCGCCCCATTCGATCTGAGTCACTCCGATATCGACCCACGAGCTGCCGACCCAGTTCTTTCCCCAGCAACCCTTTCCAGAACTCGCAACATCGCTTGGGACAGAGCGTCGTCCTCTCTCATTCGGTCATGTGACCCAGCTTCAGTCACTGGTGACGCAGGTGCATCCATTTCTGGCATATGTCCCAATGCCTCAGATACAACTCTAGCACCTCGGCCTCTACCTCATCCACGTCTACCACGTCCACGTCCTCTAGCGCTCATGTTTACTAACGTCGATTTAATCTGATTAAGAGTCTTATAAATCAGTATGCTTATTTAGTGTTTATTAAACAATATTTTATGGAGTATAAGAAGTAAAGTTGTTTTCGCAAAACATATCCTAAAGTCTCAATCTCTATGGTTTTAGCTCCTAAAGCTAAAAGTTCTAGAGTATCTCTATTTTGTGAAGTTTTCTTACTACAGTCATACCACAATAATCATAAAATGAAAAAAAAACTTACTGACTTGGTGCCGGATACCCGTGGTACCATACTTCCTTTAAAATATGTATTTTTAAATCGAATTTCAAGCAGTTTTAGAAAACATTTTTGAACCCAAACCACAGCCGAGTTTTGCAATCGGCTTTGATACCATAAAATGTAACACACCAAACCCGGCCCATGCGATATGACCAGATCTAGTATGTCACATAAAGAAAACGTATAAAGAACTAAAGTTGACATTATTTAGTTATAGTTAAGAAAACAAGTTCGATTATAATTAATCGATAAAATACTACTAATATCTAGAGGTTGATTGAAGAATCGATAATCGAACTAGTGATCTTTTAAAACCGTGACTTTTGAAAATATTATTGATAATTTGCAGGAAAAATCCAAGTTAAATTATTTGTACATATTTATTATGAAATTTGTTTGTTGTTAAATTTGAAGAAAAATCGTTGTTTATGATTTTAGAAAAATCCCCGTTTAAAACAATTCATGGAAAATAAATACGTCAAACATAAAATCGAAATAAAAATCCTGCAGGCCTTATTACAACTTTAAACCCAAAATAGTAAAAATAACGAAATAAGCGGAAAAGAAATTTACTAAGGTTCAAAATATTATTTCCAAAGTATGGCCTCCACCGAGTCATCCATGGGCCCAAGTCCTCATTCTCGATCATTACCGCAATGATTAAGAGAATGGGGTGAGTTACTAGAACTCGATGTATAATCCCCTTACCATCATCCACTGGGCTCAACCAGTATAGCATAATCTTGGGCCTAAGCCCATTTACATAACAATAATTAAATGAAGTAAATGTATGCAACCCAACCCAATCCATCCATCACACCCCACTGTACCAATCACACTGTGGGGATCAAGTCAACCCACCCCGCCACACACCAAATTTGCGATCAAACTGCTATAGCATTTTATTTTTGTGGTCAAACCACTGAAATCATAATTTAGGCACAATAATATACAATTTGTGGCAATGCCACCAGCTACATCACTCTTCATACAATTTTCCCATCCCATGCAAAATGAAAAAATGCAACATACATAATAACATAAAGTATTCACATATAAATAACAACCATTATTCTATTAAACAATTTTGGTGATCCAGCCCAATAAAGCATTTTAATAATTCGGCCCACTAAGGCATTCTAGCAAATCGGACCATAGGGGCATTTTGGTAAATCGGCCCTTAAGGGCATTTTGGTAAATCGGCCCTTAGGGGCATTTTCATAATTTTGCAATTTAATACCGATTTTGACAGATCTTTAGAAAATAATATTAATTTAAGAAAGTTACTCGATTTATGCCATATTACGATTTTTAACTCTGTAAATAATAACGATCTACTTTTCCAACATAATATCGAATCTCGAATCTACGGATTTCGGTGTGAGATTACACACCTGATTACAGTAAGGACTAAACCTTCTTGATCGTCGGCACCTAAATCACCATTACACTCGATTAACCAACAAACAAGGTTTTATTATTCTAAATCAGATGATCTAATGAAACATTTACCCTTAGTATCGTGAACGACCATGATTTGTCTATTCTCACCGGATGATGGTCCACAACCCGGTGGGAAATCCCGAACTGCCGATACCGCCCTACGTTTGAATGTAGGAGTAGGAATTACAAATCCACTCCTTTTGTGTTCTCCTATCGCTTTTCCTTTCAAATCGTTACCACTTGCCTCCATTGAAAAAGTCTCGGTCAGTAAAATACTACTATGAGAGAAAGTAGTTGTTTAGTTGTAACACCCCAAACCCGGCCTAAACGTTACGACCGAATCTAGCATGTCACATGAAAGGAATGTCTAAAAACTGTGCATTCGTTAAAAAGCTCATATTCTTTATAGTTGTGGTGAGAAATCGAGTTTAAGTAATTTTGAATAAGAAATGGTTTATTATCATTTTAGGAAAATCCCATATTGATCATTTAATAACAAGCAATAAACAAATTGAAAGCTGAAACCAAATAAAATACCCAAGGCCTTATTACATAACAAAACTCAAATAAAAATTAAGTCCAAATAAAAGAAACGAATTTACAGTGAACATATGTATGGCCTCCACGAGTCCACCTCGGCTCCCAAATCCGCGATCTAATGATTACCTGCAAAATTTAACTAAGGGGTGAGTCATCGAGACTCAAAGGTGTAAATCCCCATCCAACAGCCCTTACACAATTTCATATGAAAATATGCATATCATGCACCCAAACCTAGCCATCCGCAACTCCTTTTTCTACCCCGTGGTACCAAACCACCGTGGTGCCAAACCATCGTGTCCAAGGACACGATATTTATCAATATTATGGTGCCAAACCACTGGTGACTCGAAGTCACGAATAATAGTGATGGGGCCAACCCATCGTGTGATACCAAATCACTGGCGTCAATCCCATTGTATTATCTGTGGGGCCAACCCACTGTGGTACCAAACCACTGGGACGAGACGCTATGAGGTGCCAAACCTCTGGTGTCCGAAGACACGAATGTGATACCAAATCACTGGTGACTCAAAGTTACTAATAATCCATCTGTGGGGCCAACCCACGTGTGATACCAAATCACTGGCGACGATCCCATATCTCAAAAGTGGGGCCAACCCACGGTGGTGTTAACCACAGGGACGAGTCGCTATGAGGTGCCAAACCTCTGGAGGTGCCAAACCTCTGGTGTCCCAAAGACACGGATATCATCTTCCCCCTCCTCTCATCATACCCATGCAATATGACATAATAATTCGTGTATGCAGTATGTCATGTATGCTAGACATATATCAAATATAAGTATAACATGAATTACCATCATAATCAGATAGACATAAAACAACATAATCACCCTAATAAACCTCTAAGGGTATAACCGTAATTTTACCTACCAAGGGCATTTTCGTAATTTACCCACCAAGGGTATATCGGTAATTTACCCACCAAGGGCATTTTCGTAATTTACCCACCAAGGTAATTTACCCTTCAGGATATTTTGGTAATTTACCCACTAAGGGGTATTTCATAATTTCAGACTGGAATGGCCTTTCCAAAGGCCCAGTGTCGCCCGAGTGACCCAACTACCATTTACAGTCGAAATGGACTATTGGGCCTAAAGCCCAATTTCGGCCCATTCGGGCCCACACGCTCGTGTGGCCCACCTAACACAAATCTAGCCACGTTTATGAGATTCACCTAGTCTAGTTCACTATATACTACACCATCACATAATTTACTCATAAGGGCCCACGGGCCCATTAGGCCCACTTCGGCCCATCGCGCCCAAGCAAAATTTCAACCCACAAGAATACTACTTATGGCCTCAACTATCGCGTCGAAGCCCCACACGTGCGCTCGCGACGCTCGTGTAGCTACTATTGTCGTGGACTGCACTTCGGCATTTGCCGCTCTACAACTAGAGTAGAGAGTTACACACACTGATAGGACTCGGTGTTAATCCGCGCTCACCACTCCTCATGCCCAAACGCCTTCCAAGGTGTGTCAACCCTCCTCCCGGAATGCTCTTTATATAGCTAGCTCTTCACCTTCCTTCTTTGTATCTTTCCGATGTGGGATCCTTCGTCAAGAGAGTTTAAATTCAATCTGAAACTCTTCCCGTCCAGCATCGCAAAATAAATACTCCTTGCTTCTCATGAGATTCGAACCTGTGCTCCTTCAATAGTTCAACACGCCACTTGCCACCAAGCCACAAGCTCCTCTTGTGTCTTAAACCATGCGCAACTAAATATAAATCTATAGCCAAATTCGAGGTCCAAGTAAAAAGAAACCAAAATGCAAAAGCCAAGACTTGAACCTTGGACCTCCTTCCTTCCTTGTGGCGTCACCCCCTTGTCTCTTATGTGGCGTCACTTTGTCACTACACCACACACTCCACTTGTGTCATTTTTCCCCACATTTTATTCTTAAGGCCTACCTGCCAACTTCCAGGTTTTTTTCCACCTAAAACCAAAATTTCCCCAAAGCTAATATTTGATCCCGGACTTCATAGAAGCCCTCTAACCTTCCAAAATAACTTACCTAATAAGTCTAACTTGCATTAATGCCGTTCTCAAAAATTTTAAATTAAGGCCCATTGGGCCCAATCCTACTAGGCCCAATTTCGGGATGTTACAAATCTACCCTCCTTAAAGAAATTTCGTCCTCGAAATTTCCCACTCTGAGAACATTCGTACCACCTAACCTACAACGTCAGTGCTCACGCTGCGCACTCTGATTCCAATAACCCTATTATACTTTTAACTAGAATTTAGAAATCCTACACATACTAAAAAAACTAACCATTAAAGCGGACAAATATTTCAGATGCATAATCAACTCTATATCCGAACATCACATCCAACCCAAACACACAGAATAGATATTCAAAATACAAACATATAACAAAGAAAAGTATCAGAAACTTACAAAGGCGAATTGGTGCCGGAGACTCGGGTGCCATATTTCAACAAAAAGAACAGATATATATTTTTCTAAACCATTTTCCAAACCATCTTTTGGAAACCTTTTTTTGAACCCAAACCCACAGCTGAGTTTTTGAACCTAGGCTCTGATACCACAATTGTAACACCCCAAACCCGGCCTAAACGTTACGACCGAATCTGGAATGTCACATGAAAGGAATGTCTAAAAACCGTGCATTCGTTAAAAAAGCTCATATTCTTTATAGTTGTGGTGAGAAATCGAGTTTAAGTAATTTTGAATAAGAAATGGTTTATTATCATTTTAGGAAAATCCCATATTGATCATTTAATAACAAGCAATAAACAAATTGAAAGCTGAAACCAAATAAAATACCCAAGGCCTTATTACATAACAAAAACTCAAATAAAAATTAAGTCCAAATAAAAGAAACGAATTTACGAGTGAACATATGTATGGCCTCCACGAGTCCACCTCGGCTCCCAAATCCGCGATCTAATGATTACTGCAAAATTTAACTAAGGGGTGAGTCATCGAGACTCGGTGTGTAAATCCCCATCCAACGTGCCCTTACACAATTTCATATGAAAATATGCATATCATGCACCCAAACCTAGCCATCCGCAACTCCTTTTTCTACCCCCGTGGTACCAAACCACTTTGTGGTGCCAAACCACCGGTGTCCAAGGACACGATATTTATCAATATTGTGGTGCCAAACCACTGGTGACTCGAAGTCACGAATAATAGTGATGCGGCCAACCCATCGTGTGATACCAAATCACTGGCGTCAATCCCGTTGTATTATCTGTGGAGCCAACCCACTGTGGTACCAAACCACTGGGACGAGACGCTATGAGGTGCCAAACCTCTGGTGTCCGGAGACACGAATGTGATACCAAATCACTGGTGACTCAAAGTCACTAATAATCCATCTGTGGGGCCAACCCACGTGTGATACCAAATCACTGGCGACGATCCCATATCTCAAAAGTGGGGCCAACCCACGGTGGTGTTAACCACAGGGACGAGTCACTATGAGGTGCCAAACCTCTGGAGGTGCCAAACCTCTAGTGTCCCAAAGACACGGATATCATCTTCCCCCTCCTCTCATCATACCCATACAATATGACATAATAATTCGTGTATGCAGTATGTCATGTATGCTAGACATATATCAAATATAAGTATAACATGAATTACCATCATAATCGATAGACATAAAACAAGATAATCACCCTAATAAACCTCTAAAGGTATAACCGTAATTTTACCTACCAAGGGCATTTTCGTAATTTACCCACCAAGGGTATATCGGAATTTACCCACCAAGGGCATTTTCGTAATTTACCCACCAAGGTAATTTACCCTTCAGGATATTTTGGTAATTTACCCACTAAGGGTATTTCAGCAATTTCAGACTGGAATGGCCTTTCCAAAGGCCCAGATGTCGCCCGAGTGACCCAACTACCATTTCTCGGTCGAAATGGACTATTGGGCCTAAAGCCCAATTTCGGCCCATTCGGGCCCACACGCCGTGTGGCCCACCTAACACAAATCTAGCCACGCTTATGAGATTCACCTAGTCTAGTTCACTATATACTACACCATCACATAATTTACTCATAAGGGCCCACGGGCCCATTAGGCCCACTTCGCCCATCGCGCCCCAAGCGACCCCAACCCACAAGAATACTACTTATGGCCTCAACTATCGCGTGAAGCCCCACACGCGCGCGCCGCACGCTCGTGTGGCTACTATTGTCGTGGACTGCGCACTTTGGCATTTGCCGCTCTACAACTAGAGTAGAGAGTTACACACCGATAGGACTCGGTGTTAATCCGCGCCCAGACCACTCCTGTGCCCAAACGCCTTCCAAGGTGTGTCAACCCTCCTCCCGGAATGCTCTTTATATAGCTAGCTCTTCACCTTCCTTCTTTGTATCTTTCCGATGTGGGATCCTTCGCAAGTAGAGTTTAAATTCAATCAAACTCTTCCCGTCTGCATCGCAAAAAATAAATACTCCCTTGCTTCTCATGAGATTCGAACCTGTGCTCCTTTCAATAGTTCAACACGCCACTTGCCACCAAGCCACAAGCTCCTCTTGTGTCTTAAACCATGCGCAACTAAATATAAATCTATAGCCAAATTCTCCGAGGTCCAAGTAAAAAGAAAACCAAAATGCAAAAGCCAAGACTTGAACCTTGGACCTCCTTCCTTCCTTGTGGCGTCACCCTTTGTCTCTTATGTGGCGTCACTTTGTCACTACACCACACACTCCACTTGTGTCATTTTTCCCCACATTTTATTCTTAAGGCCTACCCGCCAACTTCCAGGTTTTTTTTCCACCTAAAACCAAAATTTCCCCAAAGCTAATATTTGATCCCGGACTTCATAGAAGCCCTCTAACCTTCCAAAATAACTTACCTAATAAGTCTAACTTGCATTAATGCCGTTCTCAAAAATTTTAAATTAAGGCCCATTGGGCCCAATCCTACTAGGCCCAATTTCGGGATGTTACAAATCTACCCTCCTTAAAGAAATTTCGTCCTCGAATTTCCCACTACAGAACATTCGCACCACCTAACCTACAACGCCAGGCTCACGCTGCGCACTCGATTCCAATAACCCTATTATACTTTTAACTAGAATTTAGAAATCCTACACATACTAAAAAAAACTAACCATTAAAGCGGAAATATTTCAGACGCAATCAACTCTATATCCGAACATCACATCCAACCCAAACACACGTAATAGATATTCAAAATACAGATATAACAAAGAAAAGTATCGTGAAACTTACAATGCGAATTGGTGCCGAGACTCGGGTGCCATATTTCAACAAAAAGAAACAGATATATATTTTTTCTAAACCATTTTCCAAACCATCTTTTGGAAACATTTTTTGAACCCAAACCCACAAATGAGTTTTTGAACCTAGGCTCGATACCACAATTGTAACACCCCAAACCCGGCCTAAACGTTACGAATCGAACTGAATGTCACATGAAAGGAATGTCTAAAAACGTGCATTCGTTAAAAAGCTCATATTCTTTATAGTTGTGGTGAGAAATCGAGTTTAAGTAATTTTGAATAAGAAATGGTTTATTATCATTTTAGGAAAATCCCATATTGATCATTTAATAACAAGCAATAAACAAATTGAAAGTCAAACCAAATAAAATACCCAAGGCCTTATTACATAACAAAAACTCAAATAAAAATTAAGTCCAAATAAAAGAAACGAATTTACGAGTGAACATATGTATGGCCTCCACGAGTCCACCTCACTCCCCCAAATCGCGATCTAATGATTACCCGCAAAATTTAACTAAGGGGTGAGTCATCGAGACTCAAAGTGTAAATCCCCATCCAACAGGCCCTTACACAATTTCATATGAAAATATGCATATCATGCACCCAAACCTAGCCATCCGCAACTCCTTTTTCTACCCCGTGTGGTACCAAACCACCGGGTGGTGCCAAACCACTCGGTGTCCAAGGACACGATATTTATCAATATTGTGGTGCCAAACCACCGGTGACTCGAAGTCACGAATAATAGTGATGCGGCCAACCCATCGTGTGATACCAAATCACCGGCGCCAATCCCGTTGTATTATCTGTGGAGCCAACCCACCGTGGTACCAAACCACGGGACGAGACGCTATGAGGTGCCAAACCTCCGTGTCCGGAGACACGAATGTGATACCAAATCACCGGTGACTCAAAGTCACTAATAATCCATCTGTGGGGCCAACCCACGTGTGATACCAAATCACCGCGCGACGATCCCATATCTCAAAAGTGGGGCCAACCCACGGTGGTGTTAACCACAGGGACGAGTCACTATGAGGTGCCAAACCTCTGGAGGTGCCAAACCTCTAGTGTCCCAAAGACACGGATATCATCTTCCCCCTCCTCTCATCATACCCATACAATATGACATAATAATTCGTGTATGCAGTATGTCATGTATGCTAGACATATATCAAATATAAGTATAACATGAATTACCATCATAATCAGATAGACATAAAACAAGATAATCACCCTAATAAACCTCTAAAGGTATAACCGTAATTTTACCTACCAAGGGCATTTTCGTAATTTACCCACCAAGGGTATATCGGTAATTTACCCACCAAGGGCATTTTCGTAATTTACCCACCAAGGTAATTTACCCTTCAGGATATTTTGGTAATTTACCCACTAAGGGTATTTCAGTAATTTCAGACTGGAATGGCCTTTCCAAAGGCCCAAAGTCGCCCGAGTGACCCAACTACCATTTCTCGTCGAATGGACTATTGGGCCTAAAGCCCAATTTCGGCCATTCGGGCCCACACGCCGTGTGGCCCACCTAACACAAATCTAGCCACGCTTTATGAGATTCACCTAGTCTAGTTCACTATATACTACACCATCACATAATTTACTCATAAGGGCCCACGGGCCCATTGGGCCCACTTCGCCCATCGCGCGCCAAGCGACCCCAACCCACAAGAATACTACTTATGGCCTCAACTATCGCGTGAAGCCCCACACGTGCGCCGCACGCTCGTGTGGCTACTATTGTCGTGGACCGCACTTTGGCATTTGCCGCCTACAACTAGAGTAGAGAGTTACACACCGATAGGACTCGTGTTAATCCGCCTCCGACCACTCCTGTGCCCAAACGCCTTCCAAGGTGTGTCAACCCTCCTCCGGAATGCTCTTTATATAGCTAGCTCTTCACCTTCCTTCTTTGTATCTTTCCGATGTGGGATCCTTCACGTCGAGAGTTTAAATTCAATCTGAAACTCTTCCCGCCTGCATCGCAAAATAAATACTCCTTGCTTCTCATGAGATTCGAACCTGTGCTCCTTCAATAGTTCAACACGCCACTTGCCACCAAGCCACAAGCTCCTCTTGTGTCTTAAACCATGCGCAACTAAATATAAATCTATAGCCAAATTCGAGGTCCAAGTAAAAAGAAAACCAAAATGCAAAAGCCAAGACTTGAACCTTGGACCTCCTTCCTTCCTTGTATGTCACCCCTTGTCTCTTATGTGGCGTCACTTTGCCACTACACCACACACTCCACTTGTGTCATTTTTCCCCACATTTTATTCTTAAGGCCTACTCCGCCAACTTCCGTGGTTTTTTTTTCCACCTAAAACCAAAATTTCCCCAAAGCTAATATTTGATCCCGGGACTTCATAGAAGCCCTCTAACCTTCCAAAATAACTTACCTAATAAGTCTAACTTGCATTAATGCCGTTCTCAAAAATTTTAAATTAAGGCCCATTGGGCCCAATCCTACTAGGCCCAATTTCTGGATGTTACAAATCTACCCTTCCTTAAAGAAATTTCGTCCTCGAAATTTCCCACTACAGAACATTCGTACCACC
The DNA here is from genome assembly GCA_025698515.1 of Gossypium sturtianum. Taxonomy (NCBI): domain Eukaryota; kingdom Viridiplantae; phylum Streptophyta; class Magnoliopsida; order Malvales; family Malvaceae; genus Gossypium; species Gossypium sturtianum. Next base: position 51,937,816 of record CM046943.1, read on the forward strand.
TAACCTACAACGTGCAGGCTCACGCATGCGCACTCGATTCCAATAACCCTATTATACTTTTAACTAGAATTTAGAAATCCTACACATACTAAAAAAACTAACCATTAAAGCGCATAAATATTTCAGATGCATAATCAACTCTATATCCGAACATCACATCCAACCCAAACACACAGAATAGATATTCAAAATACAACATATAACAAAGAAAAGTATCAGAAACTTACAAAGCAATTGGTGCCGAGGAGACTCTCAAAGCCATATTTCAACAAAAAGAACAGATATATATTTTTCTAAACCATTTTCCAAACCATCTTTTGGAAACATTTTTTTGAACCCAAACCCACAGCCGAGTTTTTGAACCTAGGCTCTGATACCACAATTGTAACACCCCAAACCCGCCTAAACGTTACGGCCGAACTGGAATGTCACATGAAAGGAATGTCTAAAAACTGTGCATTCGTTAAAAAGCTCATATTCTTTATAGTTGTGGTGAGAAATCGAGTTTAAGTAATTTTGAATAAGAAATGGTTTATTATCATTTTAGGAAAATCCCATATTGATCATTTAATAACAAGCAATAAACAAATTGAAAGTCAAACCAAATAAAATACCCAAGGCCTTATTACATAACAAAAACTCAAATAAAAATAAGTCCAAATAAAAGAAACGAATTTACGAGTGAACATATGTATGGCCTCCACGAGTCCACCTCAGCTCCCAAATCCGCGATCTAATGATTACCTGCAAAATTTAACTAAGGGGTGAGTCATCGAGACTCAGTGTGTAAATCCCCATCCAACAGGCCCTTACACAATTTCATATGAAAATATGCATATCATGCACCCAAACCTAGCCATCCGCAACTCCTTTTTCTACCCCGTGTGGTACCAAACCACCGGTGGTGCCAAACCATCGGTGTCCAAGGACACGATATTTATCAATATTGTGGTGCCAAACCACCGTGACTCGAAGTCACGAATAATAGTGATGCGGCCAACCCATCGTGTGATACCAAATCACTGGCGTCAATCCCGTTGTATTATCTGTGGAGCCAACCCACTGTGGTACCAAACCACTGGGACGAGACGCTATGAGGTGCCAAACCTCTGGTGTCCGGAGACACGAATGTGATACCAAATCACTGGTGACTCAAAGTCACTAATAATCCATCTGTGGGGCCAACCCACGTGTGATACCAAATCACTGGCGACGATCCCATATCTCAAAAGTGGGGCCAACCCACGGTGGTGTTAACCACAGGGACGAGTCACTATGAGGTGCCAAACCTCTGGAGGTGCCAAACCTCTAGTGTCCCAAAGACACGGATATCATCTTCCCCCTCCTCTCATCATACCCATACAATATGACATAATAATTGTATGTATGCGAGATGTCATGTATGCTAGACATATATCAAATATAAGTATAACATGAATTACCATCATAATCAGATAGACATAAAACAAGATAATCACCCTAATAAACCTCTAAAGGTATAACCGTAATTTTACCTACCAAGGGCATTTTCGTAATTTACCCACCAAGGGTATATCGGTAATTTACCCACCAAGGGCATTTTCGTAATTTACCCACCAAGGTAATTTACCCTTCAGGGATATTTTGGTAATTTACCCACTAAGGGTATTTCAGTAATTTCGTACCTGGAATGGCCTTTCCAAAGGCCCAGTGTCGCCCCGAGTGACCCAACTACCATTTCTGGTCGAAATGGACTATTGGGCCTAAAGCCCAATTTCGGCCCATTCGGGCCCACACGCTCGTGTGGCCCACCTAACACAAATCTAGCCACGTTTATGAGATTCACCTAGTCTAGTTCACTATATACTACACCATCACATAATTTACTCATAAGGGCCCACGGGCCCATTGGGCCCACTTCGGCCCATCGCGGCCCAAGCAGCCCCAACCCACAAGAATACTACTTATGGCCTCAACTATCGCGTCGAAGCCCCACACGTGCGCCGCGACGCTCGTGTAGCTACTATTGTCGTGGCCCGCACTTCGGCATTTGCCGCTCTACAACTAGAGTAGAGAGAGTTACACACCTGATAGGACTCTGGTGTTAATCCGCGCTCCGACCACTCCTGTGCCCAAACGCCTTCCAAGGTGTGTCAACCCTCCTCCTGGAATGCTCTTTATATAGCTAGCTCTTCACCTTCCTTCTTTGTATCTTTCCGATGTGGGATCCTTCGTCGTGAGAGAGTTTAAATTCAATCAAAACTCTTCCCGTCCATCATAAAATAAATACTCCTTGCTTCTCATGAGATTCGAACCTGGCTCCCTTCAATAGTTCAACACGCCACTTGCCACCAAGCCACAAGCTCCTCTTGTGTCTTAAACCATGCGCAACTAAATATAAATCTATAGCCAAATTCCGAGGTCCAAGTAAAAGAAAACCAAAATGCAAAAGCCAAGACTTGAACCTTGGACCTCCTTCCTTCCTTGTATGCGTCACCCCTTGTCTCTTATGTGGCGTCACTTTGCCACTACACCACACACTCCACTTGTGTCATTTTTCCCCACATTTTATTCTTAAGGCCTACCTGCCAACTTCCAGGGTTTTTTTTTCCACCTAAAACCAAAATTTCCCCAAAGCTAATATTTGATCCCGGACTTCATAGAAGCCCTCTAACCTTCCAAAATAACTTACCTAATAAGTCTAACTTGCATTAATGCCGTTCTCAAAAATTTTAAATTAAGGCCCATTGGGCCCAATCCTACTAGGCCCAATTTCGGGATGTTACAAATCTACCCTCCTTAAAGAAATTTCGTCCTCGAAATTTCCCACTACAGAACATTCTGTACCACCTAACCTACAACGCTGTGGCTCACGCCACGCACACTCCGATTCCAATAACCCTAATATACTTTTAACTAGAATTTAGAAATCCTACACATACTAAAAAAACTAACCATTAAAGCAGGATAAATATTTCAGACGCAATCAACTCTATATCCGAACATCACATCCAACCCAAACACACAGAATAGATATTCAAAATACAACATATAACAAAGAAAAGTATCAGAAACTTACAGTGCGAATTGGTGCTCGGAGACTCGGGTGCCATATTTCAACAAAAAAGAACAGATATATATTTTTCTAAACCATTTTCCAAACCATCTTTTGGAAACATTTTTTGAACCCAAACCACACAAAGAAGTTTTTTGAACCTAGGCTCGATATCACAATTGTAACACCCCAAACCCGGCCTAAACGTTACGACCGAATCGGCATGTCACATGAAAGGAATGTCTAAAAACTGTGCATTCGTTAAAAGCTCATATTCTTTATAGTTGTGGTGAGAAATCGAGTTTAAGTAATTTTGAATAAGAAATGGTTTATTATCATTTTAGGAAAATCCCATATTGATCATTTAATAACAAGCAATAAACAAATTGAAAGTGAAACCAAATAAAATACCCAAGGCCTTATTACATAACAAAAACTCAAATAAAAATTAAGTCCAAATAAAAGAAACGAATTTACGAGTGAACATATGTATGGCCTCCACGAGTCCACCTCAGCTCCCAAATCCGCGATCTAATGATTACCGCAAAATTTAACTAAGGGGTGAGTCATCGAGACTCAAGGTGTGTAAATCCCCATCCAACAGTGCCCTTACACAATTTCATATGAAAATATGCATATCATGCACCCAAACCTAGCCATCCGCAACTCCTTTTTCTACCCCGTGTGGTACCAAACCACTGGTGGTGCCAAACCACTGGTGTCCAAGGACACGATATTTATCAATATTATGGTGCCAAACCACTGGTGACTCGAAGTCACGAATAATAGTGATGGGGCCAACCCATCGTGTGATACCAAATCACCGGCGCCAATCCCGCTGTATTATCTCGTGGGGCCAACCCACCTGTGGTACCAAACCACTCGGACGAGACGCTATGAGGTGCCAAACCTCGGTGTCCGGAGACACGAATGTGATACCAAATCACCGGTGACTCAAAGTTACTAATAATCCATCTGTGGGGCCAACCCACGTGTGATACCAAATCACCGCGCGACGATCCCATATCTCAAAAGTGGGGCCAACCCACGGTGGTGTTAACCACGTGGACGAGTCGCTATGAGGTGCCAAACCTCCGGAGGTGCCAAACCTCTGGTGTCCCAAAGACACGGATATCATCTTCCCCTCCTCTCATCATACCCATGCAATATGACATAATAATTCGTGTATGCGTTATGTCATGTATGCTAGACATATATCAAATATAAGTATAACATGAATTACCATCATAATCGGATAGACATAAAACAACATAATCACCCTAATAAACCTCTAAGGGTATAACCGTAATTTTACCTACCAAGGGCATTTTCGTAATTTACCCACCAAGGGTATATCTGTAATTTACCCACCAAGGGCATTTTCGTAATTTACCCACCAAGGTAATTTACCCTTCAGGATATTTTGGTAATTTACCCACTAAGGGTATTTCAAGCATTTCACTGGAATGGCCTTTCCAAAGGCCCAGTGTCGCCCCAGTGACCCAACTACCATTTCTGGTCGAATGGACTATCGGGCCTAAAGCCCAATTTCGCCCATTCGGGCCCACACGCTCGTGTGGCCCACCTAACACAAATCTAGCCACGCTTATGAGATTCACCTAGTCTAGTTCACTATATACTACACCATCACATAATTTACTCATAAGGGCCCACGGGCCCATTGGGCCCACTTCGCCCATCGCGCCCAAGCGAATTTCAACCCACAAGAATACTACTTATGGCCTCAACTATCGCTAAGTCGAAGCCCCACACGCAGCGCCAGCGCGCGTGTAACCACTATTGTCGTGGACCGCACTTCGGCATTTGCCGCTCTACAACTAGAGTAGAGAGTTACACACCGATAGGACTCTGTGTTAATCCGCGCCCGACCACTCCTGTGCCCAAACGCCTTCCAAGGTGTGTCAACCCTCCTCCCGGAATGCTCTTTATATAGCTAGCTCTTCACCTTCCTTCTTTGTATCTTTCCGATGTGGGATCCCTTCACAAGATAGAGTTTAAATTCAATGAAACTCTTCCCGTCCGCATCATAAAATAAATACTCCTTGCTTCTCATGAGATTCAACCTGTGCTCCTTCAATAGTTCAACACGCCACTTGCCACCAAGCCACAAGCTCCTCTTGTGTCTTAAACCATGCGCAACTAAATATAAATCTATAGCCAAATTCTGAGGTCCAAGTAAAAAGAAAACCAAAATGCAAAAGCCAAGACTTGAACCTTGGACCTCCTTCCTTCCTTGTGGCGTCACCCCCTTGTCTCTTATGTGGCGTCACTTTGCCACTACACCACACACTCCACTTGTGTCATTTTTCCCCACATTTTATTCTTAAGGCCTACCTGCCAACTTCCAGGGTTTTTTTTTCCACCTAAAACCAAAATTTCCCCAAAGCTAATATTTGATCCCGGGACTTCATAGAAGCCCTCTAACCTTCCAAAATAACTTACCTAATAAGTCTAACTTGCATTAATGCCGTTCTCAAAAATTTTAAATCAAGGCCCATTGGGCCCAATCCTACTAGGCCCAATTTCGGGATGTTACATTAGGGATAGGATTCGGCTTACCTCTACTTTCGAAGAACCAACGAGTAGAGAAAACGAGCGATTTAATCCCTATAACAATCAATTAGTCAAATCTATCATTCTGTTTTAACGGAATAACCAAGTATTAAGAGATCAAAATGATCCATAAAGAAACTCCTTACCTTAATGATAATAGATCCGACTTCCACCGATTGACTTAAGACTAGAGATGAATCGGCAAGGATGTGATATTCAGCCACCCACTAGAACACTACGAAAAGAAGATGATCAAGATATGAGGGAGTAAGAGAAAATGATATTTCAGTTTAGAAACAAGTAGAACAACCGAATAGTGATGAACACACATTCGGCTAGGAAGAAAGATAAGAATAGAATGAAGCCCCTTACCCGTTTAACCAAAGAGAAATGTCCAACACGCAAGAATGGAGATGAGATAGTGACTAAGAGGATTCGGCTATTGGGAGAAATGAACAAAGAAGATTCGTTCATATGGTAATGTCGATTTAGGAAAAAAGGTAGATAGGTTGAAGAAATGGTAAAAAGAAAAGAAAAGATGGAAAAAGAAGTGTTAGATAATTCGGCTAACACAAAGGAAAAAGTGAGCAAAATGCTTTGAGTGTTTTGATCATTTTGTGTTTTGGCAACAAAGGAAAAAGGTTGGAAAAGAGTACCAAAAATGTTTAAAAGAGAAAATAGGCCTTTCATGCACAAACTTGCAAATAGGCTAGGAAAATTTGGCTCCTCTTTTCTCCCAACAAAGCCATGTATCCCAAGCACCAAAAGGATTAAGGTTGACCTAAAATTTCTTTCCAAAACACCTCCTAAGATTCGGCCAACATGTTCCCCACCTTATCCCTTTCCTTTATTTCTTTCCTTCTTTTTCCCTTGCTTTCCTCCTTACCATATTTTCTTAGTCTTCTTTCCAACATTAGAAAAGTCTTCCTTTCCTTCTTTGATGCCATGGCCGACACTTACCATACAACACTTGAGAAGCTTAAAAAAATTTAAGTCCCAAAAGTTGCAATAGATGGGTTTCGAACCCCTTCCCTCAATGCTCTCCACTTGACGCCACCCCACTCCACCATGTGCTCCACTTGTGCTAGCAAAATACACATTTATTTCCTTAAATCTTGATGCCACTTACCTTCTCTCCTTAAAGTGCTTAAACACAAAAATTTTACTAAGGCCCAACTCAACCCATAGCCTTCTTAGTGTCCCTAAACATACACAACTAACACTATTGACTAGCCTATCGCATGATATAATGTAAAACATAAATTCCCAAATTTTAGGATGTTACAGTCTAGGCCATGTGCGACACACTGTCTGCCCCACGGGCATGTGTTTCGGCCGTGTGTCCCCTGCACCTTAATTGTTGCAAAATAGAATGCTCAGTAATGAGCACACGGGCAGAGACACGGGCGTGTGTCTCAGCCGTATGGACGGCACTACCTCAAACACGGGCGTGTGCCCTAGCTGCGTGAAGTCTGCACCTATTTTATGAAAAATTATGAAAATTTAATCGATCTCACGGCCTAAGCACACGGGCGTGTGACTTGGCCGTGTGACCTTAATTTTATGATGACATCATAAATAGAATGCTCCGTAATTTGAACATAGCTTGAAGCACGGGCGTGTCTTAGGGTCACACGGGCGTGTCTTAGTGGTATTCACGCAGAGATCGCGAGAAGCAGCATTCAAGTTTTAAATCTCAAGCCACCTCAATGGCAAGTGTGGGCAATGTAAAGTCTAACAGACCCGAATGTCAACAATGTGGAAGAAGACATCCCAGTGAGTGTAGGATGAATGATCGGGCTTGTTTCAAGTATGGTTCTCAAGAGCACTTTATCCGAGATTGTCCTAAAATGGCTGAGAAGGAAAATTTTCAGAGTGTAAGGCCGAGTAATACTGCTAATAGAGGTAGGCCACTGAGAAATAAAAGAAATGGAGTTATTAGTAAAGGTGTGACGAAGGATACAGCTGTGAGATCCGAAGCTCGAGCACCTGCTAGAGCTTATGCCATCCGTGCACGCGAAGAAGCGACATCTCCCGATGTTATCACTGGTACTTTTTCTCTCTATAATACTAATGTAGTTGCATTGATCGATCCTAGATCGACGCATTCTTACGTATGTGTGAAATTGGTAGCTAGTAAGAGCTTGCATGTTGAGTTTACCGAGTTTGTGATTAGAGTGTCAAACTCCTTAGGCAAACATGTTTTTGTTGATAGAGTTTGCAAGAATTCTCCTTTGGTGATTCGAGGTCACTGTTTTTTGGCTGATTTAATGGTGTTTCCATTTGATGAATTTGATGTTATTTTGGGTATGGATTGGTTAACATTGCATGATGCCGTAGTGAACTGTAAAAGAACGATTATTGGCCTGAAATGTGAAAATGGTGAAATTCTTCGGATTGATTCAGATGAGTCGGTTGAGTTACCTGTTATGATTTCTTCGATGACTGCCCAAAGATATGTAAGAAAAGGCTGTGAAGCTTACCTTGCTAATGTGTTGAATACAAAAGAATCTGAATTGAAAGTTGAATCAGTGCCGATAGTTTATGAATATTCGAAGGTGTTCTCGGAAGAGTTACCTGGGTTACCTCCAGTTAGAGAAATTGAATTTGGTATTGACTTAGTACCAGGGACCTCGCCGATATCTATTGCTCCGTATAGAATGGCTCCAACCAAATTGAAAGAGTTAAAGACTCAGTTGCTAGAGTTGACAGATAAGAGTTTTGCGAGACCAAGTTATTCTCCCAGGGGTGCTCCAGTGTTGTTCGTAAAGAAGAAAGATAGGATTATGAGACTTTGTATAGATTACCGATAGCTCAATAAGGTAACCATTAAGAACAAGTATCCTTTGCCGAGGATTGATGATTTATTTGACCAACTGAAAGGAGCGACAGTGTTTTCGAAGATAGATTTGAGATCTGGTTACTATCAGTTGAGAGTAAAAGAGTCGAATGTCCCGAAAACCGCTTTCAGAACAAGGTACGGACACTATGAATTTCTTGTCATGCCTTTTGGACTAACGAATGCTCATCGAACCTTTAGACCGTATTTGGACAAGTTTGTAGTTATTTTTATTGATGACATACTGATTTATTCTCGTAATGAGTTCGAACATACCAAACACTTGAGAAATGTTTTACAAACTTTGAGAGATAAGAAGTTGTATGCTAAGTTCAGTAAAAGTGAGTTTTGGCTTCGAGAAGTCAAATTTTTAGGACATATTGTCTCAGGTGATGGTATTCGGGTTGATCCAAGTAAAGTTTCGGTAATTGTTGATTGGAAACCACCAAGGAAGGTATTTGAAGTTAGAAGCTTTTTGGGCTTAGCTGGTTACTACCGCTGGTTTTTCAAAGGGTTTTGGATGATTGCTACCCCTATGACCAAGCTGTTGCAAAAAGATGTCAAATTTGTATGGTCCGAAAAATGTCAGCAAAGTTTTGAGAAGTTGAAAGCTTTATTGACTGAGGCACCGATTTTAGTGCAACCTGAACCGGGAAAGGAGTTTTTGATTTATAGCGACGCTTCACTAAATGGATTAGGATGTGTGTTGATGCAAGAGGAAAAAGTGGTAGCCTATGCCTCAAGACAATTGAAGCCACATGAGAAGAATTACCTGAAGCATGATTTGGAATTAGCCGCTATTGTGTTTGCTCTAAATATTTGGAGACATCATTTGTACGGTGAGAAATGCCATGTTTTTATTGATCACAAGAGTTTAAAGTATTTGATGACTCAAAAAGATTTAAATTTGCGGCAACGAAGATGGCTTGAGTTACTGAGAGACTATGAGTTGGTGATTGATTATCACCCGGGTAAGGAGAATGTAGTTGCAGATGCCCTGAGTAGGAAATCTTTGTTTGCCTTGAGAGCAATAAACACGAGGTTAACATTGTCCGATAATAATTCGATTATAGCTGAGTTGAGGGCTAGACCGTTATTTCTTCAGTAAATTTGTGAAGCTCAGAAATGTGACAGTGATTTGCAAGCCAAGAGAGCTCATTGTGAATTGGTTAGTGATTCAGATTTTCATGTTGGATCTGATGATTGTTTGATGTTCCGAGGTAGAGTTTGTGTACCGAAAAATGATGAACTTATTCAAAAAATTCTTCATGAGGCGCATAATGGTTTTTTATCTGTGCATCCGGGTAGTACAAAAATGTATAATGATTTGAAGAAATTGTATTGGTGGTCTGGTATTAAAAGAGGTATCTCTGAGTTTGTTTTGAAATATTTGATTTGTCAACAAGGAAAAGCCGAACACCAAGTACCTTCGGGTTTACTTTAGCCAGTGATGGTACCTGAATGGAAATGGGACAGAATTACTATGGATTTTGTAACTGGATTACCTCTGACTCCGAAAAAAAAGATGTCGTTTGGGTCGTTTTTGATAGATTGATGAAATCGACTCATTTTATTCCAGTACGTACCGATTATTCACTTGATAAGCTAGCTGAGTTGTACATTTCTGAGATTGTAAGATTGTAAGGGGTGCCTACTTCGATTATTTCGGATAGAGATCCGAGGTTCACTTCGAGATTTTGGAAAAAGCTACAAGAGGCTTTGGGTATGAAATTGAATTTTAGTATTGCATTTCATCCATAGACCGACGGTCAATCTGAAAGGGTAATTCAGATACTTGATGATATGCTTCGATGCTGTGTTCTAGAATTTGAGGGTAGTTGGGAAAAATATCTACCATTGGTCGAATTTGCCTATAACAACAGCCATCAGTCGATATAAAAATGGCACCTTATGAGGCATTGAATGGCTGCAAGTGTCGAACACCTTTGTATTGGACCGAGCTTAATGAGAAATAGATTTACGGGGTTGACTTGGTTAAGAAAACCGAAAAAAAAGTAAAGGTAATCCGAGATTGCTTGAAAGCCACTTCAGATCGACAAAAGTCATATGCAGACTTGAAAAGAAAAGAGATCGAATTTCAGGTCGGTGACAAAGTCTTTCTAAAAGTGTCTCCGTGGAAGAAGATTCTAAGATATGGCCGTAAAGGCAAGTTGAGTGCACGTTTCATTGGGCCGTATGAAGTTATTGAAAGAATAGGGCTAGTGGCATATCGGTTAGCTTTACCGACAGAGTTGGAAAGGATCCACAACGTGTTTCACGTGTCTATGTTACGCCGTTACAGATCAGACCCTTCACATGTGATTTCCCCGATAGAGGTCGAGATTCAACCCGATATGACTTATGGTGAAGAACCGATAAAGATTTTGGCTTGGGAAGTTAAACAGTTAAGAAATAATAGTATAGCCCTAGTGAAAGTTTTATGGCAACAACACGGAGTCGAAGAGGCCACGTGGGAACCTGAGGAAGCTATGCAAAAACTGAACCCAAGCCTATTCTCTAGTAAGATTTTCGAGGACGAAAATCCCTAAGGGGGGATAGTTGTAACAGCCCGATTTTGGGCCTAGTCAGAACAATGGTCTTTTTGACAAAAAAGGCATTTTGGTCATTTTGTTAATAAAAGAATAAAAAGGGAAAATAAAGCCAAAGTTTGCTCATCTTTCTTCTACCTTGGCCGAATTTCATAAGGGCTCAATAGCTAGGGTTTTGCCACTTTTCAAGCTTGATAGTAAGTGCATCCTAGCCCCGTTTTTAATGCTCTTTACATTTTTGAAGTCCTCGTAACCCGGTTTACCTATTTCTACCATTAATTTGAAGTAGGGTTCATGTTTCAAAATTTACCCATGTGTGACATGCATGTATTTTGATGTTTGATGGAAGATATTGATTGTTTAAGGTGTGATAAACAACTTTTACTAAGTGATTTTTAGTGAAAATGTATAAAAAGGACTTATTTGCAAAAAGTTGTAAAATGGGTAGTAAAAATCTGATTTGATGAAAAATGTGGGATTTTATTAGCATGATTTAGGTTCGACTAGGCTTGGGATTCAAGGAAAATGGATACATTTCATTTTACGAGCCTAGGGAAAAATATGTAAATATGTCAAAATTTAGAGGCAAAAGTGTAATTTTGCCATAAAAGAATTTTGGACTGAATTGACTAATGTGGATAATAAATAAGTTAAATTTGCTATTATAGATCAAGAAAGACGAGGTTCGAACCTTGATCGGGGGAAAAACAAGGTTATTGACAATGAGGTCCATTTCTGCTATTTTTGTACCGAGGTAAGTTCGTATGTAAATAATGCATTATTATTTATGCTTTAATTGTGTTATTATTGTATGAATTGTGATTTACTCTTTGAATGAATTCGAAAAAGTTCGACAAGCGAGAAAAAAATCTCGGTTGAACCTTGGGAATTATTAGGATACAAATGTCATGACATTAGGGTTAGTTGAGATTACGTGTAAGACCATATCTGGGATATGGCATCGATATGAGATTTCATGTAAGACCATAGATGGGCTATTGGCATTGATATGAGATCCCATGTAAGACCATATCTGGGATATGGCATTGGTATGGTACTATGTGTGTGAGATTTCCCAAGTATCCTTTAGTATTCCAAGTGGTTCAACGGGAAACTTAACGGCAAAGTTTAAGTTGTGAAAGACTATGGTATGATGTGAAAGATTATGGTAAGTTGCAAGTTGGTACAGGTATGTACATAAAAATCATGCTTAATTAGCTCGATATGTGATGAAACCTCGGATTGGTTCGATTGAGTAAGTTATGATGTTAAGATTTTAATAACATCTATGCTAAGATTGATTATGAATTCACAATGACATTTATGTTAATTTACTTTATGTTAAATATACGTTAAAGTGTGTATGATGCTTATTATTTGTATAGGAACTTACTAAGCATTAAAGCTTACTCCCTTTCTCTTTCTCTTGTCTTATAGTGTCACCAAGCCAGCTTGGGGATCGAAGACGGTCGGAGATTCATTCACACTATCAAATTATCATTTTGGGTACTTATGATTTCAATATTTTGAGTTATGGCATGTATAGGGACTTGGTCTTTTGTTAAGTGTCATAATTGATTTGGCCATAAGTGATGGCTTCAATCGTTGATAATTCATTTTGTAAATGGCCATTTGATATTGGCTAATATTGGTTAAATATATATACATATGATGATTTTTTCATGAATGTGGGAAATTGCACGGTTTGAGATACTAAGTATGTGATGTTTGTATGTGATAAATGATAGCCTGTAAATGATATGTGGATGCCTTGTGTATGGCTAATTGGGTTGAAAGTATATGCTTGGATTAGTGCTATGTTTTGTTGTGTAGGTTGGTGCATGGAAGGGTGGCAAAAAGGCTTGGTAACTGGCCTTATATTTGTCCACACAGTTAGACCCACGGGCGTTTGTCTAGGCCGTGTGCGACACACTTTCTGCCCCACGGGCATGTGTCTCGGCCGTGTAACAGTCCGGTTTATACCCTAGTTGTAACACCCCTTACCCGTATTCTACGCTGGAACCGGCCCCGAGGCATTACCGAAATAAAACCACTTGATCGCCACTTAGGCTCAACGTGACTACTCTCTTTTAGTCACCATAACGACCTCATTAATGACCTACGAGGTCTTAAACATACCTACTAGAGCTTCTGAGGCTCTACCGAAACTTTGTCGATCTTAAAATTTCTTTCACTTAAATAAGGGTCACACGCCCATGTGGAATGGGACACGCCCGTGTGCCCTCAAGACATGCCCGTGTCTTCCACCCGTGGTCGACACTGACTAAATTCACACGGCCTGGACACGCCCGTGTTCTCCATCTGTGGTGAACACTGACCACTTTAAACGGCCTAGGCATACGCCCGTGTGGCTAGCCCGTGGTCCATTCTGACTTAAAATGCTGACATGCAGGGGACACACGCCCATGGGCTGACCGTGTGTCACACATGGCCTAGACACATGCCCGTGTGTCTACCCACATGGACAAGAACAAAGCTATTTGCCAAGCCCTTCTCACCCCTCTAGCATACACAACATGTACTCTCATTCAACACATCCAAAATCAACTTATAATGAACATAATCTTACATGTATAACTACATCTTTTTATATAATAAAGTAGCCAACAACCATGGCATTATACAAAAATAGTTTATCCATCTAATGGCCAACACATCTTAGCCAATACATGAAAACACACTAATTTGTCTAGCCTCCATACATGCCATATACAAAACATTAAGTCTAATGTACCGGAGTGTGCTGATAGTGTGGGCGATCTTCTGATTAATCCGCGTATCACGATTCAATCTATTTTCTCTATAAGACAAGGGAAAAGAAAGGAGTAAGCTTTGAGCTTAGTAAGTTTACACATAAACAATTTAAGCATTTTAGCATAAGCTAAACAACAATTAGCATTATACTAACATATGTAATTCACATCCACTACTATGCTTACTCTTTCTATCCCTTACCACATCTCCAACACATCATGAGTCACATACTCATAATCATTGACATGCACCCCTGCACTCAATATCACATTTACTCAAAATATAACACATCATTATTTCTCAATAATACATCCACACAGCTAAATTACTCTGTGGTTTCGCACTTAGCCCACCACAATCAGATCATAAGGTAGTATCGCACATAGCCTACCACAAAGGATAATTATAGTGATTTCGCACATAGCTCACTAAATAATATGCTTAACAATAGTATCGCACACATCCCATCATTGTTAAGTATCAAGGTGGTATCGCACTTAGCCCACCATCAAGCATTATCACTACACATTCACATGTCTACATTGTAATACATTCATCCATTCACAACTACTATCTCATTCATTCCACTAGAACCGAATAGGTTCTCAATCATGCTACACACTAGCTAGCATTAACAATGTATACACATAAATGCATCGTTTATACGTAAACTTACCTCGGTACTCAAAAGTATGGAGGTGTGCAATTTAGTCCACTACTTTGCTCTTGCCTCGATTTCTATCCGGGCTTCGTCTTTCTTGATCTATAATGATAAATCAACTCATTCAATACACACATTGACTAAATTGACCCTTATCTCATACTTTAGCAAAATTACCATTTTGCCCCTAAACTTCCTAATATTTATACTTTTGCCCCAAGGCTCGTAAAATGATTTTCATTCAACTTTCTACCATTTCATGCTTAGCCAATTCATAACCTCAACTAAAGAAATCATCAATTCTCACTAAATCACTCATGTATGACCAATCTCAAGACTTTCATAAACTAGTCCCTACATGCATTTTTCATGAAATTCACTTAGCAAAAGATGTTTCTACTACATCAAGCTTTTTATAATCTTCCATAAAACATCAAAATACATGCATGTCATACATGGGTACATTTTTGAACATCAATCCTAGCTTAACATATAGCTAAAAATAGCTTACTCAAGTTACTAGGACTTCAAAAATACGAAGAATATCAAAAACGGGGCTTGGATGAACTTACTAACAAGCTTGAAAAATTGAAGAGCCCTAACAATGACTTCTTGAAAATTTTGGCAGCTTGGAGAAGAAGATGAATGAAATTTTGTCATCTTTTCTCTTTTTAATCACTTAATTGACAAATGACCAAAATACCCCTTTGTCAAACCTTTCCAATTTCATCCACTCATGCCCATTTTTTTCCAAAAATTAGAATTTGGGAAAATTACTATTTAAGGACCTCTAATTGATAATCCAAAGCTATTTCATACAAATAGCTTCTAGAATCTCACATTTTGCAACTTTTGCAATTTAGTCCTTTTGGACCATTCAACCACAATTTAACAAAAATTGCTTCGTGAAACTTTCACACTAACATGCAAACATAGCATAACCCTCTAAACTCATACATATACCTCAGATTTGTGGTCTCGCACCACTATTCTGACTAGGCCCTAAATTGGGATGTTACAACTCTCCCCCCTTTAGAGATTTTTGTCCTCGAAAATCTTACCGGTAAAAAAGTTTGGATGTTGCTCTCTCATGCTTTCTTCCAGTTACCACATAGCCTCTTCCATACCGTGTTTCTGTCATAACACTTTCACTAGGGCTATGCTCTTATTCCTCAACTATTTCACTTCTCAAGCCAAGATCTTAATCGGCTCCTCTTCATAAGACATATCCGGTCTTATCTCAATTTCCATTGAAGGAATCACATGCGAAGGATCGGAGCGATACCGTCGCAACATCAACACGTGGAACACATTATGGATCTTGTCCAATTCTATCGGTAAAGCCAACCGGTATGCTACTGGCCCAACTCTATCTATAATCTCATACGGCCATATGAATCTCGGACTCAATTTCCCTTTTCGTTCGAATCTCATGATTTTCTTCCACGGGGACACTTTTAAAAACACTTTATCACCCACCTCAAACTCAATTTCTTTTCTTTTCAAATCCGCGTACGACTTCTGTCGGTCCGAAGCAAATTTTAGACTATTACGGATTACTTTCACCTTCTCCTCAGTCTCTTTTACTAGATCGACCCCATGGATCCGCTTCACACTAAGCTCAGACCAATACAGAGGAGTCCGACACTTACGACCATACAAAGCTTCATACAGTGCCATCTGTATACTCGACTGATAATTGTTGTTGTAGGCAAACTCGACCAAAGGTAGATACCTCTCCCAACTACCTTCGAATTCTAACACACAGCATCGAAGCATATCTTCGAGAACTTGAATCACTCTTTCAGACTGACTATCTGTTTGTGGATGGAATGCGGTACTAAAGTTCAACTTTGTACCCAAAGCCTCCTGCATCTTCTTCCAAAACCTCGAAGTAAACCTCAGATCTCTATCCAATATTATAGATACAGGCACACCATGTAACCTCACTATCTCTGCAACATACAATTTGGCTAACGTGTCCAGTGAAAAATCAACACGTTCTGGAATAAAATGAGCCGACTTTGTCAATCTATCCACAGCAACCCACACAGCATCTTTCTTTTTCAAAGTCATAGGCAACCCCGTCACAAAATCCATGGTAATTCGATCCTATTTCCATTCGGGAACCGTCACTGGCTGAAGCAATCCCGAAGGCACTTGATGCTCAACTTTCACTTGTTGACAAATCAGACACTTTGTCACTAATTCAGAGATATCTCTTTTCATACCCGGCCACCAATAAAATTTCCTCAAGTCATTGTACATTTTCGTATAGAGGGAATCTAAGGACAAGTGATCAGTAGAGAGAATTTTGGAGAAGGATAAGGGAGATATCATGGAGAAAAATTAGGAGATGAGCAGTGGATGAAGTGGTGACGAATTAGACTTTAGGGGTGGCTAAGTTTCGGCTATAGGCTATATAAATGTGTGTGTGCCAAATCTGGGGTCCTAGGTAATGCCGAATTCTCCATTCTTTTTGTTTCTTTTCTTCCCCTCAATCAGTTCCTTCCATAGCCAAACTCTCGCATGCCGAAATCTCCTAAAGTCAAATTCCTTTGTGCTGAATTCCCTCATAGCCAAACTCTTCTATAGCCGAATTACCACCATCTTTTCTCTTGCCAAAATTCCTAATAGTGACGAATCTTGGTGGTTGTTCCTCCATCACAAATCAATTGTTACCTACTCTCAGTCAAGTGTTGAAAGCCGAATCTAGTTAATAGCTATCTAGGCTGTAGGATCGAAAGGAGATTTGGTAAGTATTCGGTTAACCTCTTTTGTACGTTTTGCTAAAAGCCGAAAGGCTATCTAACTGTCCTATCGTTAACTCTGTGATAACAAGGATAAGGTTCAAAGATCGCAAGCGTGGTAGGATCGTTAGCAAGGGTAAGTATACTCAACTCGATTGTGGTTTAAGTGAATGGCCGAATGTGAGTTTAATCTATATGGGTGACTTGTGTGGATTATGAGTCACTCGAATCTTGATGGTGTGTGTGCGAGTGCAGATCTAGGGGATACTCCTGATTAGTAGCTAAAGAAGGGCTATTAGAACCCGGTGGCACACGGTAAGGTTACGGTAAGGTTTCGGCTTTTGGTAGATATTTTGTTTAAGTATGGGTGATTGATTGAAGGTTGGTTGGTTGTAGGTTCAAGACCAAGGATAGTATAGCACGCCGCAGTAACCAGGTGTGTACAAACACTACACACACATGATATCGGCAATGTCGGAAAGCCGAAAAGCTGAAAGTGGCTAAATGGGCCCTGTGGGCCCTGAGGCTAAGTTGGATGAAATTGATTGATTTGATTATATGAATAGAGTTAGGCATGCATGTTACATGATCTGGAATTATTTTGGGCCTAACGGGCCATATGAATGAGATTTGGGCCTAATGGGCCATAAGGATGTGAATTGGGCATAATGGGTTATATGAACGTGAAATGGGCTTGATAGGCTTTATGAAGACGTAGACAAGTATGCTAGGGTTTAATGGACTTTAGGCCTAGTTCTGATCAACTCTTAAACCACATAAGACTTAATATAATAATTAAACATGTCCGTGGACAAGTCGCTGGGTTAGAGCGTGGCAACGGACATATACATGTCTAGGAGTGGATCTAGAGAGAGCTTGGTACTTAAGCAGTCCTAGTGGCCCACCTCCTCTTCTTTGGAATCCTACCTGGTGCATAGTGTCTGTTCACTTTAGCCGCGAGGACTTATTTATGGGCCAAAGTTCATAACTAAAACCCGAGAGGGACCAAATACCTCTGATTTAAAAATTACCAAAATACCCTTAGTTTGAAAATTACCAAAATATCCTTAGATTTGTAAAATTACTAAAATACTCCCGAATTGTGAAATTACTAGAATACCCTTGATTTGCAGAATTACCAAAACATCCCTGATTTACAAAATTTCCAAAATACCTCTGTTTTGCAAAATCACCTAAATACCCCTGTAGAGTAGATTTACGGAAATACCCCTTGGTAGTGAAATGACTAAAATACCCCTAAGTGCCGAATGGGTGGAAATATGTATGTTGCATTCATGGAATATATGTTGCACTTGGGTGGGTTTTGATGGTACGGAGGAAGATTTGAGGATCGCATAGTCGCTTGACAACCATGGATCCACCGGTGGCTTTTAGCCCACTATAGCAGCTTTGCTGCAACGTTTGAGTAGTGCCACTGCTGGTGCTACCTTTGGTGTGTAGGGATGGGTGGGTTGATATTTATATCCCTACAGGTGTGTAGGGTTGGAAGGGAAATGGTGTGCAGGGTTGGATTTGGGATGGTGCATTGCATTCATGTGATACTGATGTGATATGAGGTCGTTGTGGGCTAAGGCCCAAGACCACCATTTTTGATAGGGCTTAGGCCCAATGTGATAATTGTATGTTGATTGGATTACCAAGGGTCGTACACACTGAGTTTCAAAACTCACCCCCTTTCTATTAAATGTTTCAGGTGATCCTCAGTAAACGGCTCGACGTAGGAGAGGACTCGGAGATGGCCACACTACAAGACATTTAGAAGTTTTATTTATTTGTCTCAAAAGACATGATTTTAATTACTTTATTTTCGTTGGATGTCATAAGGCCTTGTACTCCGAGTTGACTTTAGTTTTTGGGTTTTGTTTTTTCAACTGTTTACTTAATTATTAAACCTGAGTAAATTTCTTATGTTTAAACTTGGTTTCCGAAATATTTAAAATAATAAAATGGGCTTTTATCATTACTTAACAAGACTCAAGGATTTTGGGCTTTTGGGTCTTAAATTTTTACTTAGCAAAATCGTTTTGAGTTATGCCTTTGATGTGACATTCCTGGATTCGACCATAACATCTGGGGCGGGTCTGGGGGTGTTACACGGGCATTCCGAGAAATAAATGAGTATATGAATGTGCATCCGAATTAGGTATGTTGTGATGAATATGAATTTGAGCAATAAAAGTGAGTATGATTATGATTTTGATTATTTGTTATGTGATTTATGTGAAAATGAGATGTGGATATTAGCAAGTGAACTATGAACAAATGAATCATATAAGAAATGTAGAATTGTAATTGTGTCTTTGCCATATATGATTCAGGTACAAATGATTTGTATAAGAAATTCTGATATGAAATGTGAGTATGATTAAAATGATGATATATGTGAAATATATGATAATGAATGATGTGTTATATATGCTCGTTAAATGAAATTATGGTTCTATGTTTCGGACATGAGAATTATGAAACACGGAACATGGTTTTGATGTGTGATTTGTTATGGTTATTTGGGCTTGGAAGTGTATAAAAAGAAATTGATATATTTTTATGAATAAACTGTAATAAATGACCATGATTCGGTTGGTATGTAATGAAATTGTGAAAGCTTAATCTTATGAATGAGCTAATGGTTGATATATGAATTTGGAAACATGGTTTATATGTCCATCCATAATTAAGCCTAGTGAAGTTACCTAATGTGGTCTTAAGAAATTACGATTATGATGAATGTTTATGTGGTTGAGATTTGTTAAATTCGGCCTAGTTAAATTGAATTATAAACATTATTGAAATGATTTATTTGCTTATGGCTTACTAAGCTTTCAAAGCTTACTCCGTGTGTTTTTCCTATGTTTATAGAGCTTCAGAGACTTGCTCGGGTTGGAAGTCATGGGAGATCTCATCACACTATCCAGTATTCATTCGGTAAATAAATGTTTTGAGATTGGGTTATGTGGCATGTATAGGCTAGTTTTGATATATTTGGTTTTGAAATTTGTATATATATATATAGCCATGCAAAAATGGCTTGATTATGATGTTAATGGTTGTGTATCTGGTCATGTCTTAAGTTTAATTTGGAAGTATGTTTCATGGTAAATATGTTGTAATGTTGGTTATATGATTTGGTAATGAGATATGGTAAGTATGATGTATAATCGGCTTTATTGTTAGCTCATTTTGGAAGTATGAAAAGTGGTATAGTTTGGCTTGGCAATAAGGTAAATTGATGAATATATATATTTGATTGAGTATTGGTTATGTTGATTCGGTTTGAAATGGCAAAGTATACACATTTATTATGCTTGAATGGTTGGGTTTTTAGTTACGGTTCATGATGGAAAATGATGATTATATTTTGAGTATGTTTGATGGACATTTGAATAGCTAAAAGTGACATAGTCATTTTGATATTAGGTTATGAGATAGCATGTTTAGCTTAAAATGCAAGTGATGGAAATGTTATGACTTATTAAGATTAAATTGATGACCAAATAAGTGTTTATTTGAATAGTTGGACATATGAAGTTTAAACATGATAATTTGCATGCGAAATAGGTATACTTGAGTTGTCATTTGTGTTCAAAAGGGTCAACTTTTATTTTGATAAAATGGTTAATGATATTATGTTAACTTGCGCATGTACTAGTAAAGTACAAGACCATATTTTATTATGTGGTAATGTTTGATAATGTCTCATGTATAGATGTTATTTAGGTCATAAGGTTATATGGTTTGGCTCTTGGACTTATAAAGCATATGTAATATGTTTTGATATTTATATATATATATATATTAGTTGGTTCGAATATGGAATTTATGATACGGTAAACATGGCTTTGTTATATGTTAGTTTAGTTTGGAATGTGAATTGATAAATGACATTGATTAGATAAATTACTAAATATGTTTTGTATTTGTGAAAGAGTTTAATAAGCATGATTTGATGTTGCAAATTGGCCTTGCAAATGGCCTATATACTTGCCCACACGGTTGAGCACACGAGCGTGTGTCTCGACCGTGTCTCTCAAAGTCGTAATTCGAAGCAAGTGAGGAAGTCACACAGGCTGGACGCACGAGCGTGTCTTGTGGCCGTGTGGAAAAGTCAGTATGTATGCCCTGTTTTGCCACAGCCTAGACACACGGGTGTGTCTAATGCCGTGTGAGGCACACGGCCTACCCACACGGGCGTGTGACCTCTGTAACTTTGAAAAATGTTTAAATTTTCGGAAAATTTTGTATGTGCTCGGTTTAGTCCTGACCCCTTTCCAATGCTTGTTTAAGGTCTCATAGACCTTTAAAAGGGACTCTATGTATATGATTTGCTATGATATGATGATGGTGCATTGTATGTTTGTGAAATAACTGTAAAAGTTCTGATATGTCCGGTAATGCCTCTTAAGCCTATTCCAGTGATGGTTATGGGTTAGGGGTGTTACACCTACAATGTTGCAACATCAGCATTGTATGTCGCAACATCGAAGGCAGTTTCACTCGAGAACTTGTTTTTAGCTTCTATCTTCAACATTGAGACATCAGTATCTTGGTGTCGCGACATAGGCATCAGTTTTGTCCCAAATAAGCATCGTTTAGCTCCCAACTTGACTTACAAGACCATGTAACCTTATTTAGATATATAAATTGTAGTAAAAACTGGTAAAAAGCATAAATTACTAATTTAAGTATGAAAAGCCTAAATATATACTAATATGCTTTGATTTATCTATTAAACAAGCTAAAGTTATGTGTAAAAAGGATGTAAATAATAGTCTATTTCATGGCAGATCAGTTATGCACACTATAACACCCTTACCCGGTCCAATCGCCGAACCCAAGTAATAAGTTACTACAAGCAAATACAAACACTTACGAGCACATTAGAATTTAAAATCTCAGATAATTATCATCAATTCATAATTAATCAAATTAGCATGTGATTTAATCAATTTTGAATTAATATCGAGCTCACGAAAGGTCAAAACTAAGCAGGTAATTAATAAGGATTAACTTGAAACAATTTTTTTTCTAAAAAGTAAAAATCTGCATACAGGGGTCACACTGTCGTGTGCCCTGGCCGTGTGCAAAACTCAGTCCGTGTGTGAAGAACCACATGGTTGTGTTGCTAAACCATGTACAAAAGCCGTGCCTGTGTGAGTGGGTCACATTGTCGTGTGGATAGGTCACACGGTCGTGTGAGCAACCTGTGTAACTCCCTGTGCCCATGTGCACCAAAATCATTTAAAACTTTATAGACCACACGAGCCCGTGTATGGCACATGACCGTGTGCCAGGCTGTGTGTACCTAGAAAATTCCTTAAAAAAATAAGCAATTTACCCATGAAACACTTATGCCACAAGATACCATTTAAGCCACATTTTAACTTATTCAAAATCATTCAATTCAAGTCAAAAAAATCATTTAAAACAATCATCCTAAGTGCCTAATCAATATGCCACAATTGGCACCTAATCAACAATTCAAACTAGCCAAATAACCACATTCATTCATGCAAATATACCTTCAATGATACTTCAAATATTCATGCAAATCGTGAAAATAGTCAACTTTATAGCCATTCCACACTTGATTCTCGTTTTAGCTTAATAACCTAGATAGAAAAGCTACCAAAACCTTTAAGTAAAACATAAGTATAAACATGACTTTTACTTGTAACATCCTAAAATTTAGAATTTTATGTGTTGCATTATTTCTTGCGTTAGGCTAGTTAAAAATATTAATTGTGTATGTTTAAGGGGTCCTATGAAGTCTCGGGGCTGAATTGGGCTTTAGTAAATTTTTTGTGTTTAAGCACTTTAAGGAGAGAGGGTAAATGGCATCAATGCTTATGGAAATAAGTGAGTAAATTGCTAGCATAAATGAGCATATGGTAAAGAGGATGTGGCGTCACATGAAGGGCTTTAAGGGAGGAGGTTCGAATCCCACTTGATGCAAATTTTGACTATTTTTTTTGTGTTACTCATCCATAGTATCGGTCATAGATGTATTTAAGGCAAGGAAGACTTTTTAATTTTGGAAAGGTGGCTAAGGAAATAAGGTAAGGATGAGGGTAAGGAAAGAAATGAAAGAAAAGGAGCAAGAAGGGGGATATGTTGGCCGGTTTTGGGGAGAATGTTTTGGAAAGTTTTTATGGTCAATTTTTGATCCTTTTGGTATGCTATACACGGTTTGGGAAGGGTCTTGGGAGTAGCCAAATTTTCTTTAGTCTTTTGGTAGAATTTTGGTGCTTGTTAGGCCTAATTTCTTTTAGTATTCTTTTGTGCTCTTTTCTTCAACTTCTTCTCTCATTGCCGAAACTTCAAGCCAATAGTGGGTATTTTTCTTCTTTTTTTTCTTCTTCTTTGTCTTGCCGAAATCACCTAGCCATTCTGACCAAATTATTTTCACTCATCTTCCCTTTGAAAACCGAAACTAGTTAAGCACTCCTTCTCCATCTTTCTTTTCTTTTTCACAAAATTCTTCAACCCTTCTTTCTTCTGCTCTAATCCATACTTTCATAGCCGAAATTTCTTGTTCATTTTCTCCATAACCGAACCTTGATTATCTTCTCTTCCTCATCATACAAGTTGGATTTTTCTTTCTTGATTAAACCAGGTAAGTGTTTTATTCAAATCCTTTCAATTTTTTTTCTCCTTAGCCGAATGAATATTCCTCATCATTTGGTTATTTCATATTGTTTCTAAACCGAAATGGTGTTTTCCCACACTCCCTCATATTTTGATAATCTTCTATTTGTAGTACTTTAGTGGATTGGCCGAATATCACATCTTAGCCGAATCACTTCTAGTCTTGTGCCCAATCGATCGAAGTGGATCTATTATTGTCAAGGTAAGAGATTTCTTCAAGGTTCAATATCTCAATACTTGGTTATTCCGCTTAAACGGATTGATGATTATGTATACACGTTTGTCCTAGGGACTATATCAATTGTTGATCTTTCGTAAATAGAGGTGTTTCGAATCTTATCCTAAAACGATTATTTTCATTCATAGTAATAGTTTTCTAACCGAGATCTTTTCAATGGAGGCAAACGACACCGAATCGAAAGGAAAAGCGATTGGAGAACTCAAAAGGAGTGGATTTGCGATTCCTACTCCTAAGTTCAAACGAAGGGCGGTATCGGCGATTCGAGATTTTCCACCGGGTTGTGGACCATCATCCGGTGAGAATCGACAAATCGTGGCCATTCACGATTTAGAGAGTAAGTATTTTAGATCGATGATTTAGATTTAGATTAATAAAAATCCCGTTCATTAGATTAATCGAGTATTATGTTGTCATAGGTGCCGAATTTATCAAGAGAGTTTTAATACTTACCGTAATCGTGTGTAATCTCACCGAAATCCCATAAATCTGTGTTTTAGCATCATATTAGAAATATCGATCATTGTTGCTTAAAAACTCAAAATCGGTAAAATGGTATGAATCGAGTAATTTTCCTAAACATCGTAAATACTGAGATTTGTCAAATTAGGGATTATTTGTAAAATTACGAAATTGCCCCTAAGTTCTGAATTACAAAAATGCCCCTAGGAGCCGAATCACGGAAATGCCCCTAAAGGGCTGATTTGCTAGAATGCCTTAATGGGCCGTATTGCTTAAAAATCCTTAAAAATGGCGAGTTACGAAAATACCCTTATGGGCCGAATTACGAAAATGCCCCTATGGGCCGATTTGATAGATTGCCCTAATGGGCCAAACTACAATGTGTGATAATGGGCTGATTTATCGTATCAAATCTCTGGATTAATGATTGTTGTTTATATTTGAAATTATTATGTTTTATAATATATGTTGCATTACATAATTTTCGCAAGGGATGGGAAAAATGTTAAAGAGAAGTGTAACCCGGTGGCTTTGCCACAAAAATGTTTGTTAATATGTTTCACTATGATTCCGGTGGCTTGGCCACAATCAAATTATAATATAAATGGCAACTTGCCTGCGATTGGTGTGTTTGGCGGGGTGGGTTGACTTGATCCCCACAGGTGTGATGGGATGGTACGGGTGGTGTGTAGCGGATGGATATCTAGGATGGGTTGGGTTGCATACATTCATAAATTTGCTTCATTTTAAGATTGTTATGTAAAGGGATTAGGCCCATGATATTGCTATATGGGTTCAGGCCAGATGGATGACTACAGTAAGGGGATTTGGTCGAGTTCTTGTAACTCACTCCCCTTTTCTTAACCCTTGTAGGTAATGCTCAGTGATGTGGATTTGGGCCATGGATGACTCGGTGGAGGCCATACTTGATCTTGGTGTTATTGAACTTTAGATTTCTATTTCAGCTTATTTTACTACTCTTACTATTTTGGGTTTTTATGTTGTAATAAGGCCTCTGGAATATTTTATTTTTTGCTTTATGTTTGTCGTACTTACTATTTTGCTTGAATGATTTTAAATGGGAATTTTTCTAAAACTTAAATAAAGGTTTTCCAAAATAGATTAACAAATGGATTTCATAACAAACTTTTACAAATATTTTAGCTCAGAAAGTTTTTCTCGAACTATCAACGATATTTTCAAAAGTTAGGATTTATAAAGATTTTTTTTTGTTCAAATTATCGATTTATCAAACAACCTTCGAGGTTAGTAGTACTTTATCAAATATTTCAAATCAACTCGTTTTCTCAATTATAACTAAACAATATCTATATTAGTACGAATAAAGAGGATTTAACATGTTCTTCTCATGTGACATGTCAGATCCGGTCTTAACGCATGGGCCGGGTTTGGGGTGTTACATTACTAATCCCATGTAAGACATAATCTAGGCATATCATGAATCAAACCAAGTCCAAGCATCAACCAAGCATAGTGCCTAGCATATACCACTTCATCCATGAAGACATTAAGCAAATTAACTAAAGCAAACATCAAGCTATCAACAAAATGACCATTGCCATAAAATTTATACATATTTACATAACCTTTAAGAGCCAACAAAACTCAAAATAACCATAAGAATTATAACAAATCCTAGGTACATGCCAAAAGCAAAATAAATAATTCACCAACATTTGAGTTTAGGATTGCCACTAGATGTTGAGCTAACGATCGAATCGATAAGTACCTAATTTGTGTACGGAAAAAAACTGTAAATTGAGTATAACTCAGTGGTATTTCTATAATTTGAACATTTAAAACATAAAACAAGTCATAATGATGCATAAACTTAATAGGCTACTTGTAACACAAGGGGTTTTGCAAGTGTACACAATCGTTATCAGGTAATAAGTAAGTATAAGAGTTATCGTCTCCACATGGACTGTATATGTTAATCAATATTTTGCAAAATTAAAATTAACAATTTGGTAAGAAAAACACAATAATTTTGATTGGTTGATGTTAAGTAAAATAACTATCTAGATGCAAGTTAACCTAAATCCAAATGAAATGAATAATTAAAATGTATGAGGTGGATTTAGCAGCAGAATTCACAAGATTTCAACGATGATAACATGAATAGGCTAGAATAATTTCATCATTTGACTTAGTTCATTTTTATCATGTTCATAATGTTTCGGAAAATATTCAATGGCAACTCAATCTTTCAAGAACTTTGAGACCAATATTATGTCCTTTCGGAATCTTTTACTTAAAAAATCATGCATACTACCATGATCATATTTAACTAAGGGTTTCTTAGAGTTTATGTGAAGTAATAGGTATGGATCAGGTTTGAAACAATTTAATCACACAACCCTCAAAGTTATGCAAGGTAATAGAGCTCTCCTGAGTTATTACGAGCCTTTAATTTGATTGAATTAGGCTCTAAATTAAGCATGCACCTTCCAATTATTGCGTCCATTAATTGTCATTTGGTCAAGATCGATCAACTAATTCTAATGCATTCAATCACATTTTAATGAATGAAATACATGCATGATTTTAATTGGAAGCATGAGCAATTGAGGCACATAACATCATGAACATAAATCAAATGGACTTCATCAAATTAATGTAATCATTCTAGCTAAACCAAGTTAAGCTATCATTGCTAATGAAAAAACAACAAAGCAAATTGCAAACATATTGAACAACAATAAAGATTAAGGAAGAAGAAAGTCAGAAGTAATTTCGGTAGTCCTCCGAAAAGTGATCGCGGTGGCTTCTTCCGATCCTCGTAATTGCTCCTTCACAATATGCTCCTCAAGTTTGCCAGGCAAGAGAAAATTTTCTCAAGGAATTGCTCGCTAAATGGAGGGGAAAATGGATGGGTTATGCGTGAGAGGGAAAGAAAGAATTTGAAGTGAGGGATTATTGAATGATGAGGGATGAGAGATTAGATGTGAGATGATATGAAAAGTTAATGAGAGGTCTATTTATACTTGAAGGGAGACTTAGGGGTTTGCTAAAAATAGTCAAACCATCCCTTGAAAATCTCCATCACTTGGTCGGCCATGAATTGTGGAGAAGCAAGGTTGTTGGTTGTTTTATTCATGTTTGATTTCATGCATGAATCAAGAAAGGGTTGGACGATTTCTTGGATGATAGCTGTATGCTGATTTTTAATTGTTTTCCAAGTGTAAGGACCTCTGAATTAATCTCCCAAAAGCTGATTTTGGGCTGCACATATGCCCTTGCCGAATTGGGCTTCTTTCCCCTTTGCTTGGACAATTTGTGACCCAATTATTTGTCAGACTTGTCCCTCAATGAAACCATCTTTAACTGGATCAAAGTGACCTCTTCATGACCCAATTTGCTTGACTTTGCTGTCCAACTAAGGTAGAATAAAGCTCATGTCCATGTATAATTAAAATAAACTTCAAAAATTATTAACTCCATGGTCCCATTGCAACAATTAAATACAAGAAATTATTATGTAGCATGAACTAATTAAATTATGCACAAATTTAATACATAAAATCATAAAATTGCATATTTTAATAAATCATGCCCATTGTCTCGATATGAACAAAGTTCACCCAATTAACTATCAAATATTCAGAATTAACACAATCTTTACGTAAAAATGTGTCATAAACAACTATAAAAAAATCTATTATAATTTAGAGTTTACACTAATTCACAAAGTCATTAATCCCAATATGCTCATTTACCATTATTAAGACATAACAATCACCTTTCATAGTCATTAGCAAATTCAACCAATATAATTACACATCTCATCTCGATTTCTCATTTCAAGTGTTCATTGAACACATACAATCAATATTCATAGTTTAGTCTACTATTTCATATTTCCTTTACATATTTCATTTTATTCAATAACATTTGCTATTTCAATAGCATTGCCATTACCATATCATTTCCTATTTCAAAATCATTGTCTTGATTTCACCATTTATTTCCCCTATTAAATCAACTTGGACTCGGATGGATACACGGATCCAACCAACACACAAAATTGGCACTCAGTGCCTGACGGATAAATCTGTAATAATGAATTACGACATGCGCTAGTCAGTGAAACCAACAAATAGATGTGCCCAGCACTCCCCAACACGTAGTCGCAAAACCTTGAACTCTTCCCATCCTATGGCATTGCAATTATACCCGACCCTGCCTGAACAGTTAATAGGGTAACAATTCCTCACATTTTGTTTGTAATCATTTCTCCATTTCAATTTCATAATCACAATCAACCAATCCAATTTTCCACAAACATATATCAGTATATTCATCAATCAAATGATTCAATCATATGTATTCATATACATAGCAACATATTTCATTTCCATATCGAAATCAATTTCACATTTTAAATAACATTCAATATTTTTGAATCTATTCAATTCAATCCGTAATACAAATAATCATTCCAATCACATATTTTTCAATTCACTTAATCAATTATATAACTCACCTTACGAACTTACCACAAAATGCAATGAAAAAAAATGAAACAATAGACGTTAGCTATGGATTAAAACAAATATAATAAATTAACACTACACAGCCTAATTCACATTCAATTGCTAAATTATACGACTTTTGCATAGTATTCAATTTAGTCCCTAAAATCGGGACTAACATAACTTTCACAATTAACCCCCCAAACGTTATGTCAAATTTCATAGAGTCCTTATAGGACTTCTTATTTCTCAATTACACCCCCAATTTTGAATTTTGCAAAATTTAATCCTTATTGTACAAAATCATCAATTGACTTTACAAATTAGCCCTATTTCACTTTTAACCTTAAAATCTATCAAAATAACACCTCAAACTTCAACTATTTAACAATGGCAACATCGTCAATCTTGAAAAATACCGAAAAATACTATATGGGTTAGCTAGCTCGTATTACCTGGGTTGCGAAAACATAAAAATTACAATAAAAGGGTCTAAATTGACTAACCAATTTGTGCTTTGAAAGCTAAAACACCTTAGTCATTCTCCCCCTTTTCTTCTTCTTCTATTCAAGTTTTGCATGAAAGAAAGATTAAAAATTTTTTTTATTGTCTTCCACCAACTTTATTTTATTATTTAAGTTATGTTTTATTTTATTTTTATTTTATAACTTTATGTTTTTTTATTCATTTTATTACATTTTCTTTTATAACATAATTCCTTACCGTCCACTTTCATTAAATAAATGGTTTAATTACCTTATGAGTCCCTTAATTATGTTTTACTTTATGATTTAATTATAATTCAACTTTTGACTCATACGTGATTTAGTCCATGTATTTAAATTAAGCACCAATTCAATGAAATTATCTAACCGAAATTCAATTTGCTTCTAATATAACTTCGTAAATCTTTAATAAAAATATTTACGAGCCCGATTTATGAAATCGAGTTTTTGAAACCTCATTTTTGGACATGTTTGACTTTCAAGTTGTTACACACACGCCCAGATATCTATTTTGCAGTGGGGCTGGTAAGTCAATATCAGGTGAATCTAGGACCAAGACACTGGCAAGAAATTAAGAATATACTTAAGTATTTACGAAAAATGAGGGATTATATGCTTGTGTATTCCGAAAGGAGATCTCACTCCTATTAGATATACTGATTCTAACTTCTAAATTTGTCGGGATTCGAGAAAATTGACATCAAACTGTTTCTTTTTTCCTAGACGGCGAGTCTATAGTGTGAATAAGTGTAAAGTAAGGTTGCACTTCTAACTTCACTATGGAGGGTCGAATATGAGGTATGGTTTATGACACTGTAACAGTGCAGATATAGTCAAAAACTCAAAAGAAAACCACATAAGGACAAAACACATTGATACAAAATATTACAAGGGAGACGATAGTGTTTAATGGAATAATAGATGTGGTCAAAAGATCACATCTGAAGGAAAAATCCTAGGGATTTGTTTTACAAAGAGTCTACTAGCTAGAGAGTTCTCAAGGAAACATAAGAAGGGGCACAAGAATGTGAAACATGACTCATCTACTTCACTAGAGCAAGTGGGAAACTGTTGAATCTGGTGCCTTATGTGTAGTATTTTCGTCAATGTACACTTGTAATTTTTTTGAATAGATTGGTTAATAAAATTATTCATGAATTACATTAATACTTTGTATAATGTACTCATGTGGTTTTTTCACGCAAAGCAAAATGAAACCAAATGTTGCTCACTGGTTGTCTAATGTTTAACTAATACTAAGCGGTATTACGTGGTTGGATCGTAATACAAAAAGACAACTTATATTAGTAGACAAACTTGAACATGTCTTTAGTCTAATCAGAAATGAAAAAACTAATTTAAAGACTAATATGTCTTCTATCAAGTCCAATTGGAAGATGTTTTGTCTTGTCCATCAGAGCGGATGACACCCAGAAGATAGAGACATAGATGTGACTGACTGGACTGACAGTACATCGGACTAGACCCAATAAGAATAGATCTTAAATCTATTTATTGATTTATTCATTTGTAACGTTCATAATGAGGCATACCTAAATCCTGAGTGGATGACAGACTATGTATACATTAGTCGTACACTTTGATGTAAGTAAAAACCTGAGTTTGAATAGATAAGGAACATAAAGCTAGTGCATTGGGTGTATGACTTCTACTTTATGTAGCGTCATTCAAAATAGTAGAATTCATATCCTGATACATAGGTAAATGATATCCTCTCATTGGCATTACATGGTTGATGAAAAGGAAATGTGGTCATAAGTTGTTCGTCGTTGTGATCAATGACTTCATTACTAATTAATAGTAATTGACTTTTGATGAAGGAAGATGTAATGGTTACCATGAGATAAAATAGGATAATATTGGGAGAGAGGATTGATAACTCTTGAAAAAAGTTATATTTCCAACCTCTAAGCTTGATTAAATGTTTGTACTTAAGTAGATATATTTGCATTTTTAGGTTATTTTTAGAACATTGCATAATAATGCTTGGATTGTGCCTTAAATGTCATTTCATGTTACTTTTACTGTTGGGAAGAAGGGAATTGGTTGTTGTATGTAGTAGGTGCAGGACGGATAAAGAAAGGAGAAAAATGATGAAGAGAATGAAAGAAGTGAAATATTGCCATGGTAAAAGGTTGGATGGATTGCCAACACAAATGCCATGGCAATTCCAGGAAAATGCTAACGCGACACTCAGTCCTTGTTTCTCTTAGCCAGCTGGACATGTACCAGATAAATCCATCTGAAAAAGAGGGAGAAAAATGTGTGCTGAGATAGGGGGACCTACCCTATAAAAGAGGGAAGAGAAAAGAATGAGGACATGAGGATTTTGGGAGAAGGATTTTGGAGGGGCAGTTGGAGAGCAGTTTTCTCTCCGGAGAAACTCCTGAAAAATTCAAAATAAAAGGGAGAGGGTAGCAACTTAAGACAAGATTAGAGACGCAAGGAAAGGGACGAGCAATCAGCTTTAGGTTCTGCACGATTCAACAACATCGAAGTGAAAGCTGGAGTGGCGAAAGCTTCCTATAGTTCTACCTTCATTTTGTTAACTAATTTTTGTAATTTCTAAACTATTAATGATGATGTTGAATGTTATTCTAATTTTGGATTTTAAATCCCAACCCATGAGCTAATTTCATTTGGGTTAGAATTATTGGATCTATCTTGATATATTTAATGATCATGGTGATATTTTGAGTAGATCTACTATTTTATTTGGTTTGGATTATTTTAAATACATGCATCCAAGCTCTAGACATATATGAATGCATGGTATATCATTAGACTTGATTTAATTCTGAAAAGGTTAAATAATTTGGATCGTAATTGAATGATGCGAGTGAGTACTCAAGCGAATACTCGTAGCACTCTAGACAAAGAGTTGTGATCTGTACAGAGTAAGGAAGAATATTGTTAGGTATTTTTCTTGAGACTTGTAGACATACAAAGACTTAGAATGATAGCTTTAATTTTAGCTCTCGAAAGAAGCAAAATGTAGTAGTTATACTCTGAACAGTAATTTGGTCAAGATTTTGCCATGACATTATTATGTTATTAAGATATAATCCATGTAATTCCAACCTTCCCATTCAACAGCATCAATCCTCTCAACTTTTTTCTCATAGAATTTCTATAGCATTTTATTCATTATTTGATTTTTATATTTCATACATTAATACTTCACTTCAAATCATTATTTTGTTTACTTTGCCATAAGTTTAATTAGTAGATTTTATAGTAATAACTCAACCATATTTTTACCTATTTCGATCCCTGTGGAGATGATCTCACTTGTCACTTTATTACTTGATTCAACGTGTATACTTGCACATTCGCATTACATATTCACACGCGACAAGTTTTTGACGTCGTTTCTGGGGATAGGCAATTTGGTGAAATGTTATTGTTATTATCTATTTAATTTTGTTCGTTTTAGATTATTTAGCTATTTTTTTATTCTTTTTCAGGTTTACTGCTAGTTTATGAGTAGAGGTATTCCCGAGAATGAAGAGTATTCTTTTAATCCAGAAATTTAGAGAACTTTAAGGAGAAGGAGAAAGGAATTGCGAGAAATGGCAAGGATTGGAAATGATCTGGCAGAGAAGATCCATTACATCCAAATGGTAGGGACGTTGATATTCCTCGTGTGATAGATTATAGAGACAGACCCGTTAGAGAACATGTAGTGCCTATTTTGGATGATTTGAATCCAGGGATTGTCAGGCCACATATTCATGCTCAGGATTTTGAGCTAAAACCAATGATGTTTCAAATAATACAAAAAGTAGGACAGTTCAGTGGATTACCTACTGAAGAACCTCGGCTACATTTAAGACTCTTTTTTAAGGTCTGTGATTCATTCAGGTAGTAGGGTGTTCCTCAATATGCCCGGAGATTCAAACTATTTCCTTATTCATTGCGAGATCGTGCCAGAGTATAGGTGAATGCTTTGCCTTCAGGAATGGTGGCATCTTAGAATGAACTTGGTCAAAGGTTTTTGTTGCGATACAACCTTCCAAACATGAATGACAAATTGAGGAATGATATTACATCTTTTCAGCAATCTGAGGATGAGACATTGTATGAAGATTGGGAGCAATTCAAGGAATTGATTAGAAAATGCCTAATGCATGGTTTCCAACATTGGACAGAAATAGAAATGTTTTATAATGGACTAAATGCATATACACGAATGGTAGTTGATGCATCTGCCAATGGGACATTGTTGGATAAATCATATAATGAGGCATATGAAATTATAGAAAGGATAGCTAACAATGATTATCAATATCCAACTACATGAGTGGGTACTGGCAGAAGAGTTGCTGGAGCTATGGAGCTTGATGCGATCACTTCATTGACAACTCAAGTATCATCCCTAACTAATATGATTAAAACATTGAAGAGACCAGCTATAGTGTAGGAAATCAAAGCAGTAGAATTAACATACGTTTATTGTGGGGAAGATCATGTTTTTGATGAATGCCTATTGAACCCAGCTTGAGTATAGTACATGGGAAATTCCAATCAAAATAATAACCCATATTCCAATACATACAATCCATGATGGAAACAACATCCTAATTTCAGTTGGAGTAATCAAGGAGTGGGAAATTCCAGTATTATTGTTCTACAGAACATCACAAGTGTACCACCTGGATACAATCAACCTATGCCACGGCAAAATGTTCAGTAAAGTTCATCCTCATCATCATCTTCATCTATGGAAGCTTTATTGAAGGAATACATGGCCAAGAATGATGCTGTAATATAGAGTCAAGCTGCATCTTTAAGGGCTTTAGAAAACCAAGTGGGGCAAACTGCCAGTGCATTAGATAGGAAGAAGCATTGTCGAGTGATATTGTTGCTCCCACTGAAGGATGCACAGCAATGTTGATGAACATATTGCCACCGAATTTGAAGGACCCAAGGAGCTTTACTATTCCTTGCTCAATTTCAAATCATTATGTAGGCAAGGCTTTATATGATTTAGGTACAAGCATAAATTTAATACCTATGTCTATTTTTAGGAAATTTGGAATTGGGAAGGCGAGACTACAACTATCACATTGTAGTTAGCTGATTATTCTTATGCACATCTGAAAGGTAAAATTGAATATGTGTTGGTAAGAGTTGATAAATTTATTTTTCCTGCAGATTTTATTATTCTGGAATGTGAAGCTGATAAAGAGGTATCAATTATTCTTGGGAGACCTTTTCTAGCGACTGGTAGAACATTAATTGATGTACAGAAAGGTGAATTAACAATGAGAGTTAATGACTAGCATATAACCTTTAATGTTTTTGATGCCATGAAGTATGCAGATATAGATAAACATTGTCACGCCATTGGGATTATTGACACATCAATGAAGGAAGAATTGGCATAATTTTGTTACAATAATAATGAAGCAGACTCAGTTGAGTTGAATGAAGAGCAACTAATTGAAGAACTTAGTGAATTGATGGAGGCTAAGCAACTTGAAAATGGATCAATGAGGAGTTTTGAATCTTTAAATTTATCAGAGCAATTTTTTAAACCTCATCGACCTTCTATAGAGGACCCTCTTACTTTGGAGTTAAAGCCTTTTGCCACTACATTTAAAGTGCACCTACTTGGGAGACAAAAACACGTTGCCAGTAGTTATCTCTATAGAGTTAACATCTGATCAAGAGACCCAATTGTTAGAAGTTTTAAAGAGATCTAAGAAAGCACTAGGGTGGAAAATCGCGGATATCAAAGGAATCAGTCTGGTCATTTGCATGCATAAGATTTTACTAGAGGATTGCCATGGCAATTCTATTGAGCAACAGAGAAGACTTAACCCTATTATGAAGGAAGTCATTAAAAATGAGATTATCAAATGGCTTGATGCTTGAATAACCTATCCTATTTCTGATTGTTTGAGGGTGAGCCTTGTTCAATGTGTACCCAAGAAAGTGGGTGTTACTATGGTTAGCAATTATAACAACGAACTCATTCCAACTCGTACTGTCATGGGATGGAGAGTTTGCATGCACTATCGAAGGCTTAACAAAGCAACCAGGAAGGACCATTTTCCTTTTTCATTCATCGATCAAATGCTAGATAGATTAGCGGGAAAAGTTTTTTATTTTTGTTTGGATGGTTATTCGGGTTATAACCAAATTGCCATAGCTCCTACCGACCAAAAAAAAAACCACGTTCATGTGTCCTTATGGAACCTTTGCTTTCAAACGAATGTCATTTGAATTGTGCATGATGGCAATATTTTCGGACATGGAGAAATTTTTAGAAGTTTTTATGGATGACTTGT
The DNA here is from genome assembly GCA_025698515.1 of Gossypium sturtianum. NCBI lineage: Eukaryota > Viridiplantae > Streptophyta > Magnoliopsida > Malvales > Malvaceae > Gossypium > Gossypium sturtianum. Next base: position 51,973,683 of record CM046943.1, read on the forward strand.
CTGTGTTTGGCGATACATTTGAAGGTTGTTTAAAAAACCTAGAGCTAGTTCTTTGTCGGTGTGAAGAGACTAATCTTGTTCTGAATTGGAAAAAATGCAATTTCATGGTCTATGAAGGCATTGTTCTGGGACATAAAATTTCACAGCAAGGGATTGTTGTAGACAAAGCAAAGATTAAGGTTATTGAGAAATTGCCGCCACCTATTATAGTTAAAGGTATTTGAAGTTTCCTTGGCAATGCAGGATTTTGTCGATACTTTTTAAGGATTTTTCAAAAATATCCAAACCCCTGTGTGCATTATTAGAACATAACAGAGCTTTCACTTTTGATGAGCCTTCTGTGCAAGCATTTGAGGAATTGAAAAACAAACTGGTAACAACACCGATTGTCATAGCACCAGACTGGACAATACCTTTTAAACTTATGTGCGATGCCACTGATTTCACTGTAGGAGTAGTGCTTAGGCAAAGGAAGGATAATGCAACATCCTGAAATTCAGGATTTTATGTTTTGTATGATACTATGCGTTAGGCTAGTTAAGAGTGTTAGTTGTGTATGTTTAGGGGCCCTAAGAAGGCTTGGGGTTGAGTTGGGCCTTGGTAGAATTTTTGTATTTAAGCACTTAAGGGGGGGAGAAGGTAAATGGTGTCAAGACTTAAAAGAATATGTGTGTATTTTGCTAGCACAAGTGGAGCTAGTAGCAGAGTGGTGTGGCGTTACATGAAGAGGCTTATGGGGTGGTGTTCGAATCCCACCTATTGCAACTTGTGGATTTAAATTTTTTTTGTGCTAATCAGGAGGAAGATGGTAAGTGTCGGCGATGGCTCTAAAGAAGGAAAGGAAGACTTTCAAATGATGGAAAAAACACTAAGGAGAAGAGTAAGGAGGAGATCAAGGAGAAAAAAAGGAAAGAAATAAAGGAAAGAGATAAAGGAGGGGTATGTTGGCCGAATTTTGGGAGGTGCTTGGGGAAAGAATTTTTGGTCAACCATTACCTTTATGGTGTTAGAGGTATACGGTTTTGGTAGGGAATGTGGAGCCCAATTTCCTATAGCCTATTTGCAAGTTTGTGCATGAAATGTTTTGTTTCTTTTAACATTTTGGTACTTTCTTTTCCAACCTTTTTCCCTTGTTTTGCCGAAACACTCAAGCCAATTTGTTCACCTTTTTCCTTTGTTTTGCCGAAACACTCAAGCCATTTTGCTCTTCTTTTCTTGTTTTTTTTCTCACCGTTCCTCCTATCTTTCTCTTTTCTTTCTTTAGTCGACCATATTTGGAGGACAAATCTTCCTCTTTTCTTTCTCTCAAAGTAGCCGAATACTCTTAGCCATTATCTCTTCTCCATTCTTGCGCGTTGGACATTTCTTCCTTGATTGAATCGGGTAAGTGGCTTCATTCTATTCCTTTCATCTTCTTTTCTCCCTAGCCGAATGTGTGTCCATCATCATTCGGTTGTTTCACTTTGTTTCTAAATCGAAACACCATTCCCTTCTACTCCTTCATATCGTGATCATCTCATTTTTGTAATGCTCTAATAGGTTGGCCGAATATCACATCCTTGTCGACTCATCTTTAGCCTTAAGTCGAATCTGTGGGAGTCGGGTTCATCATCGATAAGGTAAGGAGTTTCTTCTTGGTTCATTCGATATCTCTCTACTCGGTTATTTTGCTGTGACGACCCAAAATTGGGCCTAGTAGGATTGGGCCCATTGGACCTTGAGCGTAGAAGCGTTTTAAAATTTATGGGAATTTGAGAACGACATTATTTTAAGTTGGACTTATTAGGAAGGTGATTTTGGAAAGTTACGGGGTTCTATGAAGGCTCGGGGTTGAATTGGGCCCTAGTAAAAATTTTGAGTTTAAAGCACTTTAAGGAGATATAGTAAGTGGCCTCAATGCTTATGAAAATAAATGAGTAATGTGCTAGCATAAATGAGCAATTGGTAAAGAGGATATGATGCCACATGAATGACTTTAAGGGAAGAGGTTCAAATCCCATAATGTGCAAATTTTGACTATTATTTTTGTACTATTTCCCTAAGTGTCGGCCAAGCTTGTAAATAAGGTAAGTAAGACTTTTTAATTTTTGGGAAGATGGCTAAGGAATATGGTAAGGAGAAAGACTAGGGAAAATCAAGGAGAAGTGAAGGAAAGAACTAAAAGAAAAGGATTGATAAGGGAACATGTTGGCATATAGTGTGGAAGGTGTTTTGGAAAGATTGTATTTGGTCAATGTTCATCTTATGGTAAAGAAGAATACACGGTTTTGGTTAGAGAAGGGGGAGAGCTGAATTTTTCTTTGGTCATTTTGTAAAACTTTGTGCATGATAAGGTTTTGGTTCTTTTAGCATTTTGGGTACTCTTCTTTGCCAACATCTTTTTCCCTTTTGTTTTGGCCTAAACACCTAGTGCATTTGTTCATCTTACTCCTTTGTTTTGCCTTAACCCTCAATTCATTTTTAGTTCATCTTCTTTAGTTGGCCGAAACTAACAAGCACTCTATCCTCCATCTCTTCTTTTCTTTTTACCATTTCTTCAACTTTCTCCTTTTCTCTCTAATCGACACAACTTTGTTTGGCCGAACCTTCTTAATTCTTTTCTCATCAATAGTCGAATTTCTATCATCCTCTCTTCTCCATCTTGCGAGTTGAACACATCTTCTTTGATTGAATCGGTAAGTGGCTCTATTATATCATTGTATTTTCTTTTCTTCATGCCGAATTTTGTGCCATTGTCATGGGATGGTTTTCTTAACCGAAAACATCATTTCTTCTACACTCTCTAAACGTGATCATCTTTCCTTTCGTAGTGTTCTAGTGTGTGGTTGGAAAGCACATTCTTGCCGATTCCTCTCTAGTCTTAAGTCAAACGATTGAAGTCGGATCTATCATCATTAAGGTAAGGGGTTCATTTTTGGATTTTTCGTTATATCTCTATTTGGCTTTATTGCAAATCGGATTGAAGTTTCGACTAGTCGATTATGTTTTAGGGACGAAATCACTCAATATATCCTATTTTCTAATCCTTCGGATATAGTGGTAAGTGATTCAAGTGTAAGTAATACGTTGAGTATGAAATCTTTTGGAAATCCGAGGCTAACTTTTGGTTGGTATTGTTCTAGGATCGACGGAGAGTGGTTCTTTAGGAAATCAAAATCAGGTGTGTAATCCCGTACCCTTCCGAATACATGTTTGAAATGGTGTGTAATCTCATACCTCTCTGGATGTTTGTATGATATGTTCTGTGATTCGGTCGAAATACCGAAGAAAACTGGAAATCGGCATCCGAGACCACTCGGGCGTGCGTATATTCGTAGTGGTATCCATATTTTGCAAAGAAACAGTTTGGTCAGCAGCAGTGACGTGATTTTGAAAAATCACGAAAAATAGGAGAAAATGAATTAGAAAATTAATAAGATACCGAATTAAATTTTACTATGCCTATTTTTATATGAAAGAAACAGAGGAGGAAGAGGAATTTTATATTCTGTGATATCTAAATTTTAGTGAGACTGGTTCTGATCGACTTCGCGGTTCTCTATTCTGTCTTGGAAAAATCGTTGAAAATTGTAAAAAGGGAATTATGAGTTCTAATTTATATGTATAGATTCCTTAGTGAGCCTATTTTCAATAGAAACAAGTGGGAGCAACATATGAAAACTGTACAGTGAGATATTTGAATTTCGGTTAAGAGAGGTCAAAATCGTTGGACAGTGAAACAAGGGAAATTTTAAGGAATAAACTGTACTAAATGGTTAAGCCAAAAATTTTGGAAAAATTGTAGTAAGAAGATATATGAGTATAGTTTCAAGGAAAATTTATGGATTTAGATTTCGAGATTCCTAACTCGAGTTATAGTCAATTTAGTCAGTACGACGCAGATGGACAATTTCGATTTTTATGCCCCACATTAGTAGTTAAGTCTAGGTTGCGAAATTACCAAAATACCATTGGAGGGTAAATTACCGAAATACTCCTGGATTGCGAGATTACCAAATTACCCTTAGTGGGTAAAATTACAAAATTACGGAAATGCCCTTATGGGCCGAATTACGAAAATGTCCCTATGGACCGATTTACCGAAATGTCCCTATGGACCGATTTACCAAAAATGCCCCTATGGGCCGAATTACGAAAATGCCCCTAAAGGGCCGATTTGTTATATTGCCTTAATGGGTCGAATTGTTATATTGCCTTAATGGGCCGATTTGATATATTGCCTTAACGGGCCGATTTGATATATTGCCTTAACGGGCCGATTTGATATATTGCTAAATGGGCCGATTTGATATATTGCTTAATGGGCGATTTGATATATTGCTAAATGGGCGATCGATATATGGCTTAATGGGCGATTTGATATAATGCCCTAATGGGCCGATTTTGTAAAGTGTTAATGGGCCAAATTATTTGTAATAAATCTCTGAGTTATTAATTATCGTGGTTATATTGTAAATATTATGATTTATGATGTATGTTGCATTTACATAAGTTGCATGGGATTGGGATATTGATGATCGGGAAGTGAAATTTGGTGGCTCGCCACATATTCAGTGACTCTGTCACATTTTTACGTGGCTAAGCCCACGTATATTCTGTTATTCCGGTGGCTTGTCCACAATTCGAATTGATATAAATGGCTAAATGCCCGCGATTGGTGTGTTAGGCGGGGTAGGTTGACAAAAGATCCCCACGAGTGTGATGGATGGTGCAGTGGTGTGTAGCGGATGGATTATTAGGTTGGTTTGGGTTTGCATTCATTCATACATTGCACATATATAAATATATTATGTTTTGTAAATGGGCTTCGGTCCAAGTGCATGTTAAATGGGATTAAGCCCAAGATAATGCTATATGGGTTCAGGCCCAGTGGATAACGGTAAGGGGATTTCACACTGAGTTCTTGTAACTCACCCCTCCTTTTTAATCTCTGTAGGTAATGCTCCGTTGTGAGGACTTGGGCCCATGGATGACTCGGTGGAGGCCATACTTGAGAAATGGTGTTAATGAAATTTTAAATTTCTATTCCCGTTTATTTTATTATTTTGCTATTTTGGTTTAAGTTGTAATAAGGCCTCTGGAGTGTTTTATTATTTGCTTTATGGTTGTTATACTTACTATTTTGCTTAAATTGTTTAAAATGAGAATTTTCTAAAAACTTAAATAAAGGTTTTCCAAAATCGATTAACAAATGGATTTCATAATAAACTTTTATAAATATTTTAACACAGAAGTTTTCACTCTAACTTTCAAACGATATTTTCAAAAGACAAGGTTTTAAAGTTCACTATCTTGATTGTCGACTCATCAATCAATCTTTCAAAAATACTTGTATTTTATCTACGTTTCCGTAATGATTTCAAAATGCTTCTGCAACTCTATTTCTAAACATCACATTTTTGTAAATTGTTCATTTCAAATATGCTTTCGCTACTAAAAGGGTTTTTAAAGATTATTACGTTTTCAAGTAGTTAACAATTGCTTAAGTGATTTTGGTTTTAACAAAGAGGCTGTATTTCTCAAGCAAGTTTTTAATAATCGGAAAGATGGTTTTTACTTCCATGTGACACACCAGATTCGGGCCTAACTTCTAGGCCGGGTTTGGGGTGTTACATTTGCAAATCGGATCGAAGGTTATAACTAATCGATTATTTTAGGGACTAAATCACTCGTTCTTCTCTACTCATTGACCCTTCGGAAGTAGTGGTAAGCCGAAATCCTCTCCCTAAACAACTACTTTCTCTCATCGTAGTATTATTCTGATCGAGACTCTTTCAATGGAGGCAAGTGGTAGAGTTATTAAGGGAAAATCGATAGGAGGGCAAAAGGGAGTGGACTTGCAATCTCTACTCCCAAGTTCAAGCGTAGGGCGGTATCGGCGGTTGGGATTTTCCACCAGTTGTGGACCATCTTACGGTGAGAGTAGGCAAATCGTGGTCGTTCACGATACTAAGGGTAAGCATTTCTTTAGATCATTTGATTTAGATTTGGATTAAGACACTATTTTTGTTAGTTAATCGAGTGTTATGGTGTCATAGGTGCCAGCGATCAAGAAGGTTTTGTCCTTACCGTGTCAGTGTGTAATCTCACACCGAAATCCTCAGAATCTGTGATTCACCATCATGTTGGAAAAATAGATCGATGTTACTTACGAATCTAATAACCGTAATATGGCATGAATCGAGTAACTTTCTTAAACAACGTTAATTCTAAGATTTGTCAAAATCGGTATTAATTTGTAAAATTACCAAAATGCCCTTATGGGCCGAATTACTAAAAAGCTCTAATGGGCCATTTTTACGAAAATGCCCCTATGGGCCGATTTACCAAAATGCACTAACGGGCCGATTTGCTAGAATGCCTTAGTGGGCCGAATTACCAAAGTGCTTTAATGGACCGATTCACCGAAATATTACATTAGATTAATGGTTGTTATATATGTGGATATATTTTTATTATGTTGCATATTTACATATTGCATGGGTTGGGAAAATTGTATGGAGAGCAGTGTAGCCTGGTGGCATAGCCACAATTCGTTTATTATTGTGCTTAATTATGATTTCGATGGCTTGACCACAAAATATTATACAAATAGCAGCTCGACTGCAAATTGGTGTGAGCGGCGGGGTGGGTTGACTTGATCCCCACAGGTGTGATTGGCTGGTCGGGGTGTGATGGATGGATGGGTTGGGTTACATTCATTTCATTTATTTATTACTATGTAAATGGGCTCAGGCCCAAGATTATGCTATGCGGGTTCAGGCCCAGTGGATGACGGTAAGGGGATTATACACTGAGTTCTTGAAACTCACCCCCTTTCTTTTTCTAAATCCTTGCAGGTGATGCTCAGTGATGAGGACTTGGGACCATGGATGACTCGGTGGAGGCCATACTTTTGGAATGATATTTTCAAACTTTAGTAAATTTCTTTTCCGCTTTATTTCGTTACTTTTACTATTTTGGGTTTAAAGTTGTAATAAGGCCTTTGGGATTTTTATTTTGTTTTATGTTTGATGTACTTATTATCTTCCATGAATTGTTTTAAACGGGGATTTTCTGAGATTATAAACAACGGTTTTTCTTAAAATTTATCAACAAACGGATTTCATAACAAATATGTACGAATAATTTAACTTGTATTTTCCTTCGAATTATCAACAATATTTTCAAAAGTCACGGTTTCTAAAAGATCACTAATTTGAATATTGATTCTTCAATCAACCTCTCTAGATTAGTAGTATTTTTATCGAATATTTCTAATCAAACTTGTTTTCTTAACTATGACCAAATAACGCCTACTTTAGTAAGAATCGCAAATTCTTTATACGTTTTCTTCATGTGACATGTCAGATCCGGTCATACCGCATGGGCCAGGTTTGGGGTGTTACAGATAAAGTGCTTCATGCCATCTACTATGCAAGCGGTAAACCGATGATATGTAGTTTAATTACACTAATATTGAGAAGGAACTATTGGCTGTGGTGTTTGCATTTGACAAATTTAGATCCTATTTAGTGGGCACCAAAGTTACAATTTATACAGACCATTCTGCGATTAAGTATTTGGTGACCAATAAAAACACCAATCCAAAATTAATTCGGTGGATATTGCTGCTACAGGAATTTAATCTAGAAATTTAAGATACGAAAGGCACAGAGAATCAAGTGGTTGATCACTTGTTGAGAATTCAAGTAGGAAATGAAGACGGTAATATTCAACTTATTAAGGAGGATTTTCCAGATGAGCAACTACTGGTTGCCACAGCATTACCTTGGTATGCAAATATTGTCAATTTCTTAGTCAGTGGATTGCTGCCACCTGTACTCAATAGTCAAAGACGAATAAAATTTTTCCATGATGCTCAGAAATATTATTGGTATGAGCCATTTTTATTCAAACATTGTGTAGATAAAATAATCGGAGGTGTGTTCCGGATGACAAGATTCGAGTATTTTACACCACTTCCATTTAGCACTATATCGAGGACATTTCGAGGAATGCGAATCAACTGCAAAAGTTCTCCAATCTAGCTTTTATTGGCCAAGCATGTTTAAAGATGCTCATGAATTTTTTCAAGCTTGTGATCGTTGTCAACAAACTGGGAACTTATCAAAGAGGTATGAAATGCCATTGCAAAATATCCTAGAAATTAAATTGTTTGATGTGTGGGGAATCGACTTTACGGGTCCATTTCCACCCTATTGGGGCAAATATACATACTTGTGGCTGCAGATTATGTCTCCAAGTGGGTCGAAGCTGTCGCTCTCCCCAGGAATGATGCCAAATTGATACTAAAGTTCCTACATAAGAATATTTTCACCAGGTTTGGTACTCCTTGTTCTTTGATTAGTGATGAAGGTTCTTATTTTGACTGCAACTTAGTTGCTAGTACCTTGAATAAATATAAGGTTAAACATAAAATTGCCACGGCATATCATCCCTAAACAAATGGACAAGCTGTCTCGAATAGAGACATTAAGTAGATTTTGGACAAAGTGGTCAATCCCACTCGCAAAGATTGGTCATCCAAATTGGATGAAGCTTTATGGGCATATCGTACTGCATCCAAGACATCATTGGGAATGTCGCCTTTCAAGCTTGTCTATGGGAAGCCTTGCCATTTGCCTGTTGAACTTGAACATAAGATATTTTGGGAAATTAAGAAATTGAACATGGATTGGATTAATCGCGGCAATAATCGACTACTAAAGCTAAATGAGATGGATGAATTTAGAGCTCAAACTTATGAGAATGCCAAATTGTATAAAGAAAAGCAAAGCGATGGCATGAGAAGAAGATTTTGCCACAACAATTTGAACTGGACAACAAGTGTTTTGTTCAATTCCAAGCTGAAATTGTTTCTTAGCAAATTGAAGTCTCGTTGGTCTGGCCCATTCGAGATAGTACATGTTTACCTCATGGAGCTGTAGAAGTCAAAGATGGCAAAATTGGCTTTAATTTCAAAGTCAATGGCCAATGTTTGAAGCATTATTGGGGAGCTTAACTACTTCATGATAAACATTCTATTGCTCTTCTAACTACGTAGAGTTTTTTTACCTGGTTTTATTTAATTAATTTGTTTTTGATTTCTTTCTTTTATCGGTTTAATTAATTTTTATTTCTTTCTTTTGTTGCAGGTAGATTTTGGCCCAGGCTTTGTAATAGTTAGCCTACTTAGCATATTTGTGAATTTTTAGCTTACTTTTATTTTATTTTATTTCTTTTCCCGCCTAATTCTTACTTTACCGTGTCAGGCCATAATTTCAGGCTAATATTATCCCTCATGTCACTATTATATTCTCTCTCATTTTTACCCTAGTCGATTCATTTTCTTTCTCCAAGTTATTTTTAGTTTCTTCTTTTTCACCATTTTCAATTTATCCTCTATAACTATAAAGGTCTTAACTTTTTCTTTTTACAGTTACTATTTCTTCTCAAATGGCTCGACGTATGCTATCTTCATCAACCTCTATGCCTCTGAGAACATTTTTCAAAGAAAGTCATGAAGAAAAGTACAACACGAACACATCAAAGTGACCTTTTTGTATGGAAAAAGGCATTCTTTTCAAGACGCAGCCTTTATGGGATACACTGAAGCAATTTCTTCCATGGTAGAGAAACATGGATGACAACTCTTTTGCCTTCATCCTGACGATGTTCTCACGAAAGTTGTAAAGGAATTTTATGCCCATTTAACCTCTCAAGATAATGCTTTCATCTATGTACCTAGTGCTTCAGTGTTATTCGATGAATACTCCATCAACGCACAATATGGTTTACCTGAAGGCCCTGATGAACATTCTCAATTTTTCAAGACAATAATAGTAGAAAGACTCAATCAAGTTCTTGAGGATTTATGCGTGGAAGGGACCAAGTGGAAAATTTCTCGAAATGACTGTTACACCATCGATCGTGTTTCTTTGAAGCTTCATTGTAGGGTATGGTACCATTTTCTTAAATCTCACCTTAGCCCTTCAACTCATAACTCTACTATTTCAAAGGAACGCATGTTGTTACTGCACTCTATTATGACTGGAAGAAAGATAAATGTTGGAAAAATTATTTTTAGAGAAGTTCATTGTTGCACACAAAAGAATGCAGGCACCCTAGATTTTCCATCTCTCATTATTACACTTTGTCAACAGGTCAATGTCCCTATCCAAGCAAATGAGGACAAAATCCCTAACAAAAGAGCCATCACCAAATATATTGCCATGATACTTTCAAGGGAAGAAGTGTCACGGCATCCTGGCTTTGCATCAACCTCTTCTCCACCTACTCGTACCCATGCCACTCTATCCACATATCACAATGATTTTGAGCGGCAAGTGCTTGGTGCTCCTAAGATGTTGAAACAACAGTTTCATTTGATAGAGAAGCAACAACTGAAAACAGCTACTGATTTAAACAGGGCTCAAGAAACAATGGCTTTATTTTAGGGCTATGTTAGAAGGAGAGATAATTCCATCAAGAAACCTTTTAAGAAAAACTTTACCAGACCCATGCCTGCATTCCCTACTTTTCCAAAATAGTTGTTATTGGATTCAGAAGATGAAGATGAGGATGAAGTTGAAGCCGCTGTGATGGACACTACCACACATCCAGCCACTGTAGAAAAGAAAAACAAAGAAATAGAGGGGGAGGAAAAGAAAATAGATTTGGTGAACATTGAATTAGATAATGAGGGAGATAACATGAATCAAACTTCTGCACCACAGGAACTTGCTACTGCACCTCAAACCACTGCACCCATATCGAAGCAAGATCATGAGATTAATCAACTGATTAATGATCTCATAAAATCAGATGACGATGATCAGGTGCCACTTAATCTACTCAAACGGAAGCAGTGTTACAAGCACGCTGCCCGAAAATCCACCCGACCCAAAGAAAGTAACACAAATCATTTCCAACTTTTGTTTTTACTTTTCATTTGCATATTTTTTTCATTTTACATGTGTTTTTCATGCATTCATAATTGTTTTCATTGCATTTTCTACATTTCTATTTGTTTTTGCATAAGTGAAATTTTGTGTTTGATCATGCACTCGAGGACAATGCATCCATTAGGTTTGGGGTGTGTTGCACATATTGCATGCATGAGATATTTTGTTTTAACATTAGATCATTTTGTCACTCATTTTTCCATGACATAAAAATGCTAAATGACTGTTAGACCATGAGAAATATATTGTTATCTATGATGTTCGATGAGGATAATAACTCTTCAAACTGTGAAAATGGTGATAGTTGATTAGGTATGTTTAGCTTAGTATAGTCGTGTGAAAATTGATGCCTAAAAGTAGAATGACCTAGTATAATCGCAATTAGTCTATAGTAGGTTTCTTTTAATACACTTAGAAGTCTTGAAACTAAGATCAATAAATTAGCATTGTGTAACAATAAATACCACCGTAAAGCTGAGGGTAAATGAATAAATAAAATAAAATTTAAAAAGACACTATAAAGCACTCCAATGTTTGAAATTATTGAGTAGGCCAGTAATACTCTGTTTGCTCCATTGTATTATTGATCAAAAAAGCAAGATCAAATCAGAGTGAGTAAAATAGTTTAGGGGCATTCCACTGTAGTAGTAAGCAGAGTAGCTAAGGGGTAGTTGTTTGCTCCATCCATCTTTCTAGTCAAAAGCCTTAGCTTCATGAGTAAATTACATTCAAATTGTGGCGTGATGTAATACCTGGCAATCTAGTGTATGCTCCATTGTGATTGTCAGGTAAAGAAATCATGTAACAAGATGAATTCCTTAGAGAAAATTTTATATAATGCAATGAAAGAATAAGTTTGAGAAGAAAAACTTAGTTTAGTGGAAAGATAAACTAAGTACATTAGGAGGTGCATGCTATAGTTAGAATTGCATGAATATTTAGGAACTTTTATTTTTAGGTAACATTTTCTGCACTTTGTATGCTAAATAAACCTATAAAATTTGAACCAATTTTTTTAGATAGAAGACTGTTGAGAATGGAGGTATAAAATATGCTTCGTTTGGTTTAGCAGTACAATAGGATATTTGTGTAGTTATGGAAAATTCATGCATTCATGCATTCATACATATTCTTCTTGAGGACTAGCAAGAACTCGGGTTTGGGGGTGTGATAACTCTTGAAAAGAGTTATATTTTGAACCTCTAAGCTTGATTAAATGCCTATATTTAAGTAGATATTTTTTTATATTTAGGCTAGTTTTAGAACATTGCATACTAACACTTGGATTGTGCCTTAAATGTCATTTCATGTTACTTTTACTGTTGGGAAGAAAAGAATTGGTTGTTGTATGCAACAGGTGTAGGAAGGATGAAGAAAAGGAAAAAAAAGGAGGAAGAGAATGAAGGAAGTGAAATATTCCCATGGCAAAAGGTTGGATGGATTTCCAACACAAATGCCATGGCAATTCCAGGAAAATGATGATGCAACACTCAGTCCTCATCACTCTCATTCAATTTGGACATGTACTGAGATAAATCCACCTAAAAAGTGGGAGAAAAGTGTGTACTGAGAGAGAGGGGACCTACCCTATAAAAAGGGAAAAGAAAATAAAGAGGACACGAGGATTTTGAGGACAAGGTTTGGGAGGATGATTTTGGAGGGGGATTTGGAGAGCAGTTTTCTCTCCGGAGAAACTCGTGAAAAATTCCAGAGAAAAGGTAGAGGGTATCAGCTTAATAGTATAGCAGAGACACAAGGAAAAGGATGAGCAATCAGCCTTAGGTCATACACGATTCAGCAGCGTCGAAGTGAAAGCTGGAGCGGTAAAAGCTTCCTGTAGTTCTACCTTCATTCTATTAATTAATTTCTGTGATTTCTAAACTGTTAAGGATAATGTTGAATGTTATTCTGATTTTGGATTTTAAATCCCATCCCATGAGCTAATTTCATTTGGGTTGGAATTATTGGATCTATCTTGATATATTTAATGATCATGGTGATATTTTGAATAGATCAATTATTTTATTCGGTTTGGGTTATTTTAAATATATGCATGAAAGCTCTAGACATAGATGAATGCGTGGTATATCCTTCGACTTGATTTAATTCTGAAAAGGTTAAATAAGTTGGATCGTAATCAAATGATACAAGCGAGTACTCGAGCGAATACTCGTAGCACTCTAGACATAGAGTTGTGATATGTACAGAGTAAGGAAGAATATTGCTAGGTATTGTTCTTGAGACTTATAGACTTACAAAGACTTAGAATGATAGCTTTAATTCTAGCTCTAGAAAGAAGCAGAATGCAGTAGTTATACTCTAAACAGTAGTTTGGTTAAAATTTTTCCATGACATTATTATGTTATTAAGATATAATCCAAGTAATTCCAACCTTCCCATTCAACAGCATCAATCTTTTCAACTTTGTCTCATAGAATTGCCACAACCGTTTTGTAACACCCCAAACTCGGCCTAGAAGTTAGGCCCAAATCCGGCGTGTCACATTGAAGTGTTTTTGCGAAAAACCTTGTTTTCATTGAAAACCCTTCTTAGAGAATTTTGATTAAAAACCCAGCTCATAGTTGTCTACCAAATCAAAGTGTATTAGGGAATCTTTCTTTTCGATTGTAAGTTAACAATTATTTAAAAATAAAACTTTTTACCAGCGAAAGCTTAATTTTGAATAAAACACTTGTTTTCAGAAAGGTTTGATATAAATCTTAAAATAAATAAAGTAAAACATTCAATGTAAAGTTAAACAGAGGAAAGCCTTATAACAATCCAACTTAAAATGATCAAAGTACTTAAAACTATAACGAAAAATCAAGTAAAACGAAACATCTTGCTAGCTCACCACCTCTGAGTCCCTCCATTCGTCGAACCGTCTACTGAAGATTTCCTGAGAAAAATAAAAGAGGGGGTGAGTTTCGAAACTCAGTGTGTACAATCCTCAACAAACAAATAGCATACAAGCAATCAATTGGGCCTAAGCCCTTTTCATAATAATAGCAACATCATATATGCAATGTTGTGCAACCCTACCTAAATAATCCATCCGGTACACATCATCTCCATCCCCGATACAAATCATGTGGGGATGTCTACATCAACCCACCCATCCGGTACACATCAATGGTAGCCCATTTCTGGTACTACCTACGTTGCAGCAAAGCTGCTAATGGGCTTAAAAGCCATCGGTGGATCCACGGTTGTCAAGCAACCATGTGATCCTCATATACTTCCTCCGTTCCATAATTCCCACGCATATGCAACCTAGATAGTATATCATATGAATGCAGCATGTAACATCCACAAATCCTAAGTTTAACACATAGGGGTATTTTAGTCTTTTTTGCCTTTAGGGGCATTTCGGTCATTTTTAAGTATTATGGATTTAGTACTTACCCGGGTCCGTTGACAAATCCTCACACCAAAGTGAACAAGTACTATGCACCGGTAGGACTCCAGAGAAGAGGAGGTGGGTCATTGAGACCGCTTAAGTACCATGCTCTCCCTAGACCCAATCCTAGACATGCATATACCCATTACCACACATCAACCTTGTGACTTGTCCATGGTTGCAATTAAGTTTTTAAGTTTTATGAAAGTTTAGCAGTTATCAGGTACTAAGCCCAATCCATATACAAAGCTCATTCTCAATCATATGGCCCATTAGGCCCAAATCACAATCGTATGGCCCATTAGGCCCAAATCTCTATCTTGTGGCCCATTAAGCCCAAATCCAATTCAGATCATGTAACAAGCATGACTAACTCAATTCATATAACCAAATCAATCAATTTCACAAAACATAGCCTTAGGGCCCACCGGGCCCATTTAGCCACTCTCGGCTTTTCCGCTTTCCGGCATTGTCGATATCATGTGTGTGTAGTGTTTGTACACACCTGGTTACTGCAACGTGCTATACTATCCTTGGTCTTGAACCTACAACCAACCAACCTTCAATCAATCACCCATACTTAAACAAAATATCTACCAAAAGCCGAAACCTTACCGTAACCTTACCATGTGCCACCGGGTTCTAATAGCCCTTCCTTAGCTACTAATCAGGAGTATCCCCTAGATATGCACTCACACACACACCATCAAGATTTGAGTGACTCATAATCCACACAAGTCACCCCTATAGATCAAATTCACATTCGACCATTCACTTAAACCACAATCGAGTTGAGTACACTTACCCTTGCTAACGATCCTACCACGCTTGCGATCTTTGAACCTTATCCTTGTTATCACAGAGTTAACGATAGGACAGTTAGATAGCCTTTCAGCTTTTAGCAAAACGTACAAAAGAGGTTAACCGAATACTTACCAAATCCCCTTTCGATCCTGCGGCCTAGATAGCTATTAACTAGATTCAGCTTTCAACACTTGACTGAGAGTAGGTAACAATCGATTTGTGATGGAGGAACAACCACCAAGATTTGGCACTATTAGGAATTTTGGTAAGAGAAAAGATGGTGGTAATTCGGCTATAGAAGAGTTTGGCAATGAGAGAATTCGACACAAAGGAATTCGACTTTAGGAGATTTCAGCAATGGGAGAGTTTGGCTATGGGAGGAACCGATTGAGGGAAAGAAAAGAAAGAAAAAGAATGGAAAATTTGGCATTACCTAGCACCCCGGATTCGGCACACACACATTTATATAGCCTATAGCCAAACTTAGCCACCCCTAAAGTCCAATTCGGTACCACTTCATCCACTTCTCATCTCCTAATTTTTCTCCATGATATCTCCCTTATCCTTCTCCTAAATTCTCTCTCTATCGATCACTTCTCCTTAGAGTCCCTCTACACGCCACTTCCAGCCTTTTAGAAGCCTAAAATTAAACTCCAAAATAAAAATAAGCTAGCACTCCAAACCTCGAGACCTCCCTACATGCATATGTTGCCACCTCTCTACACCCTAGTGGCGTCACTTAGCCACTTCACCACACAAGCTTCTTTGTGCCATTTTTAACTTATTTTTATTTAAAAGCCCACTACTCACAACCCTGATTCCTTAATTAATTAAATTAAGAATCCTCCACCACAAAACTCGAACCCAGAGCTTTTCCAACACACCTACACACTCCAAATTCATTAAACCTTTTAAAGCCGTCATGTCATTTATCATTTTCTTGCTCACTTAAAAATTTTATGAAACCCAAAGCCCAATGGGCCCAACTCTACTAGGCCCAAAATTCGGGGCGTTACAAGTTTATTCATTATTCTGTTCCATAATCCTAATTAGAAGAGTTTATATTAATAACTCAACCATATTTTTACCTATTCCGATCCTCGTGGAGACGATCTCACTTATCACTTTATTACTTGATTCGATGTGTATACTTGCGTTAAGCATTACATATTCACACGCGACACGAATATTATTCCAAATAGACTAAGGATATCCTATAAGGGTAACACACTTATGACAAGGTCGTTAGACGAGCAATCGAGTAGATGATTTCATAATGGTATGTCATTAAGGAGAACTTAGTCATGATACTATAGTGGAATGGCTTCATGACTAAATGAGTTTATAAGTAATAAGCGAAAAGCCAAACTTATAAATCATTTGATCCCTAATTACATATGTCCATTCAATCCTCCTCTAGCTCATTGAAATCAGAATGAATTGCATTTTGAATCAAAATGAATGGAATGAATAGAAACAGGAAATAAAAAAAACATTTAGAAATGATTATGGTTTTCTCGAAATAAAGAAATGGAATCATTTGGAAATGAATGTGGATTTCTCAAAAAATGGAAATGATAATGGAAATGAAAATAAGAAATGACTCATTTGCAAATATATTATATAGATTACTCGAAAAAGATCAGAAGAGTGAGTTTATGTTTTTGAGTAGTTTTTAAGCCTAAAAATAAAAATAAATCATTCAATCATAGTGAACAAGTTGAGTTGTGAAATATTTAATATATTTTCTTAGAAATTTCACCAGGGGTAAAACCGTCATCATTTTATCGGGGGTAAAATTGATGTGAGAATGTTTATTTTGGAAAATAGAAAATGTGTATTAGGTTGGATTAAATTATAAAGTGTTGGGTTAAAAGTCAAGAAAGAAATATAATTGGGCCCAATACAATGAGAAGCCCGAACCCCTATCATAATACATATGAGGGGAACCACACCCTGTTAGCCCCGCTTCTTCTCCTAGTTGGACTAGAAAAAAAATTTCTATTTGAAATAAACATCTACAATTCAACAAGGGTTGTACCTTCTCTCCCTATAAATAGATGGCACCGATAGAACTATTTACACAACTTTGAGAGATTGTTACTTTGCTGAAAAATAGAGAGAATATATTTTCAACTATTAAATATATTTTTTCAAAATAACAATTCTACCAGTTTCTATTAAAGGAAAGAATTTTTCATTTTCACCCAAAAAAGAAAAGAAAACTTTTTCTAGTTCTGTCTTTTGATTCAATTGATTCGAGCCTACACTCAAAGCAGTTCGTTGTACTAGAACAGTGAAGAAGATCGCTTGATTGAAAGCCGGAAAACATCAAGGATCCACTTATCCAAAAACACAAGTACTATTTCAGTGAAAGGTTTATTGCTATAAATATCACAAATTGGGTTGGTTTTAAAAATTTTATTTTTCTACTGTGTAAGAAAATCATTTTCAAACCGAATTCTTTCCAATAGTACAGTTGATACTTTGTTGAATGGATTAGGTTGTGCATTGATTGCCACATCCCAAGATCGACGTCGAATGTTTTGGCCGTGCGAAGTGAAGGTTCGTAAGTGTTTTGATGAACTCGGGATTGCCAATCATTTAGACGAATCGTGCAAGATTCAAGTGAGTTGGGTGTTTGCCAAGGAAGTTTCAAGAAGGGTGTTCACCGAGCAACGAGTGTACACCAAATGAAGTGGTAGGGGTTTGCCGCTTTCATCAGAAAGCGTGTTCGCTAATGTGTTGACGAGCTAGGGGTTTACCAGTCTATTTGGCGAGTTAGGGTTCGCTAGCCTGTGTGGTGAGCTGGGTTGGCTAGGTAAGTTGTGAACTGGGTTCACCGATCAAAGATACAGTCAAACTCAAATTAGGAAAAATTGATTTAGTGTATCTAGGAATACTTTACGTGCAAGTAACAACTTTCCTAATTCGGATAGGGTACCCAAAGTCTCATTATAAGTTCCGTTTCAGAGTAACTGGGTAAGTCGTTATCTTGTTAGGGTTGATTGTCTTTAGAGCTAGGTTTGCATGCTTGTGAGAAATCTGTATGTTCTGTTAGTAATATGTTTGTTTGTTGTGAACCAAATTCTAACCATCTTCTAGCAAGGACACAGCAAAGCCAAAATCATTTAAGTTCTCCATTTTGGGTGAATGATCTAGAATCATTAGTTTATGGGTTTCCAAAGGTATTCGATTATGATCGCTAATGGCTATAGTTTTCTAAAGGAAACCTTGTTTTCAAAACCCAAAAGTATGATTTCTGAAAAGCTCTGTTTTAAGCTACAAACTCTGTTTCCAAAATTATGATTTTGAAAAGATGATTTTAAAGCATAGTTTTATGCGATCTTCTATACGAGCTTTTGATAATAAGAATGATTTGAAAACACAATTTTAAACTGTGTTTTTGAAAGGCATTTAACGTGTGAGCTTTTTATAAGCAAATGTTTTAGCTCTGCTTTATGTGATCTCTCTGTTTGGCTCTGATTTGTGCTAGCTTTCTACCTTTGTGCTCCTTAGTGAGCCTTCTGTGTAACATCCTAAAATTTGAATTTTTATATGTTGCATTATTTTGGTGCTCAGCTAGTTTATTTATCCTATGTGTGTGTTAAAATAGTCCTTAGAAGGTTCAGATTTATTTGGAGTTGGTATAATTTTTAGAAATTAGTACTTTAATGAAATGGAACAAGTGACCTTAAAGCCTAAGGTAATTAAGTGGTAAAAGATAGCATAATTGAGTTAGTAGTAAAGAGGATATGCGCCACATGTATTGTCTTGAGAGGAAAGGTTCAATCCCTTGGTATGCATTTTTTGTAACTTAAAATTTTTGCACTCTCCTATTAACTGTTTGCCAAGATTTATTTTTGGTATGTTGGACTTTTAATTTTTATGGTAAGGTGGCTAAGAGAAAAGGCAAGTGTAAACTTAAGGAAGGGAATCATACTAATAAGGTATGTAAGGGGGAAATGTAAGGCACTTTATAAGGAGTGTGTTTTGAAAAGTTTGGAATGGCCAAACTCGACCTTGGTATCCATGTATTTGGACGGTTTTAGGGGCTAGGGGTGTGGCGAATTTTGAAGAACTTTGGGTAAGGATAGGTGCTTGTTGGGCACATTTCTTTTTGGTCATTTTTGTCTTCTCTCAAAGCATTTTCTCTCCATCTTTTCCCTCCTAGCCGAATGCACATTGAACATTTGTGAGCATCTTTTGTTTTTCTTCTTTTGGTCATTTCATTTTGACCATTTGGTTTTATTTTTTGCTAACCTCTCAAGTCATTTTCCTAGTGCCGAAAACACCAAAACTTGAAGCCCATTTTTCTCTTTTTTTTCTTTTCTTCCCATTGCCGAATGCTCTCTAGCATCAAACCTCTCTTTTGCTCCTACTTCATCTTTGAAAACCAAACACAAACCTCTAATCCTCTATTTCTTTCTTTCTCTTTTCTTCATATTGCTCATTCTTACAAACATATTTTTCTCCTTCTCTTTTCCTCCATGGCCGAATGTTGCTAACACCATTTTCTTCAATTTTTCTTCATAGCCGAATCTTCCTCTTCACATATATTTTCTTATCAATCATTCTTTCTACTCGCTTTGATCAATCGGTAAGAACCCTCTTCGATTCTCTATTTTCTTCTTTTTCTTTTGACGAATCTACATATTGGTTTGGGAGGGTCTTTTGACCAAAAATATCATCCTCTATCTTTCTCTCTTAGACAATCTTTTTTCGCCTTTATAGTGAAATAGAGAAAGGCCAAACTCTGAGTGTTCAGTAATCATTGTGAATCGCTAGATTCGGTCCAAAGTGTTAAGGTAAGGGTTTCTATCAAGGACTTCCATATTACTCGTTATTTCGTTAAAGATGGGGTTTACTAATCGATTTTATCTTAGGGACGCTATCGCCGATTTTCATCCCTTGAACATAAAGATTTTGTGGAAAGCCGATTTCACTTTAAAACCAATAGTCTTAATTTCTAAAATATTAGTTGGACTAATATTCTTTTGTCAATGGAGGCAAACAAGATAGGGTCAAAAAGGGTGGTGAATAGTGTTCGTAAGAGGGGCGATTCGCTTATTCCCTATAGTTTCAAGCGAAGGGTCGCTTTTGAATCCGAGATTTTCCATCGGGTTGTGGACCTCATCCTAAGTGAAAATCGCTTATTTGAGGTTGTTCGTAGTTCTAAGCCATTAGTCGCTCAGATTTTCCAACGGGTTGTGGACCGTCAACCGGGAGAACCGACAAATAGTAGTTGTTCGAGATTCCGAGGGTAAAAATCTACACCGCTTACTTTAGCATAGATTTATTTTAAGTGTTAGTGTTCTAATCGAGTGTTATAACGTATTTAGGTATCGACGATTAGGAAAGTGTAGTCCTCATCAGTAATCGTGTGTAATCTCACATCGTATCACAAGGGTTAGATGACTATACCGTAGTAAACATTGGATTAAAATTCGCAAAGTTGGTGAAATCGAGAAAATATGGTATAATTAACACTTTAGTGTTAAAATCGTGAAATCGGTATTAAGAATGTAAAATTACGAAAATTGCGCAAAGGGGCTAAACGATAAAATGTGATATTTTGAGCCATATGTGATAAATGGGCCATATGTGTTATTTGATAAATTGGCCAAGTGTGATATAAGATTAAATGGGCCAAATTGTGAAATAGGCCAAAATGTGATATAGGCCAGATTGCAATAATTTTTATAATGGGCCTTATGTTGGAATAATTATATGAATGAATTATTATGCATGTTGTATACATGATTTCATGGGTTGGGATATTTGACGAAGAGAAGTTCTGGTAGCTTTGCTACAAAATTCTGATGGCTTCGTGCCCAGTTTAATATATGGCTTAACTGCCCAGTTAATATATGGCTTAATTGCCCAGTTCGCTATATGGCTTCGTGCCTAGTTTAATATATGGCTTAATTGCCCAGTTAATATATGGCTTAATTGCCCAGTTTGCTATATGGCTTCGTGCCCAATTTAATATATGGCTTAATTGCCCAGTTAATATATGGCTTAATTGCCCAGTTTGCTATATGGCTTCGCGCCCAGTTTAGTATATGGCTTAATTACCCAGTTCGCTATATGGCTTCGTGCCCAGTTTAATATATGGCTAAATGCCCGCTTTGGTGTGTTGGCGGGTGGTGACTAAAGCTCTCCACAGTGTGTTGGTTGGTACTGTGGTGGTGTGTAGCGGATGGAAAATTTAGGTTTGGTTTGGGAATTGCATATTACATGCATTCTACACATGTTAAATTGTTATATTTGTAATGGGCTTCTACCCAATAAATGTTTAATTGAATTTTGGCCCAAAGAAAATGGTAAGTGAATTACACAATCGAAAGTTCTAAGTAACTCACCTCTGCTTTGTTTACCCTCCTCGTAATGATCGTTGATGGAGGCTTGGGCTGGGGACGACTGAAGGAGGCCATACTACGAATTATGGGTTATTTAAATTTCTGATTTCTTTTAAGTACTTTTTATTATTATTGCTATTATGTAATAAGGCCTCAAGTTAAATTTTTATGGATGTTTAACTTGTAGATGGATTTTATAATACGCTTTAAATACTTAAGTGGGGTTTCTTTTCAAAAAATAGAAATAAATGTTTTCTTAAAATAAACATGCATAAAGGGTTTTCATTCTTAAATATTTTAACTCGCAAAATTGTTCATAACAACGTTCTTCCAAAATTTTGTTTTCAAAATTATTTTCAACTCTATTAATTTTTCTCAAATATTATTCTAATTTCTTTTAAGTTTCAATTTATAAATTCTTACGCCTCAAATTTTTTGATTTATCAATCAACCTTACTTTTCAATAAACTTCAAGTCAAGATATTTTGAAAATCCGATTTCTTAAAATCTTTAAAAACTAGATGTATATTCCTTTCCGTGACATGTCGAATTTGGTCTTAATGCATAGACCGGGTTTGGGGTGTTACATTTTATGGTATCGAGCTAGTTTCAAAACTCACCGTGGTTTGGGTTCAACAACGATTTTCGTTAAAACTGCTTTTGAATTTATAGAATACATGTTTTTAAAGGTAGTATGGCACCACGAGCATCCGCACCAAGTCAAGTAAGTATTCAGATAATCAATGATTATTATTGTGATATAGGAACACTCTAGAACTTCTAGTTTTAGGTGTTGAAACTGTAGAGATCGAGACTATAGGATGTGATTGCAAAAACAACTCCATCTCTTCTCATAAAATATCGTTAATAAACACCGAAATAGTATTTTGATTCATAAAACTTGTAATCGATTAAATCGAAATCGCCAAAATTAGCGCTAGAGGACGTGGACGTGGTAGACGTGGCCGTGGTAGTAGGCCGAGGTGCTAGGGTTGCGCTCAAGCGCTTCGGACATGTACCGGAAATGGACGCACTCGCATCACCCTCGGATCGAGACCGATCACATGACCATACGAGAAAGGACATTGCCTTAACCCAAGCAATGTTAGCGAGTCTTGGAAGGGTTGGCCGGAGCTAGAATCGCCGATGCTTCGTGGATCAATATCGGAATGACTTAGATCGAGTGGTGCCGAGGTTTTTAGGGAATCTCTTGAGTAGCCCCAAATGTAGCGGAGTATTGGCTCGAGGTCGTGGAGCGGATCATGGATGATTTGGAGTGCACCACCGAGCGTAAACCGAGGAGTCGTGGTCCTTGTTGAGGGACGAGGCGTATCAATGGTGGCTTACCGCTTGAGAAGGCACTCAGTGAACATGTTACTTGGGATTTCTTCAAAACGCATTCCAAGGAAAGTATGTCGGGGCAAGTTATGTGGATGCCCGAGGAAGGAATTCTGAATCTGGTTCAAGGAAATAAGACGGTGGCAACTTACGAGGCGGCACTTCTATGCTTGAGCCGTTACGCTTTCGGACAATAGTGCCAACCATCATGAGCACCGTATGCACGCTTTGAGGATGGGCTGAATGATGAGTTGCGGGTTCTCGAGCAGCCCCGAATAAGAAAGGACTTTTTCCACACTTGTGAAGAAAGCCAAGATAGTCAAGAGGCTAAGAACTCGTAACGTTAGAACCGGGAAAGAGTCGAGGCAAGAGGGACTTTAAGTACTGGTTCTCGCTAAAAGGTTCCAAAAGAGGCCTCGTAATGATGAGCCGCTCAGCCGAGCACTGCGTTACCAACTAGATCCAACAATGTGTCACCAGTGGAAGACACCCGGTGAATGTTGGAAGAGAACCGGTGGTTGTTTTAAATGTGGTTCTAAGGACCACCAATTTAAGAATTGCCCGACGGATCGCTCGCCTGACTTAAGAAGCTCAGAACCGATGCACGCCCACCTAGAGGCGCCAAAGACCACCAAGGGGTCGTGGGCCAGTGTGGGTGGTAATGGTGCCGGACGAGGTCAAGGTGCACCAGGTCAAGGTAATGGCTTTAGAGGTAACGCGAGACAAGACAAAAAGGGGTTAGTCTATACGGTCAAAGCCGGAGGATGGCGATGCACCCGATGTGATAACTAGTACGCTTCTTCATCTTTGAGGTACTGTTATGCCTTTGATAGATATCGGTCTACCCACTCAGTATGTTGCTAATGCCATATCCGGAAATCTAAATATTAGATCTCGAGATTACCGATAGAGTTATGACGGTGAATTAGTCCTTTAGGAAAGTCTGTGGTCGTGAATAAATTGTATAGAGACGTGCCTTTAGAAATTCAAAGAGAAATATTTTTGGCGGATTTGATGGAACTGCCTTTCGGCGAGTTCGATCTTATTTTGGGCATGGATTGGTTGGTGAAGCACCGGGCGCACTTAGATTGTGCTGCAAAGCGGATGTCGATCAGGACTTTAGGAGATAAGGAAGTTGTGATGATAGGCGAGCAGAGAAATTATTTAGCAAATGTGGTATCTGCTTTAAAGGCAGAAAAGTTGGTGCGAAAAGGGTATGGAGCGTTCCTAGCCTTCATTAGTGCTTTGGATGCCAAGGAATTATCGGTGGAAGGTGTTAGAACGGTGAAAGAATTTCCAGATGTCTTTCCCGAGGAACTTCCAGGTTTACCTCCAGACCGGGAAGTAGAGTTTGGCATTGAGCTTTTGCCCGGAACGGCTCCGGTGTCCATTGCTCCTTATAGGATGGTACCGAATGAGTTAGCGGAGCTTAAGGCTTAAATTCAGGAGTTGTTGGATCGGGGATTCATTCGGCTGAGTGTGTCACCATGGGGAGCACTCTGCCTTGTTCGTCAAGAAGAAGGATGGGTCGGCGCGTATGTGCATCGATTATAGGCGCTTGAATAAGTTGACGATCAAGAATAGGTATCCATTGCCGAGAATCGATGACTCGCTTTGATCGATTGAGAAGAGCTTCAGCTTTTCTCCAAGATTGATTTGAGATCTGGTTATCATTAACTCAAGGTTAAGGAGGCGTGATATTCATAAGACGGCATTCCGAACTCATTATGGACATTATGAGGTTTTGGTGATGTCGCTTAGGTTGACCAATGCACCACCGCATTTATGGACATGATGAACCGGCCTTCCAACCCTACTTAGACCGGTTCGTGGTGGTGTTCATAGATGATATTTTAGTATACTCGAGGAATGAAGAAGAGCATGACTCTCATCCGCGCATAATAACGCAAATACATGCGAGAAAAGTAACTTTATGCCAAATTCGGTGAGTGTGAATTTTGGGTCAAGGAAGTGACCTTCTTGGGACATGTTGTTTCACCAAGGAATCGTGAGTTGATCCTCGTGAAGGTAGAGGTCATGTTGGATTGGAAACCACCGGGTCGCGGCTGTAGATTTAGAGTTTCTTAGGTTTGGTCACATTATAGACGCTTTGTTGAGGGGTTTTCGCTGATTGCCGCACCCCAACTAAGTCACTATAAAGGAAGTACCGCTTGTGTGGACAGATAAACAATAAGAGAGTTTCGAGAAATTGAAGAAGATTTTGACTAAGCACTAAGATCATTCAAATCTTAAGGTGGAAAAGAGTTTATTGTTTATTGTGATGCGCCACACACACGGTTTAGGATGTGTGTTGATACAAGGTAGAAAGGTGGTGGCTTATGCATCCCGTCCGCTTAAAGGCGCACGAAGTCAACTATCCTACTCATGACTTGGAGTTAGCTGCTGTGGTTTTTGCTTTAAAATTTGGAGGCATTATCTCTATGGTGAGAAGTCGATCATTTATACGGACCATAAGAGTCTTAAGTACCTCCTTACCCAAAAGGAGTTAAACTTAAGACAATGGAGGTGGGTGGAGTCATAAAGGATTATGACTTCTCAATCGAGTATCATCCCGGAAAGGCTAACGTGGTGGCACGCGCTGAGTCGTAAGGTAATATCCTGAGTTAAGAGCAATGTTTGCTCATCTCACTTTGTATGAGGATGGCAATGCACTAGCGGAACTTCGGTGAAGCCTTTGTGGTTAGAAATGTATCAAGGAGAAGCGGATATCGATGAAAAGTTGGGTCCCTTAATTCAACAAGTTGAAAGTGGTGTAATAGGGATTTTGGAATGAATAAGGATGGAGGTCAGTGTTTTTTACGGAAGAGTGTGTATGCCCATAGATCTCGATTTGAGACAAGTGATTCTACGTGAGGTGCATAGTAGCCCTTATGCTATGCACCCCTGAGGAAGTAAGATGTATCGAGATCTCTGTGAATGTGATTGGTGGCCAGCGCTAAAGCGGGAGGTTACTAATTTCGTGGGTAAGTGTTTGACTTGTCAACAAGTGAAGGCAGAACATCAATTGCCGGGTGGATTGCTTTCCAACCAAAGAAGATTCCATTATGGAAATGGGAGCGGATAACGATGGACTTTGTTAGTGGGTTACCCTTAACACCTAATAAGAAAGATTCCATCCGGGTAATAGTGGATCGATTGACGAAGATCGCCGCCATTTTCTACCAACATTTGACTACTCACCGCGTGTTGGCTGTTGTATGTATCCGAGATCGTGAGGTTGCATGGGGTACCAAAGTCATTATATCTGGACAGGACCCTAGGTTTACATCGCAGCTTTGGAAAGCTTTGCATGAGGCTTTGGGAACAAAGTTAAACTTTAGTATGGCTTTTCATCCTCACCCGATGGTCACTTGGAAAGAGTAATTCGATTTTGGAAGACATGTTATGGGGTTGTGTGATTGACTTCCAGAGGTAGTTAAAGATTTTCTACCGCTGGCGCAGTTTATGCGATAATAACACTTATCAATCCAAAGATCCAAATGGCACCTTATGAAGCATTATATGGTCGTGAGGTGTCATACTCCCTACTTGTTGGACCGAATTGGGGAACGACAGCTTATTGGGTCCTCGAATTGATATCGTAGACGGAAGAAAAGTAAAGGTGATTCGAGCACGGTTAAAAGAAGCTTTTGATAGACAAAAGTCGATGCGCACTGCCGTAAGGATATTGAGTTTAAGGTGGGAGATCAGTTTTTCTTAAGGTCTCACCATGGAAGAAGATCTTTAAATTTGGAAAGAAAGGCAAGTTGAGCCTCAGGTCATTGGACCGTATCGCGTCGCGGTCGGGCGCAGTAGGACCAAAGTGGCTTTATCAACTTGAATTACCTCCGAGTTGAGTCGATTCATAATGTTTTATATGTCTCTATGTTGAGGCATTATCGATCGATCCGCTCTCACATAGTACCGTGAGAGGAAGTTGAGTTAAGGCCCGACTTATCGCTCGAGGAAGAGCCAAAGAAAATTTTAGATCGAGATGTTAAGGTGCTAAGAAAGAAGTCCTCAGACTGCTGGTTAAAGTTCTATGGCGTAATCACAGAGCGAGGAAGCCACATGGGAGCCCGAGGACATGATTCACAAAGCAATACCACCACCGCTTTAACCGTGTAAATATCGAGACGAAATTTTCTTTAAAGGGGGTAGAATTGTAAACATCCTAAAATTTGAATTTTTATATGTTGCATTATTTTGGTGCTCAATAGTTTATTTATCCTATGTGTGTGTTAAAATAGTCCTAGAAGGTTCGTGATTTATTTGGAGTTGGTATAATTTTTGGAAATTAGTACTTTAATGAAATGGAACAAGTGACCTTAAAGCCTGCAGGTAATTAAGGGTAAAAAGATAGTATATTGAGTTAGTAGTAAAGAGGATATGCGCCACATGTATTGTCTTGAGAGGAAAGGTTCGAATCCCTTGGTATGCATTTTTTGTAACTTAAAATTTTGTGCACTCTCCTATTAAGTGTCGGCTGCTTTATTTTTTGGTATGTTGACTTTAATTTTTTATGGTAAGGTGGCTAAGAGAAAAGTCATGTAAACTTAAGGAAGGGAATCATACGAAATAAGGTATGTAGGGGAATAAGGCACTTTATAAGAGGTGTTTTGAAAGTTTGGAATGGCCAAACTTTGACCTTGGTATCCATGTATTTGGACTATTTTTAGGCTAGTGGGTGGCCAATTTTGAAGAACTTTGTAAGGATAGGTGCTTGTTGGGCACATTTCTTTTTGGTCATTTTTGTCTTCTCAAAGCATTTTCTCTCCATCTTTTCTCTCCCCAGCCGAATGCACATTGAACATTTGTGAGCATCTTTTGTTTTTCTTCTTTGGTCATTTCATTTTGACCATTTGGTCTTATTTTGCCTAACCTCTCTCAAGTCATTTTCCCCTAGTGCCGAAAAACACCAAAACTTGAAGCCCATTTTTCTTTTTCTTTTCTTCTCCATTGCCGAATGCTCTCTAGCATCAAACCTCTCTTTCTTCTCCTACTTCATCTTTGAAAACCAAACACAAACCTCTCATCCTCTATTTTTTATTTCTCTTTTCTTCATATTGCTCATTCCTACAAACATATTTTTCTCCCTTCTCTTTTCCTCCATGGCCTAATGTTACTAACACCATTTTCTTCAATTTTTCTTCATAGCCAATCTTCCTCTTCACATATATTTTCTTATCAATCATTCTTTCTACTCTCGCTTTGATCTATCTCCAGAAGAACCCTCTTCGATTCTCTCTATTTTCTTCTTTTCTTTTGACGAATCTACATATTGGTTTGGGAGGGTCTTTTGACCGAAAATATCATCCTCTATCTTTCTCTCTTAGACAATCTTTTCGGCTTTATAGTGAAATAGAGAAAGGCCGAAACTCGTGAGTGTTCAGAATCATTGTGAATCGCTAGGATTGATCCAAAGTGTTAAGGTAAGGGTTTCTATCAAGGACTTCCATATTACTCGCAATTTCTGTAAAGATGGGGTTTATAAATCGATTTTATCTTAGGATGCTATCGCTTCGATTTTCATCCCTTGAACATAAAGATTTTGTGGTAAACTGATTTACTTTAAAACCAGTTAGTCTTAATTTTCAAATATTAGTTGGACTGATATTCTTTGTCAATGGAGGCAAACAAGATAGGGTCAAAAGGGTGGTGAATAGTGTTCAAAGAGGGGCTGATTCGCTATTCCCCAGTTTTCAAGCGAAAGGTCAAGCTTACGATAATCCGAGATTTTCCACGGGTTGTGTAACCCTCATTCGGTGAAAATCGCTTATTTGAGGTTGTTCGTAGTTCCGGAGCCATTAGCCGCTCGGGATTTTCCAACGGGTTGTGAACCGTCAACCGGGAGAACCGGCAAATAGTAGTTGTTCGAGATTCTCGAGGGTAAAAATCTACACCGCTTACTTTAGCATAGATTTATTTTAAGTGTTAGTGTTCTAATCGAAAGTTATAACGTATTTAGGTATCGACGATCGTGAAAGTGTAGTCTCCACTGTGAATCGTGTGTAATCTCACAATCGTATCTTCAAGGGTTAGATGACTATACCGTAGTAAACATTGGATTAAAAATCGCAGTTGGTGAAATCACGAAAATATGGCCAAGTGTGATCTAAGATGAAATGGGCCAAATTGTGAAATAGGCCAAATGTGATATAGGCCCGACAGCAATAATTTTTATAATGGGCCTTATGTTGGAATAATTATATGAATGAATTATTATGCATGTTGTATACATGATTGCATGGGTTGGGATATTTGACGCAAGAGAAGTTCGCAGCTTTGCTACAAAATTCATGGCTTCGTGCCCGCTTTTAATATATGGCTTAATTGCCCGCCTAATATATGGCTTAATTGCCCGAGCCGCTATATGGCTTCGTGCCTCGCTTTAATATATGGCTTAATTGCCCGTTAATATATGGCTTAATTGCCCGGGCCGCTATATGGCTTGCGCCCAGCTAATATATGGCTTAATTGCCCGCTTAATATATGGCTTAATTGCCCAGTCCACGCTATATGGCTTCGTGCCCGCTTAATATATGGCTTAATTGCCTAAAGCCATTATATGGCTTAATTGCCCGTATCGCTATATGGCTTCGTGTCTGCTTTAATATATGGCTTAATTGCCCGAGCTTAATATATGGCTTAATTGCCCGTCAGCCATATATGGCTTCGTGGCTCAGCTTTAATATATGGCTAAATGCCCAAATTTGGTGTGTTAGCGGGGTTGGTGACTAAGCTCCCCACTGTGCCGTTGCTGGTACGTGGTGTGTATAAGCGGATGGAAAATTTAGAGTTTGGTTTGGGAATTGCATATTACATGCATTCTACACATGTTAAATTGTTATATTTGAAATGGGCTTTGGCCCAATAAATGTTTAATTGAATTTTGGCCCAATGAAATGGAAAGTGAATTACACACCCGAAGTTCTAAGTAACTCACCAAGCTTTTCTTACCCCTGTGTAATGATCGATGATGAAGGTCAGTAGGGGATGACTCGAGGGAGGCCATACTACGACTTGTGGGGTTATTTAAATTTCTGGATTTCTTTTTTAAGTACTTTTTATTATTATTGCTATTATGTAATAAGGCCTCCGGTTAAATTTTTATGGATGTTTAACTTGTGGATGGATTTTATAATATCTTTTTAAATACTTATGTGGGTTTTCTTTTCAAAAAATAGGAAATAAATGTTTTCTAAAATAAATAAACATGCATAAAGGGTTTTCATTCTTAAATATTTTAACCTCGCAAAATTGTGTTCAGGATAACAACGTTCTTCCAAAATTTTGTTTTCAAAATTATTTTCGAACTCTATTAATTTTTCTCGAAATATTATTCTAATTTCTTTTAAGTTTCAATTTATAAATTCCTACGTCTCAAATTATTGTTTGATTTATCAATCAACCTTAGTTTTCAATAAACTTCAAGTCAAGATATTTTGAAAAATCCGATTTCTTAAAATCTTTAAAAAGACTAGATGTATATTCCTTTTTCGTGGTGATATGTCAAATTTGGTCTTAATGCATAGATCGGGTTTGGGGTGTTACATTCGATTGGTATACCAATAGTGTGAGTAATTCTCACTCATATTAAGCTCACTTTGCATGCTCTTTTAGAGCATGGGCCTTTGTGAGATTTTATATGTATTATTCTATGTGGTTTCTTGTGAGCTAGGGTTGGATATAACTTATTCAACGAGACATGTCTTCTGCTTGACAACCCACTGTGTGACCTAAGGTTGATTTTGTTCATGAATTTTTGTTATGCGCGAGTCGGGTCTTGTGACTCTATATAAACTTAGATTCAGCTTTTTTTTGAAAGCAATATGGCCTCACAGATTTTACGTGCGAGTCCCTTTTTAAAAGAAAGTTTTTAAAAGAAAGGATTTCTACATTGTTTTTTAACTCATTTTCACAAAAATAAGGTTTCTCGATGTGAAATGCAGGTCTCGTGATCCTCACCGCAAACCCAAAGACGTGAAACGCTTTTAAAACTAAAAATTTTCTATTTTGAATGTTGCTTTTAAGGCATAATCTAATGGTTTCGATTATTCACACATCGAGGTTCTCCTCGAACCCACCCTCCTCTCTTACTTCTCAAGTAAAGTAGATCGCCAATAAGCATAAGCGTAGAGTCGATGATCCTATGAGGCACCTAATATAGGCTAACCACAAAAGATGGGCGATGGGCATTTGTTATGTTATTTAGAACAAAAGCTATTACATCATTAATGTAATAGCCTCGCTTTTTCAGCTTATGTAGGAAATTTTGGTTTTAGGACCACATATCCGGATTTATAAGTTCATAAATTTTATTATTTAATATTTACAAGTTCTAATATGGTATTAAAATAAATTTTTATATTGGCAATTTAGGCTATTCTGGAATGAACAATTAGGTTCAAGTGGTAAAACCCTAAAGTCATGGTTTTAAAAATGAGGTACCTGACCTCATTTTTATAAACCTGAGCCATGAAAAGGACTAAAATGAGTCTAATATTTGTCAATGTTATTAAGGTTATTAAAGATTTGTTAAGAAATTTTAATGTTTAGATAGTTAATTAATTAGAAAAGGACTAAATTATAAAAGCTACAAAGTTGAATTCTATTAATTAAATGGATCATAATTAGCTTTGAAAAGGTGAATTAATGGACTTGAATGGCAATTATACCATATTTAATGTGAGTGGATATTTATGGATAGGTTCGCATGGTAAATTTCCATGATTTTAAAAGGGTATATTAGTACGAATATCAAATTAAGAATCAACGGTACATGTAACTGAACGAAGTACAAC